>CM068953.1:43767227-43787762 GCA_035128595.1 Eptatretus atami | reverse complement strand
CAACTTTTGGAGATATTGTGTTGTATATCGTTTTTAGCCCTTTCACTCATTAGTGAAGAATCACTTCAAAAATTATTGGATCTGGAAATTCAACAAAATCTAATGAATTCGTCCTAATCATACACCCAACTTGTCCACCAAATTTCGTCCGAATCCATCTGCAACTTTTTGAGATATCATGTTCACAGACAGACAGGGGTGAAAACAACTTTCACCCATTTCCGGTGACGGAGGTAAATATGCATTCCTGCAAGGTGAAGGTTTGTCCACCTCTCGTTTTTAGTGGTACACTTTGTAGATTGAAACTTTTATTTTTTGACTTCTTACCTATTTCTAAATTTCATTTGGTAAATGTTGTGGGCACTCACCTTTCACTCAGTAAAAGAAGCACTCAGCAGATCGCTTGACACTTGTAATTATATTCAGTATTACCTTTGGATACAGATTAAGCAGCTGATCCTGTCCTATATCGAGCGAGAAGAAACCATCATCCTCGTGGCCATCCCTTGTAATGTGGACATTGCAACAACAGAGGCTCTCAACATGGCACAGCAATGTGACCCCAGTGGCAAGAGGACAGTGGGTAAGATTTCTAACAATTTTTATTGTCTGTTTTCTCTGCACTCCCAGGATTTGTCGAAGTTTTATATATGTTCGAGTTTTTTGCGATTTATCATTCATTCCTTCTAGACCTCAAACAATTGTCAGGTTTCTGGTTTGGCCCAAAACTACGATTCATCATTCATTCCTTCTAGACCTCGAACAATTGTCAGGTTTCTGGTTTGGCCCAAAATTGATAGCATTATTAGATATTTTGATCTTTTCCACCAGTGATCCTTTGGAATAAACTCCCACACTCTCTTCAATCCAATTCTTCCCTCCAGGCCTTCAAAACAGCTGCACTTCACCACCTCTTATCTTCCCCCCATAAACCTCGATCTTTTCTCCCCCCGTTAATCCACCCAAAACCCACCTCCTTCAAATTCCCTGATTTCCTTCCTGAAAGTGCGTGTAATGTCCATCTTGTGCACTGTGTTCCCGCCCCATCCCTCTCCTTCCACAGATCTGATGACTCTGCTCCCCACCGTTTTATCCTTCCCTCTCCCACCCCTCTTGTCTCATGCCCCCTTTGCTGTGCGTTGTGAGTTAGCTCTCATACGAGCCTCGTTAACGTATCCAAAAAAACCAAAAAAAAACACAACACGAGTGGGATAAAACAAAGATAGAGGGAATGAACCTAATAACCACCCCCCCCCCCCAATCAAAAATCTAATAATGCTATCAATTTGGGCCAAACCAGAAACCTGACAATTGTTCGAGGTCTAGAAGGAATGAATGATGAATCGTAGTTTTGGGCCAAACCAGAAACCTGACAATTGTTTGAGGTCTAGAAGGAATGAATGATAAATCGCAAAAAACTCGAACATATATAAAACTTCGACAAATCCTGGGAGTGCAGAGAAAACAGACAATAAAAATTGTTAGAAATCTTACCCACTGTCCTCTTGCCACTGGGGTCACATTGCTGTGCCATGTTGAGAGCCTCTGTTGTTGCAATGTCCACATTACAAGGATGGCCACGAGGATGATGGTTTCTTCTCGCTCGATATAGGACAGGATCAGCTGCTTATCTGTATCCAAAGGTAATACTGAATATAATTACAAGTGTCAAGCGATCTGCTGAGTGCTTCTTTTACTGAGTGAAAGGTGAGTGCCCACAACATTTACCAAATGAAATTTAGAAATAGGTAAGAAGTCAAAAAATAAAAGTTTCAATCTACAAAGTGTACCACTAAAAACGAGAGGTGGACAAACCTTCACCTTGCAGGAATGCATATTTACCTCCGTCACCGGAAATGGGTGAAAGTTGTTTTCACCCCTGTCTGTCTGTGAACATGATATCTCAAAAAGTTGCAGATGGATTCGGACGAAATTTGGTGGACAAGTTGGTGTATGATTAGGACGAATTCATTAGATTTTGTTGAATTTCCAGATCCAATAATTTTTGAAGTGATTCTTCACTAATGAGTGAAAGGGCTAAAAACGATATACAACACAATATCTCCAAAAGTTGTGGACGGATTCAGAAGAAACTTGGTGTACAAGTCGGGTGTGTAACAAGAAATAATTGTTTCGATTTTGGTGAAGATCCGGATCCAGATATGATAATCTTTTAAATTGAAAGTGATTCTTCACCGTTGAGAGATGGGACCAAAAAAACACATAGCATGATATTTCAAAAGTTGGGATGAGTTATAGCAAAACTAGTTGTCTGTTTTCTGTCTATTTGTCTGTTAACAGTATATCTCAAAAAGTTGTGGATGGAATGGATTCAGACAAAACTTGGTGGATATGTCTGGTGTGTGACAATGAAAATTGTTTTAATATTAATGAAGACCCAGATTCAGAAACAAGAAAAAAAAATTTTTTTAACTAATTATTCACCATCGAGAGATGGGGCCAAAAACCATATATAGCATGATCTTCGAAAAGTTGGAGACGACTTGTGACAAAACTAGGTGGATGAGTTGGTTAAGTAACAAGAACAAGCTGATGAGATTTTGGTTCAGGTCCGTATCCAGATGTGGCCCATCAGTGGAATCTAAAACATAAACTGTTCAGCCTGGCAGTGGTATGCAATATCTACCGAGTGCCTGCCATTCTAGTTACCTCCACCACCGAAGGTGAAGGGGGGGGGTTATGTTTTCATCCTTTCTGTTTGTCTGTCTGTTGGGTGGTCACTAGACTACTGTTATTCTCAGGTTTTCCGTCTGTCTGGATGTATGTAATGGACAGCTCTGGAGGCCAGAGGAGTCAACCGATTTTTGATGAAACTTGACTGGTAGGTTCATACCAGGATCTAGTTGTATGCTTTTGAGCACCGTTGCTACAGACGCCACCGTTGCCTAGCAACCGGACTTTGAAATTTTTGAAAAAATCCGAAATATATATTTTTTTCGAAAATCAAAAATCGGCTTCTGAGCTTTTATGCGCACTTTAATCAACCTCTTTGTCAAAATTTCAGCCCGATCCGTCAAAAACTGTATGACTAGTATGCAATTATATTACTATATGCTTTCACCCCAACGTTCGCGTTGGATTCCCTAACGTAGGGTTAGGGAATCGAACACAAATGATGAATGGACAGTTGCTCGTCATGTTCCTATATGGAACAACGAAGGCAAAAATGCCATCTGATGTGTTCTCTTATCTACATATTTCAAATTCGCCTTAGTCAGCGACCACCCATGTCGCCTACCGGCTTGTTTGTTTGTTTGTCTGTCTGTGTGGAGGATATCTCAAAAAGTTGTGGACGGATTTGGACGAAACTTGGTGGACATTGTGGATGTGTGACAAGGAAGAATTCATTCAATCTTTGTGAGGATCCGAATCCGGATCGCGATAATTTTTTAGGTATTCTTCACCATTTAGAAATAGGGCTCAACTCATATGTAGCACGATATCTCAAAAGTTGTGACGGATTCGGATGAAACTTGGTGAGAGGTTGAGTGTGTGACTATGACGAATTGATTTGATTTTGGTGAAGATCCAAATCCGGATACAATAATTATTTAATTTCTTAATGATTCTTCACCATTGAGAGATAGGGCCAAAAACATATATAACATGATATTTCAAAAATTGTATTGGGCCCAATAAATTCTCATGGATCAGGCGTGACGTGGGCGGAGGTATGCGCTCGAGAGAGTGCCCTTCTTGTTTTAAATGATTTACCTGCAGGTGGATCTAAAACTCTGATAAGTTTCATTAAAATGATACAATGGCCAAATAATAACCAAGTTCACTTTTCAACAAAACAAATTGGCATTAATGTGTGACCTTGACCAACACTAAAGCTCTCCAAATCTATGACAAACACTAACACAAATGAAAATGCAATGTTTTATTCTCGGTCTCTTTTTTTGTCTTGTTGAAAGACCTGCCAAGTCTTGTTGAAATCGGCCCACTCTTTTTGAGAAATCTTTTTGACAGACACAGGCACCCCACTTTCACAAACTAAAGCACTCAACCCACAAAACTATGTTGTCACGTGATGCATCATTGCGAGACATTTGTGAAATGTCTTCAAAGGATCAATATTTTTGGGGGAGATAAAATTGGGATAATTGCCTCTGGTCTGTGTTTATCTCCGGCTATGTCCGGGCAGTGTTTGTCCCTGGGTGGTATTTATAGTATGACAGTAAAAATGGATTTCAGATATTATTTTGTTCCCCTCTTCACTGTTATTCTCTGCAGAATCATTTTGATGAGACGGTATGAATCATATTAATGCTTCACCGCATGCCTGCCTTCCCTTCCCCCACCCCCTCTCATTCTTCTCCCAACTTGCTCTCACACCCCTCCTTGCTCCCTTCCCTCCTCTCTCTTTCCCCCTTCACCACCTCCCCCCCCTTTCAGTATTCCATCAGTGAAGCGACAGGTGATATTTGCTTGTACAAATAAACTAGAGAGTTCATAGAACACCTATGCCATTACATAGAACACCTATGCCATTCATAGAACACCCTGCATGGTCTTGTAATGCCGTAATATTTTGTCCAAGTACTTCTAAAGAGACGGGTTTTGAAAGTGCCAATAAGGTGATTTGTGTTCCGCAGTGTTCAAGTATATAATTCAATTGAAATAAAATAAAGATTTTAAAGGTTTCCACAGTTGATACAGTCTATTTTACACACCTTATTTAGCACTTCACATTCATTATTCGTTCCTGTTTTTTGTGTCCCTTTAAAACAGTAAGTTTCCCATTTGGAATGATTTTCAATTTTGCTTGATTGCACACAAGCAAACACAGCAAAGAAAAATCATCTCACTCCTCTCTGCGTATGTGCAATTGAGACAAATTAAGAGCCAAAATACTGCTAAACTACAGGTTCATTTTCCGATTCATGTTCTTACTTGCAGAGTACCCACCCCAAGGTGGGTCGAGTTTGCACATAACTTGGTGAGAAAAGTATAGTCTGTGTTTTGCAAGAAGACTAGATGTTTGCGTGGTGTGCAAGTAAAAGGTCATCGATGGTCTAAAGCATTGGCTCTTAACCTGGGGGGGGGGGGGGCGAGTCATTTCCAGAGGGGCACGAACCCGGGAGAAAAAAGTAGGAATTTCTCTAATTATTTTTGGATTCTCTTAACAAGTGTTTGCATTAAATCGTGATGAACATTAAAAAAAAAGTATCGCCTTTAATCATTTTCGTTTTCTATTCGCTACTAGGTCGACCATTTTCTGTATTAAAATTAATTTAAAATTTTAACATTTATTTAAATTTAATATTAAAATTTTATATTTATTTCAATTTAATATTAAAATTTATTTTTGTTCACAGATTTGCAGTACCCATTTCAAACTAAATCATTCGCAATGAGTGCAAAAAAGCGTAAGTATCTTGACGAATATATTCGATTTTGATTTGTGTCCCTCCAAAAGGGTGACACAGCGGTACCCCAGTGTGTAATATGCTACAAGACTGAGCAATGATGGCATGCGGCACACACGCTTGGAACGCCACTTGAAGACAATGCATCTTGCTCCAGCTGCCAAACCCAGGCATTCTTTGAAACAAAAAGGCAGTCCTTGAAGCAGCCAAGATGGACAGCAGTGGAGCATTTCGGAACACACTTCAAAGGTTGTTGAGGCTTCCTATGAGATTGCCATGTTGATTGCAAAGAGCAAAAAGAGCCATAACATCGGAGAGACTCTTATAAAACCAAGTGTCCTGCATGCAGCAGAGCTCGTTCTGGGGAAGGATAGTGCAAACAAGCTTTCCCAATCTCTCCATCAAATGATACCATCAAGGGAAGGTCGATGAAATGTCTCAAGACATGAAAGATCATGTTCTCAACCAAGTAAGAGCTTCTCCTGTATTTGCCATCCAGTTGTACGAAACGACTGATGTTGCTCAGTGTCCTCAACTACTGATGTATGCTCGTTTCCTGTCAGGCATTAGTGTAAAAGAGGAAATGTTTTGAGTTAACTTACTGTCTTCGCCATCCCATGGAAAGTTTATACAACGGCAACAGATATTTTTCAAGTGGTATCAAACTTCTTCCAGGAAAATCAACTTTCGTGGGAATCGCTGGTAGGGGTGTGTATGATGGAGCTCCGGCCATGCTTGGTTTGCAATCTGGTTTCATAACAAGAGTGAAAGAAAAAAGTCCATCTGCTATAGGTACGCACTACATCCTTCATCGTGAACCCTTAACATCCAGAACTCTACCTGCTGAAATGGGGATGTCATGAACCTGGCTATCAAGGTAGCCAACTTCATCAAAGCTGGACCTTAAACAGTCATCTCTTCAAACAGCTGTGTGTGGATATGATTTGAACATCAAGCCTTGCTTTTCCACACAAACGCACGATGGCTTTCGAAAGGAAACATGCTTGGATGGCTTTATGAACTACAACAAGAAGTTGCAACATTCTAGATTCACAGCGGAAAGCAAGATCTCCATGACAAGTTCCAGTCTGAAGGATTTTTGCTATCTCTAAGTTACCTGGTGGAAATCTTGAAAGCGCTGAATGTCATTAACCTCAAATTCAAGGGAAAAACATCAACATAAATCATGCACCATGATGCATTCGAGCCTTCATGGCCAAACTCGACCTCTGTAAATGTCGAATTGAGGATGGAAATACAGCCAAGTTTTTCTAAACTTGTTCTGCTCTCATTCACAGTTACCTTGATTCTGAGTGAAAGAAACAAATAATTACTCATCTGACTGAATTGAAAGCAGAATTCATCACATACTTTCCAGATATAGATAAGAAATGCGAAAGCCTGGAAATTCATTGGGAACCCATTTCAATGTGAAGTAGCTGCATATTTCAGATGAAGTGCAAGAGGAGTTTCTTGAGTTAAAGCTCAACTCCTCAGCTGAAGAAACTTCAAAAAACTGGATCTCGAGACGTTCTGGGTCACGTACCTTCCCTGTTTACCCTTTGATTTCACATCAAGCTCTTTGGATTCTGACAATGTTTGGATCAACGTATCTTTGTGAAGCTGCATTTTCCACGCTCCGTTGCTGTCAAGACCCAAGTACAGAAACAAGCTGAACGTTGAGGGGACTTGCGTTGTGCTCTCTCTGGCATTCGACCACGCATTCAAGGTCCTGGTAGCTAAGAAGCAATGTCAAGTATCTCATTAAATATGCTATGTGTATGAGTGTTGCTTATACAGAATTTTTGTTTCAATAAAAAGACTAAAACACATCTTTTTTCAGTTTTCCTTTTAATTCAGGAGGGATTTAATCATTTGGTTGAAGATGTGAGGGGGCGAGGGGGGGCGTGGAGGCAAGGACCAACTACTAGAGGGGGCATGGTGGTAAAAAGGTTAAGAACCACTGGTCTGAAGGGTACATTCCATTAGGAGTTGTGTCTAAGGCGTCAAAAAGGGATTAATCTCTCAAGCATGTAAAAAAGCATGCTGAAAAGGTCCACGTGATCTAAAGCCTCTAAATGGTCAAGGTCCAAAGCTATCTAAATGTTGTTAAGGGTCTAAGGGATCTAAAGGGACTGAAGGGGTGTAAAGGTATAATGGTTCTGGGGTCTTAGGGTATAAAAGGTCAAAAGGGTGAAGGGATCTTCTGTTCACTAAAGGGTGAAGGGAATCTGAAAAAGGAAAGGTGCGTTAAAGTGTCAAAATGGTCTTAAAGATAAAAGGGGTCTTCAAGCATCTTAAGGTTTTAGGGTCTTTGAGGTCTTAGGGTATTAAAGGGCCTTCAGTGTCTTGGGGATCTATTGGGGTGTTTACAGGTCTTAAGGTTAATGTGGGTCTTAGTTGTTTTAGGAGCTTCAATGGCCTTTAGGTTTTTGAGGGGTCTTAGAGTCTGTAGGTCTCAAGGGGTCTAAAGTTATCGAGGGTTTTGAGGATGTAATGTCTAACGGCATTGAAAGGGTCTTAAAGGGCCTAGCAGTCTAAAGGGTCGAAAGGTTTAAAAGGTACATTCAATGGTATGCAATTAATAGACATTTAGTCACACGGCTTCATGGCTTTACAGACGGCTTGTGGACGTAATCACTGGACCGTGTTTGTTGTTTTATATATTTATAGATTTATGTTTCAAAATATAACATTCAATTGAAATTAGGTTGTTCCTCGATCATAAACTGATATTTGTGAACAGATAGACAGAGTGAAACAATTGCTTAACACCGCTTTTCGCTTCGCACATGCGGGGTCGACAATACGCATTACTAAACAAGCAAAGTGATGATTGTTGAAACTACAATATATCCAATGTAAAAAATATACTATATATTATTCACTGTATACATTTTTTTTTATTTTTCAAATAGTTCAAGTAGCTTTCCCTAACCAACCTTTTTTCAATATCAAGTGGTTGCCCTTCCACAGCCACAACGGGCAATACCCGGAAGGTCAATCAGGGTAAGATTCTGGAGTATTTGATGATTGCACTTCCAATGTTATGAGCTCCTTGCTGATGCCCTTTGAAATCCTGCAAGCTTCCTCTGAGCTAAAAGGAATGGGTTTGGCCATGGGAAACAAAAGATTGCTTAAGAATCACACTGGTTTAGTGGTAGCTTATCTCACTCTTCAACATATAAATTGAAATGGATTTTTTTTTTTTAACTCATTGCAATTCTCATCAAAACCGTCCACTCTCAGATATTGTTCAGATAGACAGACAGTCTTAAAAATGTATATGTAACCCTCTCCCCCTCACACAAAAATATTATTGAAGAGTCAAAACATTGTAAATTATATGTAAACAATTAATGAACGAGAGCATTAACATCAAAGTTTTAATCACCACCCACCTTCAAGGGACAGCCTCTCCAAACATCAGAACGGATCCATGATATCCTCCTCAAAATGGTCGTTCTGTGTTCTGATACTTAATTTTACATTTCCAATTTAAGCCTCCTCTCGTTGAGTTTCAAAGCCAAAGGACAACGTGTCACGATACCTGGAGATGAAATCAATACTTAAATACATACTGATACATGGGAACAAGAGCAAGTCGCACAGAAGCATCATGATTAGAGAAATACTGCATAGCTCTGAACACAACCTGCATACAGTATATTCAGGAGTGGGGGCAATTCAACAATGAAAATAGTCCTTGCTTCCTTCTGCTTAAACCTTCTCACTCATCCTTCAGAACTTTGAAGTGGGATTATCTGTCTTGAAATTCAGATTATGTAGCTAACCTTCGATTAAGCTTTATGCGGGAAGTGCTTTATATGTGGCACAATATTATAATTACAGTATAATGCAAGTTTTTTTTTAAAAAGCCGGTTAATGTTTTGAACTGACACCTGTATTGAAAAATTTAACTGAAGGTTGTAAGTGCACTCCCACACTTATGCCTGACTAATGTCAACACAAGGAAAATTATTTATATTTTTATTTATTTATAGGAAGATTAAAATTTTTTAAATTTTTTTTATTTTTATAATTATTATATTAATTTTTTTAATTAATGGAGGACGTTGGGTCTCTACATTCGACAAAATTCATCATTTTTGTGTTATGCCCCAATCGCCCTCCCAACCACTCTACACGAAACCATTAGTGCTTTCCAAGAAGATAGTTTGCTGTTGTTGCTGCTCAATTATATTATATATGCTCTTAAGGGGGGTGTAACCAAATGGTTGTCAGATATCTAAACTAACAGTGGCTGTAGAATGGATACAAGTAGAACTGAATGTTCACAAGACAGAGTAAACAGAAGGGCACTCGGTAGAGCGCATACTTCGACACATAAATGCCTGATCCAGAGAACATAATTGGGCACCAATACATTTTTTGAAATATCATGCACATAACATTGTTTTTGGCCTATCTCTCAATGGTGAAATCACTTAAAAAATTAAACTAATTCTCCGTATTCCACTCCGGATTCAGATCTTCACCACAATCGAATCATTCGTCCTTGCCACAAACCCATTGTCCACCAAGCTTTTATACAATCCATCCACTACTTCTTGAAATGTCGTGCTATATATGTATCGTTTTGGCCTATCTCTCAATGGTGAGAATCACTTAAAATTCCTAGGATCCGGATCTGGGATTCCAGTCCTTACCAAAATGTATCAGTTCGTCCTTGTCACCCAACCACCTGTCTACAAAATTTCATACAATTTCGTCCGAAACTTTTTGAGATATCCTGCACACAGCCCCAAAACAACAGACAGAGGGGTGAAAACTAACCCTCTCACCTTCGTGGTGGAGGTAATAACACCAATTTAAGCCAAATGTATTTTAAATGCCTATGGAAAGATACAACTCAAAATAATAATAATAATTATAATCATCAAACAATAATAACAAGGGTGGCCAGGCACAACAAATCCCGCCATTTAAGGCATAACAGTTTATTTTGGGGATCAAATTCAAAATTTGATATATCCTACCTGAATGTTGATTATAAGGAATAGAATAAGGAATATTTTAGTCTTAGTTTGAAAGTCAATTAAAACCATTTTTTGACGAAGTTATGAGCGAAAAAGATTTTGACCTTTTTCCGTGACCTGACCATTGACTTGACCCAATAGGACCAAATTTAATGGGGTCATCCGAGGTTTCATTACCACCTGTGGATACATTTGAAGTGGTTTGAGGCAGCTCGATTTTCCCGTAACCATGTTTTAGTTTTAATGGATAAATTTGTAATTTTGAACGCGATGGCCATGACCCCCAAACTTCGGACCCTATCGATCTCACAAAATTATGCTTTTCCACATAGGATGGGTAGGATTAATAAGTGACAAATGAATAAGGTTCATATTAAGCTTAGTTTGAAGCTAAATTAGATCATTTTGACGAAGTTATGAGCGCAAAAACGTAATTTTGATCTTGTCGTGACGTTGAACCTTGACCTTGATCCATATTGGACCAAAGTTTAATGATGGGGTCATCCAAGGTTCATTCCGCCACTGTGGATTAACATTTGATTTATGTTTTGAGTCCTCAGCCGTTTTCCCGTAAGTTGTATTTTCGTAACCATGTTTTAGGTTTAATAGGAAAATATGTATTTTTGAGCCGACTGACCCATGACCCCAAACTTCGGACCATACCGATCTTCACAAATATGCATTTTTCACTATAGGAATGGGGTAGATTATAAGTGCAAATAGAATAAAGGTTCACTATAAGCTTAGTTTGAGTAAATCTTAGTCATTTTTGATCGAGTTTATGAAAGCAAAAACGATTTTGATATTTTCGTGACCTTGACCTTGAACCTCTTTGATCAATGGACCCAAGTTAATGGGGGTCTCCAAGGTTCATTTCCCACCTGTGGATTAATTTTGATATGTTTCGCTAAAGCCGTTTTGGCCGTAAAGTTGCTAACAGACAGACAGACAAACAAACAGACAAAAAAGCAGTCATAAGACTGGTAACTTACGAAAATGTGTCACGTTACCTCCCTTGACCTTGTCTAATAAAAGCTGTCTCTAGAGAGGTAGCGACGGCACAACCAGAAGTTTCTACGATGATTCTTGTACCAAAACCATCAAAAATTCGAACGTCGACCGAAGCAAAAATCTCCATTTCTTCACGCGAAATTCATTTAATATTATTTTATCAAGTCACAACCCGGTAATATTCCGGCAATACCACACACAAATCTTACATAATTCCACCATGACGGCTTAGCGAGTCAGGCATGCGACGATAACCTTTTATTGGGATAAAAAAATAATGACTTTTAAACACCCATCTTTAATTTCGATAAACACTTACAGTTCAGCCCGCAAGCGCGACCGCCGAAACCTTCCACGTGATCAACGACCGCCTCTGCTCGACGGCGCTGCAAAACTCATCGGGACGGACGTGACGCGGTCGAGTGAAAATATTTTTTATACAATCTTAAAACGTCTCCAAAACATTCGATTTTTACCAGAATTTCGACAACCCGAGTTTTTAAGACGTCTAAGCGATCGCAAAACCGAAGACAAAATTAAAAATCGAAGTTAAAACGAACTCGAACGTCGAGCGAAGCATAAAAATACTTCCATTTCTCCTCACATGAATTTACGGAATTATGTTTGACCTGCACGTGACCTTGACCTTTGACCGATTTTGACACAAAATCTAATCAGCGTAGCCAATCACCCCTCCTGAATCACGTGGTGTAATTTGACATTGGTAAGCTTTCTTCCGTTCTCGAGTTATCGTGCTACAAACAAACACACAAAACAACAAACAAACAAACACATACACAACAGAGGACGGAAGTCATCATTAACTTACGAAATCTTTAGATTTTCGTAAAGTAACAAAAACCGGAACGATTACATATCCCGCTCCCTCCTCCGGGAGGGGACGGGAGATAAATAAATAAATAACCACACGATTCATTTTTAATATCCCAGATATCAATTGAGAGGGAGTGTTTACAAGGTCCTATTCCAGGTTCTCACAATTCGGTTGACCTATTTGGGTTAAACACGAGTCGACCTTTTATACTTGGCCTGTTCTGCTGACGTTTTGCCACTGGCAAATTAAAAAATGGGTGTTATTTTGATTCACATTTTCACCAAACCACAACCTTAGTAACTAGGTCTTTGACACTATGCATACTGTTACCCTGGAGGAGGTACCTATTAGTAGATAATGTTTAAGTGGGTCCATGTGTTCGAGTAGCTTAAAGCTATTTTTTGTAATAGGGACCCTAACATGAAGTAGTCTTGTTATTGCATGCTTGAGAGAGGGGGCAGTGGGGTTGAATTGCATTAGGTAGGAAAGCGTTATTCATGTTGTCCTTTTCTGCAAACCAAGGCGAGGGCAAACAGAAAAGTGGGTGAATTCATTGGTGGGGCAGCAATTGTGTTCGATATGAACGGCAGTGCCGGCATTACTTAGGACCCCAGAGGGTGCATTGGCATGGCAATTGGAAGGGGTCCAGGATTGCGGGTACCGGGTGATGACATGCTTATTTGCGCGGCGTCACCAAGAAGCTGGCTGTGCTCCCTCACTGGCTAGGTACAGTGCCATGACAAAGAATGTTGAAGAAGAGCTGCGGCACAGCCACAGGTGGAAGGGGATTGAAAAAAAATCATGTAAACACATGCTGTTTGGAGCTCTGGTGGTCTGGCATTTCTTATATTACAAACTGCGAACTCCTTGAGACTACAAATCCACCTTGTTTTGGGTCAGTGTTCTCCACTTCCTATGTATGGCACACGAGGATCTCCCTTGTTGCCATATCAAGCTTCTTGCTGTTCGTCTCTTCCGCTCTCTTCGCATTACTGGGCATTCCACTTGTTCACTGTTCCGTGCGCCGGGGTGTGGTATTGTAGTTGCATGAATATTATGTATGTCATGATGAAGCCGAAACTGATGAGGCGGAACCCGAGAATGACGTCAGTGGCTGTCCGAGTGAGTGGAGGAGGTGAGAGGCCACCAATTAAACCGGTTGAAGCCAAAATGGACTTACGTGTTGGCGAGAGCAAAAAGCGATTACATGCGGCATGGTCGAGTCCTTTCAAGGATGTAAATACAATACCAGCGCTAGCAAAAAGACAGACGATGACCTCCCGTCGCACATTGGACACATCAAAATGAAACTGCAAACCAAAAATTTTCACAAGCTCGACAAAGGTACACAAGAGGTACTTGTTATCGTTGTGGATCTGCAATTGCACTGAGCCAATTACCCTAGACTGTCCTGCAAAGATTGTTAAATTGCAGGCCGTTGTGGCAAAAGTGGACATTTTGCTAAAGTATTCCAGGAAAAGAACCACAACATACCTAATTGCGGGAGAGTGACTGTGCCAGATGTGACTGTTTCAAGCATGAAAACACACCAAGTCCTCTGACAAATCAGAGGGAACCTATTTTGTGATGTTCCTCTTTGCAACACCTGGACAGGCAAGCTCCGCTAAATTGCTAGTGGGACCAGGTTCAATCGTTTCCATAACTTCCAGAAGTCTACCTACCTGAAGCATTTCATGATGCACTTCTTACAGAACCGAAAATTAACTTGGTGACTCACCTAATAAAACCGTCTCTGTAGTTTGGTCGTTTCAAGTACAGGTTGTGACACAGTAACCATGTTTCTGTGCCTGCTGATTTCTTCATCCATTGTGTCCCTTCTGGAACACCTAATACTCGGCCATGGACGCTCTTTCACTGCTTCAGCCTGAAATATTATTTATGGATGTGTTACTTCCTGAATCAGTGCTATGTACCTCTTTGTGCATCAACATCTGCCTTGGCAGACATCTAATCCTAAACGTCAACTGGAAACTTCTCGGCTATGCAAAAGGATTTGTACCAGAGTGAAGATAGGCCCGATGTGGTGCCAAGCCAACAGAAGCTTCACCAATTTACCTTTTGCTGTCCATGATGCTGTCTCGCAAGAAGTGAAAAACGCTTGAAGAAGCAGGTTATCGTTGAAGAATTGATCTTCCGAATGGGTTTCACCTATTGTCGTTACGCATAAGAAACGGGGAGGTATACGAACTGTGCGTGGGATCTTTGTGACCCCAATAAGGTGATCGTAATAAGACAGTTATCCACTTCCCACATATTGGGAGGGAGGGTATTCGCAGACACTTTTGGGAGCGAGAATGTTTTCTACGCTTGATCTTCATAGTGCATACCATCAAGTTGCCCTTTGCATGCGGAAAGCAGAGACCTTACGGCTTTCGATAACAGACGAGGGACTTTTCCGTTTTTGCCGTGTACCTTATTGGTCTTGCCTTCCGCTTCCCAGTGCATTCCCAGTGAAAATGATGTCAGATCATTAGCTGGGCCAGGAGAGCGTCCCTGTTTACCTAGATGACATAATTGTGGATGCTTTCGTCTCCTGAAGAAACACGAGGAAGCATCTTCAAGCAGTTTTTTGAATGGTATTGATAACGCAGCTTAAAACTGCATCATGACAAACGTCTTTTCAGGAAGGGCTGAACTTTCTTTTCTGGGTCCACGTGATCTCAGAAACAGGGCATGAGCCCAAACAACCGAACAGTCTGGTGGCAGTCACACAGCACCCACCCGCGCAAAGGATGCATCTGCATGCGTTCTTTTTCTTTCTGGGTTTAACTTCTTGGTCTCCAAATTAATTCCAGTTAGCACAACAGTCTATGGAGCCACTTTCGGCCTTACTGCGCAAGGTGGCCGACTTCTCCTGGAGCTGAGACTAGCACACCTCAATTCGAAAAGGTAAAGAAAAATTGATTGCTACAGCCCTGCACATTACTTTGCTTGAACCTTACTCTGACCACCAATTGTGACACACAGACACGTCTGATTATGGACTTGGAGCAAGTGCCTTCATCAACCTTCATGAGGGGACTCCACAGAGGAACAGTAGCATTTTGCCCTCACGAATGCTCACCGAATGCAAAACACAAGTACTCTACAGTAAGAAGGAGAGGAAAGCACTCGATGTCTCGTCTGGGGGCAAATGAGACATGGGCAATAACTGTTCCTGTTTGGTCAGAATTTATCTGCGTACAGACCTACAGTCCACTGACCACACTACGTCTTCGAAAGGTCTTGGTCGGCTTGGAATCAGAATTACGAACAAACATCGTTGATTTCTGGCACACTTTACGTCGTTTAACTATGAAATTGTGTACAAAACCGTTGCCATCAAAATGTCACTCCGCGACAAATGTTTATTATCATGGTTACACTCTCTCTCACATTGACAGAGCCTTACCACGAAACCGATCGTAAATGGTGGCTTTAAGGTGGTCTGGTGACTGACTGCGCTGCTGTACCTGTGGAACAATTCAAGGAAGCCTGCATCGATGCCCATTCCACAGAAGGTGCGAGGATATGTCTCCAGAGGATGGCCTTGCAATGCGAAGGGCATTGACCCCAGAACGTACTTCCTTACTTTCGCATTCGGAATGAACTGGCTGTACAGGAAGATTATCGTCCGGGCACTCACCGCGCGTGATATAGTGCCGACAGAACTTCAACCCTAGTTAATCCCAGCTTGCCATAGATATGCATCAAGGTGTTGTAAAGGACTAAACAAAGGCTGCATGACCTCTAGTGGTGGCCAGGGATGGATCCCCCGTGGACAGTTGCCAAATCAGTCGTGCATTACTTGCCAAATGCAATGATAAAACAGCTGTCACTCGGTTCCACCTTTGCAACGAGTTCCGCTCCCTAATGTTGCTTGGGAAACAAGCCTTGCCATCGATATAAGTGGACCACTTGATAATGGCCAAATGGACTGTCACTATGGCATTGCTAAATCGGGTTATCTTCAGCAAAATGGCCAGAAGTGGCTTTAGTCTGACAGTAACATCTGCTACCGTTATCAAGTTTCTTCTGACTAACAACAGTATTCGTCGTGAAGGAAATCCACGGGAACTTCTTCTCTGACATGGATCTTAGTTTGTTTTCAAACCGAGTTTTGAAGCATTCCTGCAGGAAAGAAACATCAAACCTGCGTAGTTCTATATATTTACCCCAACCCCAAGCTAACGGGGAGAATAGAACGATCAACAGTGTTTACATCCCTGCAAAATCTGGAAGGGAAGCCTGGAATCATTCGTTACGCTCACTTCTTGCAGACGTATGTGAGCTACACGACATGCAAACAACTCATCAAGAACCCCGCTGCTGAACTTCTTAGCATGGGCCGTACATTTGCAGTACCAAGTTGCAGCATTGGGGACGTCAAATCAGTGTACCTGCTGCAAGACTCGAGGATTGAGATGCTGTGTTCAACAAGAAACAAGGGAAAGTCTAAACGATACACAAGACTAGGCGTCGGGGAGGCGAAACCTTTCCACCTTCAATGTCATCTTTTCGTGCCGAGTTTCGGAAACCTGGACTTCAACAGAAAGGACATAACAAGTATACAATACCCAACCCCTCAATATCAGTGAAACAGAGAGGTACTGTCCTACAGGACTCTCTGATGGAAAGTGTGGAATGCATTCTCTAGCACGCTGCCAATTGAGACCTCAAAATGGACTTTTCTGCTGGAAGTACGGACAGTTCGAGGACTATTGGGCAGCACAGCCCTGTCCAAGCAAATGCCGCCAGCCACAAAGTTTAAACCCAGGTGTTCGTCGTGTGACGAGATAGTCGTCGAGCCCGCTGAATGGACCAAGGACTTTGTCATGTGAACATGCTTGCTTTTTTTTTTTTTGGGGGGGGGGGGGGGTGGTTGGTTCTGCAACTGTTGTTTTTTCGCAAAAAAAGGAATATGTGGTATGGGAATTACCTGAATGTTGATGAATGCTGACAATTACATGCTTACTGATATTCTTTGTTTGTTTTCAATTATTAGTTGGTATTTTCCCGAAAAAGGAATATGTATTGGGAGTATACATGAATGTTAATGTATGCATGATGAGCCTGAGACGAGGAGGCGGAACCGAGAGTGGCGGTCAAGCGGGCCTGTCAAGAAGTGAGTGGAAGGAAGTGAGAGCCGCCAACTTAACGGTTGAGCCCAAGGACTTGGCGTGGTTGGCTGATTTTAACTACACAACACGGGGCTTGGAGAACATGCTCAGCAAGTGGAGCCATTCCAATAACCGGTGCTGATATCCTTTTACCAAAGCTGGTCTCCTGGCTCCCCATTGTGAATGATTGTGTGCTCATGGGCCAATTAGGTTTTATTTCCCCCTGTATTCAGTGAATTTCTTTTCATTGCATGTGTTCCATTTCATTTGATTTGATTTGTGTCCAACTGCATCTGGCCTTTTCTCTCAGGATTGTGCGTTTTTGTCTTGCGCGTTCCCTTTAAATAAATGTTTATTTTTTAAAGAATACATTTATGTGTGACCCCACCATTTATCACAACCTCTTGACAAGAAAACCGGTTTTTTGGGTGAATCCCTGGGGGAAGTAAAAATTATGTAACATTTGCTTCAGGGACCAGGGAATTAACATTTCCGACGGGCCACACGAGGGATATGTACCGCTCGGTCCTCATGTGGTGATTTGGCCCACTACCTGTGGAATTAATTATACCCAGCATCACCATTATAACGCCCGGATCACGACAATTGACAGTTTACCACTGGTGTCTCTTTGCACCCCACGTGGAAAGCTGCACCCCTGAAGCGTTCAAGCACACAGGAGCTTTTTTCCGAACTCTGATCTCCATCACGGAGGGCACGGCACAGTGGGGAGAGAAACGTCTTGGCTCCACAACCCACGCGCTCGCCAGGTTATCAATGAGGTCCAGAAAGGTCGAACTTTCTTCCTCCAAATGAGCTGTTCAGCATAACCATTGTGTAGTCCTTCATCTTGTTGCGTACTCTTGGAAAGGGGAAGAGAAAGATACCAGAAAAGAAAGGCTTTTTGAAACTGGTCATGTCTTTTGAAAAAATAAATGTTGCTGTTTGTGGGGTGCATTTTTAAATTGCCCGACTTCCTTTCCCCTCCAGTCCTCATGCTGCCTCCTCTAGCTCCCTTCCCCCTCACAGTGTCTGCTTCTATTCCCTCATGCTGCTTTCTCTTTCCTTGTCCTTCCCCCTCACAACTTATCTTTCAAGTTTCCACATGTTGTTTACATACCCCATTTCGTTCAATTCTTGGGTACTTAGTACATTACCACCGTCCTCCGCCCCCTTTCATCGCACAAGTCCACTTAATACTAACGAACATGAAAGTCCAGACACCTCCCTCACCTCTCTCTTGCGGTCCCTCCGCCCTCACCTCCTCCCACGACCCCTTCTCTCACTACCCTCTTGTCCCTCTTTGCCTCCCACAGATGTTCCCCCCCCCCCCCCGTTCCCCCCCCCCCCCCGAGTGGTATAGCAAATTTTGACGAAGCATCTCTCTCCCCACCCTCCCCTTCTCCCCACTTCCTCCTCACCTATCTCCTTCTCCTCAGTATTCCTGTCAGTGAAGTGACAGGTTGTATTTGCTCGTAATTATAATTAATTAAAGGTTATATGTAGGTACGTATGATCCCAAAAGGTATATTCTGTAATAATAATGTCAGTGTGTGTGTGTTGTGTGGTGGTGTGTTGTGTGTGTGGTGTGGTGTGTGTGGTGTGGTATTTCTTTTCAAATGCGAGTGCATATTCTCAATACACCTTACTTCGGGTTTTTAACAAACAACAATCAGTCATTTTCTTTATAAATACTTATCAACACAAGAGCCACACTTGTCATGGGGAAATGGTCAGAGTTCGGAGGGGGGAGTGCGAGGCAAGGAGGGGAAGATGCAAGGAATTAGACATCAGGTGGAGGCGATTCAAGCACATCATGCCGGAAAGACATCCACACCGACACTTAATTTAATCAACACGAGAATCCCAAAGAAAAATGCAAATTAATTTTTTTTTTTATAGTGTTTTTTTGTGGGTTTTGGTATTTATTTTATTTTTAAGTTTTTTGTGGTTTTTGTATTGTTGCGAATTCGCGCCCGCACGGCGTGCGATGGCCACGGCGACTCGAACCGCGACGCTCGGCCCACCGGACGGACAATTTCAGTCGTGACCCTTCCCGGATGCTAACGGCCGGGATCCAGTTCAACGGTGGGCCTTTCTCCGACCTCACCTACAATCGTGCGCAATCGGCCCCGCTGTAGGATAGGGTTGTATCGCCAAACTAGACCTACCTAAGTACCCCAGCGGATGGTAAAACCGGGCGATCGTACCTCGCCGCAGGTCGACTCCGGACACGAGCCGCTTGGGCGGGCCGTTCGTACTCCATCGGGATAACGAGCGGTGTTATCGTCGACCTCGACGGTTCAGATTAATTTACCGGGCGTTTTTGCACCCACTAACCGACCCTTTACGTGGAAGCAGGAGGATGGAGGTTCAATTAAAGAAAAGAGACAGCGAAACGGGAAAACAGTTCAGAACGAATGCACATTTATTCCGCGGCAACGCGGCACACATATAGCAACACTATTTAAAGCACAATAACGATTGCACTATATCACATAGAACAAAAGAAATGCACATAAGTAAAAGGAGTTAAAACGACTACACGACACACGGACCACTTATACAGTTACTGTACTTACAAGACACGGCCGCCACAACAAAGCGCCCATTCACAGCCGAAGCAAAGGAAAAGACCCCTCAAAGTGCAAGGGAGTCAGACCTGGGGCCCCGTGGGCCTAATGCGCGTGGGACCTGGAATGAGGCGCCAGTGCCCACGAATCCGAAGGGTCCTACCCGCGCCCCTCGTGGGCGAGCCGCAGAATTGTCGCTGCACGGCGGTTCGTGGGCAACCTGCTGGTGTAAGTGGAACGGGGCCCCTTGTCGCACTTCTGGGTTTGGTGTGATTGTGTGTTTGTTGTGTGCGTTGGTGGTGGGTCTCAGCGCGGGGGAAAAAAGGGAGAATTGTTGATGCTCTGGGGAGGGGAGTATGGCTGGGCTTGCTTCGACTCAACGCGACCTAGTCGTCCCGCTCCTTCCAGGTCCTCCTCAGCCGATCGCCCTCCGCAGGCCCGGTTTGCCCCCACCTCTTGCTTCCGAGCTCCGTCTCCCAACGACCCAGCCCAACTGAGCTCTCACCGATCTGCTGCTTCCACCGACACTCCTCGAGCTCCTCAACTGCGCTCGCCTTTTATCGGCTTTACGGGAACCCACCATATGCAAATTCTCGGATCCAA
>CM068953.1:43747018-43767202 GCA_035128595.1 Eptatretus atami | reverse complement strand
GGCCCAACCTCTAACTATAGTTAACACAAAGTGGAAATACCATCACACGAGGACCATACAAATTTACTCCTCCCTGAAGTCATTCATGGAGTCAGCTTGGTTCTTAACGACAGCCGATAGCACCCTGCAATTGTACAGAGGTAAGCTTTTCAAGATCACAGATGCTCTTTGTTTAGCCAAAAAAAAAAGCCATGGAAAAAGGGCATCATTTACTCACCTTTACATATGCTGTCAGGTGTTATACTCATCACCTCTATGTCCTTTGACATCCCAGAGTTGTTTCATGAATGGATAGGTTCAACCAGGTAGTTAATTTTTTGGGAGTGACTGCTCCTATGAGATGATTTGTTTGGGAATGGTTCTTTCTGGGTTTTTCTGATTCTTCATTGTCAAGAAATTTGCTGTACAGAACATCCTGTGTGTTGATCTGAGACTCCATTTTGAAAATTTTCTGAATGAGTGCTGCCTCTTCACACTGTTTTCCTTCAATTCCTCCAATGCCAATCTGCACAGTTAAAGGATATAAAGCATGAGCAACCAGGCAAATTGTGGACATTTTGGTCATATTACAATGCACACGGTTTCATTTGACAAGGGACACACAAGCATTATTTTGCTTTCTCAATCTCTCCATTTGAAAAGTTAAAAAAAAAAGAAAAAAAACTAAAACCCCCACTCCACCCACATCTTATATCCCTCTCACACAATCTTCCCTCTCAGCCGAGGTCGATCTCTTTTCCTCCGACCTCTCTCCCTCAATCCATCTTGCTTTTTTTCCCATTCTACTTCCTCCAACGGGCACGAGAATACCCATCCAACCAACCAGCTCTTTACTAATCCATCTGGCAGCTCATCCTCACATCAATCTCCTCACTTGGTCTTGTTCATTCTTCCACTCCGCAACATCTCCTGCATTTCCTGGTCCGCTGTCTACCATAATAACATATTATTATCTGCGAACAAATCTTTTCTCCTCACAGCTCCATCCCCAAAATAAACAATAGTGGGCTGATGTGAACTTTCAATTTTACAGCCTTTTCATCTGCATTGATAGAATACTGAACTCCCCTTTGGTACTGGCATCACTGCCCTCACACCTTGACTTATGGGCTTGGAAACTAATAGTTCCAGCGAATAAGGGAAAGACTTGTGGCCCTTTTTGATAAAAGCATCAAACTTGGGACACATATCAGGAGGCCATTACAAACTTAGATATAGTGCCATCCCAGTTTTTGCCTATTGACCGGCAATGGCGGCCATCTTTCAAAAAAGATGGCCACCGCCTAACAGTTCCCTTCCCTTTCGTATGCTGCCTTTTTGGTGCTGGTTGCATCATTTGGTTTAGGGGCACAGCTATGCTGCTGATTGCAGTGCCCCTATGACCAGTTTACACTGGTGCTCATTTTGCCAACCTCGGAAGGATGACAGGCGAGTTCAACCCTGTGTGTTAATTCAGCAGCAAACAGGGCTTGAACTCAGGACCTATGATCCCAAGCCACCACCCTCACACTAAGCAACATCAGGCTCACCTAACACTAAAATAGATAGTAACTCAGCAACTAAAGGTGAAGGATCCTAATTCTGGTGTCTAAATGTAGTTTTGGGGTCATTATAATTCAAAAGAAGGCAAATTCGGTATGTTGTTAGCCTTATTGTACCACTTTTAAAATAAATTATCCTTTATAGGTAATGAGAAAAGTTTGGAGGTCCTTTATATTGCTAATATTTTACAATTATGGACATATGATATACCAGTACCTTGGACCTGCGTGAGATTTTGTGTGTTTCTGGACCCGCCCGCTTTAGTGGTTTCCTACACTTTATTATATCTGCTGTTATCTGTTAGCTGCTGACATCTGACGGGAATATTTGGAGTTCAAACATGGTTTGCCGATGGCAAGAGGCAACGTTTTTAGTCAATCTTTTCGGTCATTATTTTGGTCACGGAGATGTGACAGTGTCAAAATCTTCATGTTTGCTTTGGTGTGTATATTGTATGAGTGTACTGATTGGGTGTGGGATATGTACTCTACCCTGCCTCGTAGAATGTTGATGTTTAAAATTGGATGGTGAGAGTGAACCTTAGTCCCCATAAACTCGAGCTCCCTGTGCTCGGACACGGCCGTGATGGATGCGCTTTGCTCAGTGACAACTTGTTCCTAGATTAGGTTCGTACCAGTCAAGTCTTACTTCTGTTGTCTTTTATAGAGTTTGTCTCTCTCTGTATGTGGGATAGAGAACTTGGACGTGAGCCAGTTACAAGACTTTTGTCGGAACGACTCATAGAATGTTCCAAGCCACTGCATGAGTTATCAAGGAACAGAAGCTTCCCTATTCAGAACTCCACCTACATGCCAGGAGATGGAAAGCAACAGGAACTTATGGTGACACTGAAAAAGTGACTGCTACCCTTTTTCTCGAGGCTCGATTTAGCTTGTCAATTCGTTGATGGAAATGGAAGAGTTCTTCCATCACGAGAATCAAAACATGCCTCGTCATTGTTTGACAGGGGAATCTGAGACCAAGGCACCAAGTCCGACATTGTTCAGTGCCTGAGGATACATCACTTGAAAGAGCAGAGCAGTCCAGGGATGCCGAAGTTGTACTTGATGGAGTGCCATTAGTACATATGTGAAGCTTGAGCGCCAAAACATTCCAGGAGTATGCACAGCGATATCTTTCTGCCAATGTTAAATTCAAAGCTCGAAAGCCAGAAGGTTGATGTCATGTTGGGATGATTAAAGGTCAGATTAATTTGAGGCACAAACCCAGAGAGAGTTGGGGGGGGGGGGGAAAGGAATCTGTTAAAGGAAGGGTTTGAGCAAAAATAATGCTAGTACCCAAAAAGGCAAGATTCTTGCAGCATCCGAACAACAAAAGGAAACTTTCTCATTTGTCAGTAGAGAGTTGTCAGCATTTCAAACATAGAAAACAAGTAATCAACACGCTGAATGAAATGTTGTTTGTCGCCACACAAGAACACGGAAAGGTTTAACCCCTTGTACACATGAGGAAGCAGACAGCCGGCTGGTGCTTCATGTTGCTGATGCAGCCAGCCAACACAAACTGTTCTCATCCGCACCATGGACAGTGATGTAGTTGTTCTGCAGTGTATGTATTTCAAAAATCTGCAATTCATTGACTGCTCTATGGGTGGTGGTCGGCACAGGCAAGCATTTGCACTGGTCCTAGATCATGATATCTCAACTTTCGATTGGACCTGAGAAGTCCATTGCACTTCCAATGTTTAACACCATTACTGGATGTGATACACCTTCTTGCTTTGCTGGCAGGAGAAAGAAGTCTGCATGGGATACATGTCTTATGTTGCTCTTAAGGTTACAAGGGAGTGATAAAGCTGATGAACAACCGCAGGTATCAGATGTTGATGCTGCTCTGGATGCTTTGAAGAGATTTGTCGAAGTACTTTATGACTGAACAAGTTCTAGACACCATGTTGATGAGCTCAGGGTCGACCTGTTCACACCAAAAAGCAGAGACGTGAGCAACATTCCACCGACCAAGGGTGCTCTGCTTCAGCACACTAGACGAGGCAGTATACCAGACCGGTCACATCTGGAGTCAGGTGGTTGAACCAAACGGTGACACCCCCACAACCGGATGGATGTGGATGGATTTGGTAGCAGTGATTGAAAACGGTTATGTTCTTTGGAGCAATCTTCCTGGAGCCAGCAAGAGTTTGCGTGAACTTATAAGATGCGGTTGTACCAAAGGCTGTCGAACAAACTGCAAATGCACAAAGGCAACTCTGCCATGCACAGCTTTGTGTGAATGTGGTGGTTCTTGTCATTATTACCTCCACCACCAAATGTGAAGGAGCTTATAGTTTTCACCCATCTGTTTGTTTGTTACTTGGAAAATGTAAGATTTTTCAAGTATATGGTTAGTCGATATTGTATTCTGTCTGTCACCATCAGGTCAAAATTTTTAAAACGATCTTCACGAAACTTCACCACATGGTTAGAGTTTGTCATAGGAAGAAGCCTATTGTTTTTTTGAGGTCAAAGGTCAACATCGGCCAAGACAACAAACTAATGTGTTATTTCTAAAATCCTAATTTTCACCCGATTAACTTGAAGTTTGAGAGGATTTATATTTCAAATTCACTGAATTCACCCAACCAATTATTTTTAAGGTCAACATTGACCAAAAGATCAACAACTAAGGTGAACTTCTAAAATCCTCAATTTTATCCAATTGATTTGAAATTTGAAAATAAGTTTATTTCAGGTCAATCATTCACAACTGTTCATCACCATCTCAGATCGTCCCCTATTCCACTGTTCACCATCATCAGATCGTCTCCAATCCAAAACCATGATCTTTTCTACTTCATTAACTCTCCCCAAGCCTACCTCATTCCAAATTCCTGTGTTTCCTTCCTGATAGTTTTGCTTCTGTATCCATTTGTCCACCCCATGTGTCCTCCCTCTTCCTCACATCCCTTTTCTTTGAAGTCTCTCTCTATTTTGACCCTCAACCCCTGTTGTGTATTTCCACCTGTTCTTCTTGCTGTGCCTGACCATTCAATTTTCTAGCTCCTCCACGAGCTTCAACTGTGTGTGTGTGTGTGCTGTGTGATGTATATTAGAAATATATACATGTTATTTTTGTACAAGATTGGGGCGGTTGGATGACACATTTTTAAAGAAGAAGAAGGCTCTTCCAACCAGAAGTAAACGATCGATCGACTCCCTAATTTGAGAAAAAAAGCGAGCGCAGACCCGGGTCTCAGGGCAACTTTCACCAGCTTTCACAACGATGGCCCACATAACAAAAATAGTTTCTGAGTCCCTGTGATCCAAGCCACGATTTACACTCATCTCCCCGCATCAAAAATGCACACTTTTCATGGCTCAGCCAAACACGTCAATGGCTAACGTATTGCCTAGCATGCCGCAAATTCACACAGCATGAGCACGAGAATCGATGTGTAGCATTTGTCGTGCCACGAGGAGAGCAAAGCGAGATCCTCCATGTCCTCTGACTTAATGTCTTCTCTCTCCTCTCAACCTGCGATGTGCTCTTCCTCCACATGCGTCCTCAACCCGGTGTGCGTCGTTTACTCCACACTTCAACCCCTCTTCACCCTGACCTCGTGCGTGCGCTCCATTATTTTGCGATTACTGTGCAACCAATCCTCCTTCTTCGACGCCATGCCCATCAATCATCCACCTCGGGGGTGGACTTGACCCACTGTCACCCCTGGAGGCGGGGCTCTCTGCCCTCCTGGTCGTTGAAGCTCGGTTGTAATAATTTTAAGGACGTTGCCATTACAAAAACGTAATTCTATCATTGCTGGCTTAATACAAAAACATAGGAAAAGTTACAGGGGGGACAATTACTACTGGGGAAATTTATCCTTAATCCTATTTAACACACACTGCACCACCCCCCCCCCCCCCCCCCCCAACCATGTGATGACAAGTAACACTTAAGCTCACAGTTTCCTTACTTAATACATCGGGATGTCTCAGACACGTCCACGGACCAAAGCAACTCTATATGATCCGATCTTTCCTATGAAATCCCTTCATCTACCCACCAAACATAACAGTACTTTCTGAAGGCACTGTATATACGCTGTTTCGAGTGAATTACAGAGCTTGGGAGCACAATATGAGAGTTTGTTGACAAAATTTCCAATCACATGGGGTGAATGGCCAGTAGTTTAAGTTGGAGAAGGCAATGAACATGAAGGAACACAGATAGAGCTACGTCTGATGATATATTATGGAAAAAATGGTGCAACACCTTTTTGAAATAAAAATAAGTTATATTTTAATTTTTCGCCATGAATTAATCAAATGCCATGAGTTTGGGGTTATATAGTTTTATTGGTTCGAGTAATCGTTAAAGATGTACAATTCTGGACTAGTTGCAATGTCTGATGGAGCACTTTACCAAGCCAGATAGAAACAACCTAGTAAGTTAATGCATGTTGTATAAAAAAATTGGGTCTAAAAGCAGCAGAAGTGGAAAACATGGAAACAGGAAGAAGTTGTATTTATTGAATCGAATTGTGCATTACAACTACGATGGTCGTTGAAGTGCCCCTTCTACGACAGGCAGTAAATATACCCATCAGAGATGGGGAATCCCCCGCCATTGAACATTTTTTCAAGATGGCCGCCCCAGTCGGCCATCTTGGATCCGGCCATGCCCAAAATCAATAGGGTTCTTTCCTTTTCAGGTGGTACATTGTGTGACCCAAATTTCAAATCGATATGGCGAACAGTTTATGAGTTATCTCACTCACAGCTATAAATGTTGACGCCCAGCCAGACGGACGTACGACCCGGGTGACAACAATATCCCCTTTCGCCACGCGGCGGGGGATAAAATGGAAACATCAATGTAAAGTCACTCAATAGAGCATTGGGCCACCATTTGTGGGCAGTATGCCTGTATGCGCCATGATAAGAGTCCCACGCATCTGAAATTCTGCAGGAGGGATGCGCGCCATTCTTCCACGAAACGTCAATCAACTCACGCCTGTTTGATGGAGGTGGAAAATGCTTCTCAGGCATCATTCCAGAATATCGAATAAATGCTCGATTGGGTTCAGATCTCATAATAATATGCTCGATTGGGTTCAGATCTCGTGATTGAGAAGGCCATGACACATGGATAAATCAGTGTTATGCTTCATCAAATAATTGGGCGACCACACGTGCTTTGGTGAGGGGCATTGTCATCCTGGAAGACACTCTTCCCAACAGGAAAATAAATGCTGCAACATGGCATGAAGATGATCACTCAGTGACATGAAGTAGTGATTGGCATTGACTTTACCTGATAAGGGAATTACTGCACCCAAACCCATGCAGGAAAATGTGCCTCAACATTACAGAACCACCAGAACCCTTCACGTGTTGGAACCAAGCACTCAGGGTTGTGGAGTTGTTTGGGTTGGTACCACACTACACTCATCCGTTTGTGAGAACATGGTGAGGGGATATTCATCTGACCATGTCACATTTTTCCACTGCTTGGGTAGTCCATTGCCTCTGCTCTAAACATGCATTGCTAGGTGTGATGAGCAGTTTGTGCACTGCAATAAGATTATGGTATCCTGCTCTGTGGATTTCTCGGTGGACCGTTTTGATGAACTGGCTGCTCGCCCCAGGTTGCTATTTACAGTAAATTGATCTACAGTTGCTAGTCTTGCTTTGCTTTCACTTCAAATTAATGCATGAATATCACGATCCTGGAGTATGCGTTTTTTCCCATTGGTTGCCCTTTGCTGATGTGTTTTTTCCCTCAGAGTTCCATACCGACATCACCTTTCGACACCGTTGCTTGTGAAACATCAGCAAGATTGAGCTATCTTTCACTGGATCTCCTGCAAAAATGCCCCAACAATCACCAATCTTTCAAAGTCACCAAGGTCTCCTCTTGCAGTCATGCAAGCCATATTATAGACCTCCAGGCCTGTGCAGCATTTTTATACATGACATTAAGCATGCCGAGATGTTATTTGTTAATTAACACATGGGCCACACAATGTGTGGAAGCTGTTGCTTTCAATATACTTGGTGTCTCACATTTACCCAGGTGTTTCCATTTTGTCCATTACCTGTACATCCATCCGTACATACATTACATACAAACAAACATACATATGTTAAATGCTCCATTAAATATGATATGATATGATAGTGAAAAGGTAAGTATGTCTGCAGGACAAACCTTGACACTTTTTGCGAGTTCTGGCAAAAATCCCAGGTTGTCATCTGCCAAAGCATTAGCAATCCTTGGGACGATGTCTGCAGAATTCCGCCCCCCCCCCCAAAAAAAATTTCAATGATACCATACAAGACAATTTGTAATAAGATGAGATAACATAATAAAAGTATTGAAACATTAAAAAATGAAAAGTGTAAAGTATGAAATTATACAGTGGTGTGAACAGTGAAAATGGTGTGCGTTTGCTCGATTATGTAATGCAGGGTAACATTTCCATTTTTACCAAAGTACTTGGTTCAACTACAACCAGTTTTGTGAGAGAGAAAGTACTTCAGATAACCACTATTGCCAGCCCCCGAGCCTTCTTCCCCAAATATTCTCAATACAAGAGGTCGCACTTTTTCACATAATTCAAAAACATCTTCCATGTATGTAATGACCTGAACTGAATTAAACAGGTAAGTGAAAACAGCCATTTTCTATGAAACTCACCTGATACTTCTTTCAAAATATATCCAGTGCTGGAGTTTCCAGCATTGCGATATGCTGTCGGGCCAGGTTTTCAAACACATTGGACTGACAAAACCTGTAGCTCTCGACCCGTGTTGCTTGTCATACATGTTTGAATCGTGTTGTTAAGGTCGCGAATGACTAGGTTGGGGAGGAGGGGGGGGTGTAATCAAAGCCATCATTTATTTTTCATCAATAATGATTTCAAAACAAACACGGCTCCTGTTTTCGTCACATTTGCCAGCTGAAATTTAGGTTATTAAGGAAAATTAACATGCCAATAATAATCCAACATCAATGTAAAGTCTTAATTCTGATAGGCATTAGAAAGTAAAGTTGAGCTGACAAGTGTCTCAAGAGAGGTTCATCACAAGCCCAGTCCCCACCCCATGCCCCCCCCCCTTCCAAGAAAAAAACTCCGCCATTGTTATAACTTTCATCTTCACCAAACATGAACTGCACCCCCACAGAAATAGCTCACATGGATGTGGCAACACACAAAGCTAGAAAAAAAGTTACTGTACACAATGGAAGCCGTCAAAGGAAAATGTCAATGGCACTGTCGTGGAATGGAAGATGGTGCACAGCAATACTCTAGATGTAATAAACTCAAGTTTGAAGTTCACTCAGATCAGTCGAGTAAAGAAAACTGGGGTCTTGTGGACAAAATTCAACCTTAAACTATCCAAATCAGGATCCCACATCATGTGGTGATTGACTCATTCTACCTCTATTTTGTTCTGGCTTTCTGGAATGTAAAAAGCCCATTTTTATAATGAGCCATTTAAAAAAGTTATTATAATGTAGAGAAAATCCTTGTTACTGAATACCAATCAAAGCATATCAGTACATAATGTTTCCTCAATGATCCTTACAAATCTGAGCCATTTTGCAAAGCAGCGACGGGCTTTTGCATAGATCATCCTGTTCTCCTTGAAGTTTCGATAATAGTCACCGAGGGCTGAGCTATGGACATCAGAGTATATTTCATAATCAGCTGCAGATAAAGGCAGAAGGAAAGTCAGTAAGCAATTTGTTTTTAAAAAAAATAAAAATAGACAATTATTGATGTCATGGTGGCATCTTGTTAAAGATTTACAAATAGTCTGGAAAGTCCTGAAGAAATATTTAAAGGTGGCAAGAATTTTTAACAAGTCACTCTATTCCTGCTTCCAGAAATTAAGAATCAATTAATATAGACAAAAATAGTCCCATGGGGACACGATTATTTCCACAAACAGTGGGGTGAAAATGGAGGATTAGGGGGAAGGAGCCATGCCCCCTTCCTGAAGCGGTTTATGGTCATGGGGAGCACAATTTAAGTTAGAGGCATCGTCCTTATTTTTATGAAGAGTTTGGTCTGCATCTGGCTGTTGGTTCTGATAAGAGTATTTGAAAAATAAATTACCTGAATTTGAGGCGAATCCCCTTTCCAGCCTCTATAGGGGTGGATCCAAGTGGGGAGCACAACCCCCATGAGACCGTTACTATTCTGATGCATTGTCCCAAATTTGGTCCACATTGTCATGTTGTTTGTGAGGAAATATGCTTCAGTTGAATATGAGGATTAGGGGAGGGAGGCTGTGACTCCCTAATATGAAGATTCGGGGAGGAGGCCATGGCCCCCTTTCCAGGGGAGATATGGCCATGGTCAGCACAACTTAGGTGAGGGCATGGTCACGATGCCACATGGCCAGTTTGGTCTGGATCTGCTTGTCAGTTTCTGAGAAGATTTTTGAATAAAATTCCAATATTTGGCGAAAACCCCCTTTTACCCATTTTATAGGGACACATCAGGGATGGGGAGCACAACCGCATGACACCTTACTGACCTGAGGTATCGTAACAAATTGGTCATATTGGGATCAGGTAGTTTGTGAGGAAAATATTTTTGTCAAATGTTAACGGCCGTACGTACACGTATGGCTGGACCCCCTCTATGAGCTTATTTTGGAGAAATAACTCTAAAAGGGGTTTCAAAAACGAACCCCATTAATAAAAAGATCGGGTCTTCTTTTCAGTCGGCACTGCAAGTGGAAGTTTATCAGCTTCTTCCATGGTTTTATCAAAATTTTTATCGACTTCTTTTCGCAAACCTGGAAGGAGATTGCTGCAACAAAAGAAGATTAAAAAAAAAGATTGTTTTATGAAATGGACAAAATAAATTTACAAATATGAAAACATTTAAGCTTTTGATAATCAAAACCATTTTCTTTTCATGACAAACTATATCACTGCCTTGTGAGGCTTTCAACTTGTCTGGTGCACACTCAAATACAGGTGTACACAAAAACATTCATTTTCAAGATCAGGCTAATGGAAGCGAGAAGGTGGTGGAGGATATTAATTGACAGTGGGATAGTATTGGACATTAAGTGAAAGAATAAACAAAAACGAAAAGAGGAGAGACAGGAGGGGAGGAAATACAATCAACCTGCAAGTGGAGAGGGCTAGGTTAGAAAACTCTGAAGCAGAATCACATGCAGAACAACTAGAACGGCACTGGGAAGAGTGCATACCTCCACCCTGGTTAAACAGTTTACATTTTTGTACCCCACTGACAGGCCAGATCTGCATCCAAACCTAAACCAATATCTAATTGGCTTGTTCTTGTCACCTACCCACTCATCCACCAAATTTTGTCATCATCTGGCCACAACTTTTTAAATATCATGCTATATAATCGTTTTTGGCCCCATCTCTCAAAGGTGAAGAATCACTTTTAAAAAGATTTAAATCTCGTATCCTCATCCGATCTTCTCCAAAATCGAATTAATTTGTCCTAGTCGCACACCAAACTTGTCGACCAAGTGTTGACCAAATCTGTCCATAACTTTTGAGATATCGTGATCACAGACAGAGAGACAGACAAACAAAGAGGAAGAAAACATTACCTCCGTCCATTTTCGCTGGCGGAGGTACAAAATACATTAGCAGACATCAATGAATTTTTCCAAACTACAAGGATATTAACAGACAACAGGCAAACATTGATATATGGGATTTGAACCTGGTTTCCCTGCATCAATAGGGTATAGACAAGTATTAACAGGTAAAAGCAAGTAATTGTAACGTGCATTACTTACTTTTATTTGCCAACGAGTTCTGTGTGAGCTTTGTTAGCGAGCACTTGCGTGTACATTTCCCTTCAATACTCCTAAAGGGAACATACAAAGTACGAATACACACAGTGAACGTTGGAAGAGAGGTAAATACAAGACCTTGTTACCCCGCACACGCAAAGCGAAAAGCGTGGTTAAGGAATTGGTTGATGTCCATCCGTCCCCGTTGTCTACTGACATCAGTTTATGATTGAGGAACAACTATTGATTATGGATGATTTATTTTGAACATGAATCAGAAACAAACCTTGCCGTTTAACTGAACTTTGTCACTGAATTCATCCCGATCACACATGCACAGGGAGGAGTGAGATTTTTTTATTACTGTATCCGCCTGTTCCTTGCAGTCAAACAAAATTGAAAATCATTCCAAACAGGAAACTTACTCTTTTTAATCGACAATCATAAAGGACACAAACAACAGGCACGAATAACTCATATAACGTGTTAGATTGGGTGGTGTAATCGACACTGCGTCAATAGTGGTAAATTAGGAATTAATATATTTATACGACTTTTGCATCTATATTTTATTTAAGTTGAATTATTATACTTGAACACTGTAGATCACAATCACCTTCTTTGAACATTCAAAAATCTTCCATTTAGCAGAACGGGACATTAAGTATAGGTGGTGTAGAAGGGTGGTGTATAAGACTGCTTCAAAAGTGCTAAACTTCGGAAATTTTTTTAAAGATCTTTAAATTATTATTACCTTATTGGAATTGGAATTCCGAAAAGGTATGTCAGAGAGCACCATCCGGTCGTCTGTCAGTCTCCAAGTCGACTCTCCGGCTAACCACTGGGCGTATCCGGCTGAAATTTGGCAGCAACGTTCCATTTTGACTGGTAACAAGGGATTGCAAAGCTAGTTTGGATCATGTGACTTTATGCAGGTCAAAACGGCTGACTTAGTAGAATTTCTTATCAAAATATTCTTCTTCATACACCATAAGTCAGATGTACCAATTGTTTCAACATTATTAGGCCAGGGGGATGTTAATTGCAAGAGATGTTTTCTCAGGACACAAAAAGAAAACAAACAACTTGTAATGTAAGCAATATGAATATGAGTGACAAAATTCTATCAGCAGCAAATATGTTGAGCAAATATGTCTACGTGTAGTGGATGACGATTTCGTTGCCGCTGAAGATGACAACCACTCAAACTTCTCAAAAAGTTTGAGAGATACTGTAAGAGCAAAGTTGGAATAAACCTGTGGATTAGCATATGGAAATTGGCAAAAATTTACAATATCCAGATAAAGATTCATGTTTTGGAACTGGCACAGGTTGGGAAATTTAAAGAACTCACCAATGAAATGGGTATTGATATTCCCCCATCATCTGAATCCTTATCCACATTTCTCAAAAATGTTTATTTCACTTTATTAGCCCCCTTTGTATTAGTCCGAAACGGGGGCTTAAGATTTGGTCTCGATTTTCATGTCTGCGTGCTTGCATATTTATATAACCATATCTCGGACATGTTTGGACCAATTTATTTGTACTTGGCATAAGACAACACATGATGGTAACACATTATGCCACTCATTTTTGTTTCACGATTGCAATCAAAGATGTCGACTGCCGCTGCATTTTAGTTGTAAAAAAAAACAAAAAACCCCCGATGTTGAACACGTCCTCACCAATTTCTCGGACATGCATTTACCAATGTTGTTCAAACTCTAACACACCATTTCATGAATGATGGACTTACATATGCTCATTGTTTTCTGAGATCAGATCCAAGATGGCCGACTGGCAGCCAATTTGTTACTTAATGGTCCCCAACCATTTCTCAGCCATTGCCATGCCTGTCCATCCGTCTTCAATTTCAATCTTGGCAGAAGCACAGTTCATGATGGCATACACGTGCCAACTCATTTTATTTGCATCTGCATCAAAGATGGCCGACTGGTAGAATGGCGGCCATATTAGTTGCAAATAAATATGGGCTAGCCTTTTAATTCCATACAGCAAGATTACGAAAACATCGGGGCTTTAACAGTTTATGTCTTTTTTCCTTGTTGTTATGCGTGACCAGGTTCCATCTGAAGGCAAACACTCTTGTCCATTAAATTTAGCGATGTTCCCTTATACGAACAATTGGTGAGTGGTGATGAAGATCTTGATGGAGAAAATTCCTGCTTCAAGTCGGATGATGGCCAGGTCTGTCCATGGTCCATGTCGCATTGAAACTCTGTGGCGATATACTCTCTCAACCGCAACTGAAAGGAGCTGGCATCAACAAACAAGTGGCAATAGACCATGTTCTATCAAGTTTGTACGTGTTTCTCCAGGCCTTCAGAAAGTAATTACACACCGTGACTTTTTCACATTTTATTGGTGTTACAGACTGAATTTAAAATGGATTCAATTACATGAATCACCGATCTACACCAAATACCCAATAATGACAAAGTGGAAAACATGTTTTAGAAATTTTACAAATTAATGAAAATGAAAAGCTGAAATGTCTTGCGTCAATAAGTATTCATCCCTTTGCTATGGCTCACAATTGAACATCCTATTTCCTTGATCATACTTGAGATGTCTCTACAACTTGATTGGAGCCAACTGTGACCAATTTCAATTTGATTGGGCATTATTTAGAGAGAAAGAAACACACCTTTCTATACAGATCCCACAGTTAACAGTGCATGTCAAAACAGAAAACTTGACCTATGAAGTCAAGGAACTGTCCATAGAACTCCAAGGTAGAATTGTGAGGAGACATAGATATGGGGAAGGTAGGACAACTGAAAGAGAGGGGATATATCTGTGCATGAGGGAGAGCAAGTTTTCTATGAAAGAATTCCCAGGACGAGTTGATGTTGGAGGTAGTAGAGATGGGAGACCAGTCTGAGAAGTTGATAGCTGCTTGAAGTCCCTGCCAGTTTGCCTGAGTGAAATGCCAGACTCGACGGCGCTAAGGTTGTTCTCCAATAACAGCCAGAGAGATGCCTACTTTGGCAAGCATGTAGTGAGATGACCGAATTGGAGCGGAGGAAGAACGGCAGATATTTCAGGAAATTGGTCAAAATCAGATCCAGAAGAGATGGAGTACCGTTGGTTGAGATCCGGGTCTGCGGAAGTTGACGATTGTGTCAGTCCAATGAGTCACAGAAGTCTTTTACTGAAGTGCCATGGCAGGTGAGAGTGGAACCCACATCCAGCCAACTGGCATGATGACAGTTGAAGTCACACATATGAGGAACACATCAACACATAGGACACAACAGCATATATATTACAATTCACCGATTCATGCTACTGCAAAAATATATAAACATATAACTGTCAATTTTACTCGTTATGTATCGGCGTTTATTAATGCTTATCACAATACCACAACATCGAGCATTAACTAACAGACAAAATCAAGGGGTTGCCTACTTTCTGAAGGCACTGGAGGTGGCCAATCACTCCTCGAAGAGGGACTCTGATGAACATAATTCTGATGAACAGGAATCCCATAAACAAAGCAGGTAGTGTTTAGTATAGACAGGACATTGTCTACCGCCATGGGTGGTGAGAAGAAAACCACCTGTCCTGTCTACCCTCACCGACAACAATGGGTTGGAACTGGTGGATAGATAACTTCTACCAAACAATATATCACTCCCACCCATTCCAGTACCACATGGATGCAAGAAGGGATGTACCTCAGTGAATTGTACTTTTAGAAAAGGAAAAAGCTGAAATGCACTAAGCATGCCAATGTTCAGATGGTGATAAAATTGCTGAACAAATAATGATACCATGGATGGAGTATTTGCCAATGAGACTACATTTCCTCAAATCAGACTGGGGTATCAGCACAGTTTTTTTTTTCCCAAAATCTACAATTCTCCACCTATTCTATACAATTTTTCAGCATCACTACCCATGTGCTGTTGACACAATCTGACCAACTGACCTAGATTTATGACCTTAAAAGTTAAAATTGAGTGAAGTAAACAAGGTTTCATGTTTGCACACCCAAGCCAGCAGAAAAGGTTGTTTACCTGCCTTTCCCCTTGGAGTCGTATTTTGCAAAACTGCACAAGTTTTACTATTCAAACCTAGTTTTGACCTTTGACCTTGGGTTTGGTTGACCTTATGTATGCCACTGATAATTAGCAGAATAGTGAATAGTTGTATCTACATATACTAATAGAGGCAATCATTCTTTAGGTGCTTGTTTTCTTGAGAGTATTATATAGAGGAATGGCACTTTCCCAACATTCAGTAAATGAAGCCATTATCGGAGATACATGTATCTGCATTTATCTTTCAAATACAAGACTTCTTCACAATTTCCATTTATTTTAGATCTTTCTTGCACCAGTACTCTCAATTATATACCGAGTTTCAAACTTTGCACAGTTAGACAGCAAATGATAAAAGCTTTTCAGTGAAAGTATAAATTTGAATGACATTTGACCTTACTGACCAAGTTTTCTGACCTAAAAAGTCAAAATTGAGCCTGGTAAATAAAGGATATATTCCTTTTCAGCACCAAAAACAGTTTAGAAAAAGTTGTTCACTTTCTAAAAAGCTCCATTCACCTTTAAAAATGGCACATCAATAGCACGAATATCAAAAACGTGGTGGATGAGAAAACTGTGAGTTGGATAATATGAAAGAACAAGCCAATTAAATTTGTTCAGTGTAGCAGATCCGGCCATCAGTTGATACAAAACAAAACTCTTTCAGCTTGGCGGAATTATGTTCTCTAACCAATCGAGTGCCATTATAATTTGTGCTAATTGAAGATTTGCAAGTATATTGGTTGGTCTGCGTTGTTATTGATATCTTTTGTCTGTATGTCAATCGCAATAGGTCACACTTTTACTCCGATATTCACAAACTTCACCACCTGGTGGAGGTAGTCACAACTGGGCCTATAGTTTTAGGTCAAAGGTCAACGTAGCCCAAGGTCAACAACTAAGGAGGTATTTCTAAAATCCCTCAATTTTCATCCAATGACTTGAAATGTGAGAAATATATATATATATATAATTCAGGTCACTGAATTCAACCACCAATTATTTGGAGGTCTACAAAGCCAAAAATCAACATAGGCCAAATTTCTAAAATTGTCAATTTTCATCCAATTGACTTGAAATTTGAAGAGTTTGCAGATTTGATCCTTGAATTCAACCATCGATAATTAATTTTAGGTCAAATTTGGTGAAGGGATTTCGCAAGTGTCGCACTATGCACGACATCGTTATTGTTTGTTTGTTTGTCTTTGCACATAATGTGCCAACGTAGTCCACAATCTTACACGTTTTATACGATTCTATGAAGTTTGATACAGAGAAACAAGAAAGTCGATTCTCAATATGAAGTTGTGGACTATTATCGTAACGGTCCGTCCATATCGATAGTATGTATGGACAATTGATTGATACGTCTATAAAATCTGCAAAGTTTTGCAATATTTGATTACTTTTCAGTTTTGCGTTGAGTTTCTGTGCACACCCATCCTATCAAAAATATACATATCCTATCACCAATTCTTGATGATACAATTCATTATCAGATTGTTTATAGAGTTGTGTTTTCCATTCCTTAAAACTTTTTTTTTAAACTCACTTTGAAAACACTGTGTGTCTCGAAAAAGGATTTCTCACCATCCTAATGGCATCTTCCAAAGTCATATTTCCTCAACATCTCGCTGGCTTCTGCATTTAACCATGACATATCCCTTCGTCAGTTTGATACTTTCGTATATGAGAACACGGATTGGCACCAAATTCTGTGCCAGGTCCATCAGATCTGGCTTGGTGAGAACACCTGTTGGACAACATTACAATGTCAGTCAAAGGCTCTTATGGTAGCTGATGTCAAATCGTTTCATGGATACAATTATCAAATACGATTTTAGTTGATAGTATTGGGGGGGGGGTAGGTGGCGGGGAGGTGAATGGGGCTTATTGGACATTAAAATATAACGTGAAGACCAGGCCTTCCAAATCATTGGAATCCCCCATGATGAAGCTGAATTTCTGGGCCTGGGCCTGTTATTCGCACGTTGCAGACAGGTGGTCTCTGGTCTCTGTCTCTGTCTGTCTGTGTCTGTCTCTGTTCTGTGTGTGTCTGTCTCTGTCTGTCTCTGTGTGTTGTGTCTGTCTCTGTCTGTCTCTGTCTGTCTCTGTCGTGTCTGCTCTGTCTGTCTGTCTCTGTCTGTCGTCTCTGTCTGTCTGTCTCTGTCTGTCTGTCTTCTGTCGTGTCTGTCTCTGTCTGTCTCTGTCTGTCTCTGTCTGTCTCTGTCTGTCTCGTCTGTCTCTGTCTGTCTCTGTCTCTCTCTCTCAATATCTGCCCTTTCCATGATCTGTCACCGTCAGTTTTCTATCAGGCATATGCATTCTTCCATAAACCAACTTCAGGTGAAACTCCCAAAATCCAGCCTCACTATGACCATCTGTTGCCTCCATTTTCCTTGGTGATGGTGTGTTCCCCACATTTCACCATCTTCTCATTGTTTTGTTACTTCCATGATCCTCAACTTTAAAAAAAAAAGGAGTCTTCAACAATAATTTGGAGAAAAAAAAAATAAGCATTAAAATCATCATCATTCATACGAAGCCCATTTATAATTAACACCGTTCTGGGTCTCACTATCTGCCATGATCTTTCCTGGGAAAGCCACATTCCAAACTGGCCTCCAAACCAGTCGCGACTGGGCATCCTCCATCGTGCAAAGTCCTTCCTCGGCCCACCTGAGCTTCTGACCACATACAAAGCTTCATCCACAGCCTGATGGAGTACTGCTCTCCCCTCTGGGCTGGTGTTCCTGCCTCTCACCTTTCTCGGCTTCATGCCTTGAAACCAGGCATTTCGGATCATTGGTATCTCCTGCAATGGCTGAGTCTTGGGCCTCTCACTCTTTCACTGCAGGCAGGTCGGTGGTCTTTCGTTTTCTACCGTCTCCTCTCCAGTCTTGCCCCCCCTTGCTCTGTCTGCGATATGTCCCCACCATATTTCTGCAGGGATCTCACAGGTTCACCAACAACCCCCTTCTGGTAAAACTACCAAAATCATGAATCACTGCTCACCTTCACTCTTTCATTCCTCTTTTCCCCACCTTTGGAATAAACTCCCACACTCTCTTCAATCCAATTCTTCCCTCCAGGCCTTCAAAACAGCTGTTCACCACCACCTCTTATCTTCCCCCATCAAAACCTCGATCTTTTCTCCCCCCGTTAATCCACCACAAAACCCACCTCCTTCAAATTCCCGTGATTTCTTCCTGAAAGTGCGTGTAATGTCCATCTTGTGCACTGTGTTCCCCGCCCCATCCCTCTCCATTCCACAGATCTGATGACTCTGCTCCCCACCGTTTTATCCTTCCCTCTCCCACCCCTCTTGTCTCATGCCCCCTTGCTGTGCGTTGTGAGTTAGCTCTCATACGAGCCTCGTTAACGTATCAAAAAAAACCAAAAAAAAAACCACACGAGTGGAGATAAACAAAAGATAGAGGGAAATGAACCTAATAACCACCCCCCGCCCCCCCAAGGAATGAAAGAGTGAAGGTGAGCAGTGATTCATGATTTTGGTAGTTTTACCAGAAGGGGGTTGTTGGTGAACCTTGAGATCCCTGCAGAAATATGGTGGGGACATATCGCAGACAGAGCAAGGGGGGGCAAGACTGGAGAGGAGACGGTAGAAAACAGAAAGACCACCGACCTGCCTGCAGTGAAAGAGTGAGAGGCCCAAAGACTCAGCCTCATTGCAGGAGATACCAATGATCCGAAATGCCTTGGTTTTCAAGGCATGAAGCCGAGAAAGGTGAGAGGCAGGAACACCAGCCCAGAGGGGAGAGCAGTACTCCATCAGGCTGTGGATGAAAGCTTTGTATGTGTCAGGAGCTCAGGTGGGCCGAGGAAGGACTTTGCACGATGGAGGATGCCCAGTCGGCGACTGGTTTTGGAGGCCAGTTTGGAAATGTGGCTTTCCCAGGAAAGATCATGGCAGATAGTGAGACCCAGAACGGTGTTAATTATAAATGGGCTTCGTATGAATGATGATGATTTTAATGCTTAATTTTTTTTTCTCCAAATTATTGTTGGAAGACTCCTTTTTTTTTTTAAAGTTGAGGATCATGGAAGTAACAAAAACAATGAGAAGATGGTGAAATGTGGGGGAACACCATCACCAAGGAAAATGGAGGCAACAGATGGTCATAGTGAGGCTGGATTTTGGGAGTTTCACCTGAAGTTGGTTTATGGAAGAATGCATATGCCTGATAGAAAACTGACGGTGACAGATCATGGAAAGGGCAGATATTGAGAGAGAGAGACAGAGACAGACACAGACAGAGACAGCAGAGACAGACAGAGACAGACAGAGACAGACAGACAGAGAAGAAAACGACAGACGCAGACAGGACAGACAGACAGAGACAGGACAGACGAGACAGACAGAACAGACAGAGACAGACACCACACAGAGACAGACAGAGACAGACACACAACACAGAGACAGACAGAGACAGACACACACACAGAGACAGACACAGAGAGAGACAGAGACAGAGACCAACCTGTCTGCAACGTGCGAATAACAGGCCCAGGCCCAGAAATTCAGCTTCATCATGGGGGATTCCAATGATTTGGAAGGCCTGGTCTTCAGGTTTATATTTTAATGTCCAAATAAGCCCCATTACCCTCCCCGCCCCACCTACCCCCCCCCCCCAATACTATCAACTAAAATACGTATTTGATAATTGTATCCATGAAACGATTTAAGACATCAGCTACCATAAGAGCCTTTTGACTGACATTGTAATTGTGTCCAACAGGTGTTCTCACCAAGCCAGATCTGATGGACCCTGGCACAGAATTTGGTG
>CM068953.1:43734440-43747008 GCA_035128595.1 Eptatretus atami | reverse complement strand
TCTCAATAACGAAAGTATCAAACTGACGAAGGGATATGTCATGGTTAAATGCAGAAGCCAGCGAGATGTTGAGGGAAATATGACTTTGGAAGATGCCATTGAGGTGGAGAAATCCTTTTTCGAGACACACAGTGTTTTCAAGTGAGTTTAAAAAAAAAGTTTTAAGGAATGGAAAACACAACTCTATAAACAATCTGATAATGAATTGTATCATCAAGAATTGGTGATAGGATTGTATGATTTTTGATAGGATGGGTGTGCACAGAAAACCTCAACAGCAAAAACTGAAAAGAGTAATCAAATATTGCAAAACTTTGCCAGGATTTTATAGACGTATTCAAATTCTAATTGTACCATACATACTTTATCGACGGACTCGCATTCTAAATGTACAAACTTCATAGAAATACTCGGTTGAAAAAAGATAACGTGTAAAGATTGTGGACTACGTTGGCACATTATGTGCAAACAGACAAACAAACAAACAATAACGATGTCGTGCATAGTGCGACACTTGCGAAATCCCTTCAACAAATTTGACCCTAAAAATTAATTATCGATGGTTGAATTCAAGGATCAAATCTGCAAATCCTCTTCAAATTTCAAGTCAATTGGATGAAAATTGACAATTTTAGAAATTTGGCCTATGTTGACCTTTTGGCCTTTGTAGACCTCCAAAATAATTGGTGGTTGAATTCAGTGACCTGAAATATATATATATATATCTTCACATTTCAAGTCAATTGGATGAAAATTGAGGATTTTAGAAATACCTCCTTAGTTGTTGACCTTGGGCCTACGTTGACCTTTTGACCTCAAAACTATAGGCTTCCAGATTGTGACTACCTCCACCAGGTGGTGAAGTTTTGTGAATATCGGAGTAAAAATGTGACCTATTGGCGATTGACATACAGACAAAAGATACAATAACAGACCAGACCAACCAATATACTTGCAAATCTTCAATTTAGCAACAAATTATAATGGCACTCGATTGGTAGAGTACATAATTCCGCCAAGCTGAAGAGTTTTTGTTTTGTATCCCACTGATGGGCCGGATCTGCTGACCTGAACCAAAATTTAATTGGCTTGTTCTTATCATATATCCAACTCATCCACCAAGTTTTGTCATCATCCATCCACAAGTTTTTGATATATCGTGCTATCTAGACTGTTGCCATTTTTCGAAAAGGTGAATGCAAGAAGCATTTTTGAGGAAAAGATGGTAAACAACTTTTTCTAAACTGTTTTTGGTGCTGAAAAGGAATATAATCCTTTATTTACCAGGCTCAATTTTGACTTTTTAGGTCAGAAAACTTGGTCAGTAGGTCAAATGTCATCAAATTTTACTTTCACTAGAAAAGGCTTTATCATTTGCTGTCTAACTGTGCAAAGTTTGAAACTCGGTAATTATAATTGAGAGTACTGGTGCAAGAAAGATCTAAAATAAATGGAAATTGTGAAGAAGTACTGTATTTGAAGATAAATGCAGATACAGTATCTCCGAAATGGCTTCATTTACTGAATGTTGGAAAGTGTCCATTCCTCTATATAATACTCTCAAGAAAACAAGCACCTTAAAGAATGATTGCCTCTATTAGTATATGTAGATACACTATTCACTATTCTGCTAATTATCAGTTGCATACATAAAGGTCAACCAAACCCAAGGTCAAAGGTCAAAACTAGGTTTGAATAGTAAACTTGTGCAGTTTTGCAAAATACGACTCCAAGGTGGAAAGGCAGGTAAACAACCTTTTCTGCTGTGCTTGGGTGTGCCAAACATGAGAACCTTGTTTACTTCACTCAATTTTAACTTTTAAGGTCATAAATCTAGGTCAGTTGGTCAGATTGTGTCAAACAGCACATGGGTAGTGATGCTGAAAAATTGTATAGAATAGGTGGAGAATTGTAGATTTTGGGAAAAAAAAACATGTGCTGATACCCCAGTCTGATTTGAGGAAATGTAGTCCTCATTGGCAAATTACTCCATCCATGGTATCATTATTTGTTCATGCACATTTTATCACCATCTGAACATTGGCATGCTTTAGTGCATTTCAGCTTTTTCCTTTTCTAAAAGTACAATTCACTGAGGTACATCCCTTCTTGCATCCATGTGGTACTGGAATGGGTGGGAGTGATATATTGTTTGGTAGAAGTTATCTATCCACCAGTTCCCAACCCATTGTTGTCGGTGAGGGTAGGACAGGACAGGTGGTTTTCTTCTCACCACCCATGCTGTAGACAATGTCCTGTCCTATACTAAACACCCTGCTTTGTTTATGGGATTCCTGTTCATCAGAATTATGTTCATCAGAGTCCTCTTCGAGGAGTGATTGGCCACCTCCAGTGCCTTCAGAAAGTAGGCACACCCCTTGATTTTTGTCTGTTAGTTAAATGCTCGATGTTGTGGTATTTGTGGATAAGCATTAATAAACGCCGATACATGAACGAGTAAAATTGACAGTTATATGTTATAATTTTGCAGTAGCATGAATCGGTGAATTGTAATATATATGCTGTTGTGTTCCTATGTGTTGATGTGTTCCTCATATGTGGTGACTTCAACTGTCATCATGCCAGTTGGCTGGATGTGGGTTCCACTCTCACCTGCCATGGCACTTCAGTAAAAGACTTCTGTGACTCATTGGGACTGACACAATCTGTCAACTTCCCGACCCGGATCTCAACCAACGGTACTCCATCTCTTCTGGATCTGATTTTGACCAATTTCCCTGAAAATATCTGCCGTTCTTCCTCCGCTCCAATTCGGTCATCTCACTACATGCTTGCCAAAGTAGGCATCTCTCTGGCTGTTATTGGAGAACAACCTTAGCGCCGTCGAGTCTGGCATTTCACTCAGGCAAACTGGCAGGGACTTCAAGCAGCTATCAAACTTCTAGACTGGTCTCCCATCTCTACTTCCTCCAACATCAACTCGTCCTGGGAATTCTTTCATAGAAACTTGCTCTCCCTCATGCACAGATATATCCCCTCTCGTCTTCAGTTGTCCTACCCTTCCCCATATCTATGTCTCCTCACAATTCTACCTTGGAGTTCTATGGACAGTTCCTTGGACTTCATGGTCAAGTTTCTGTTTTGACATGCACTGTTAACTGTGGGATCTTGTATAGAAAGGTGTGTTTCTTTCTCTCTAAATAATGCCCAATCAATTGAATTGGTCACAGTTGGACTCCAATCAAGTTGTAGAGACATCTCAAGTATGATCAAAGGAAATAGGATGTTCAATTTGGTGAGCCATAGCAAAGGGGATGAATACTTATTGACGCAAGACATTTCAGCTTTTCATTTTTCATTAATTTGTAAAAATTTCTAAAAACATGTTTTCACTTTGTCATTATTGGGTATTTTGTGTAGATCGGTGACAAAAATGTAAATTGAATCCATTTTAAATTCAGTCTGTAACACAATAAAATGTGAAAAAGTCAACGGGTGTGAATACTTTCTGAAGGCTGGAGAAACACGTACAAACTTGATGGAACATGGTCTATTGCCACTTGTTTGTTGATGCCAGCTCCTTTCAGTTGCGGTTGAGAGAGTATATCGCCACAGAGTTTCAATGCGACATGGACCATGGACAGAAACTGACCATCATCCGACTTGAAGGCAGGATTTTCTCCATCAAATTCTTCATCACCACTCACCAATTTCGATAAAGGAACATCGCTGAATTTAATTGGAACAAGGAGTGTTTGCCTTTCAGATGGAACCTGGTCACCCAATACAACAAGGAAAAAAGACATAAACTGTTAAAGCCCCGATGTTTTCGTAATCTTGCTGTATGGAATTAAAAGGCTAGCCCATATTTATTTGCAACTAATATGGCCGCCATTCTACCAGTCGGCCATCTTTGATCAGATTGCAAAATAAAATGAGTTGCACGTGTATGCCATCATGAACTGTGCTTCTGCCAAGATTGAACAAAATCGGAGCATGCATGGCTGAGAAATGGTTGGGGACACATTTAAGTAACAAATTGGCTGCCAGTCGGCCATCTTGGATCTGATCTCGAAAAACAATGAGCATATGTAAGCCATCATTCATGAAATGTGTGTTAAGTTTGAACAACATTGGTAAATGCATGTCCGAGAAATGGTTGAGGACGTGTTCAACATCGGGGGTTTTTTGTTTTTTTTTACAACTAAAATGGCCGGCAGTCGACCATCTTTGATTGCATCGTGAAACAAAATGATGTGCATAATGTGTATACCATCATGTGTTGTCTTTATGCCAAGTACAAATAAAATTGGTCCAAACATGTCCGAGATATGGTTATATAAATATGCAAGCACGCACGGACATGAAAATCGAGACCAAATCTTTAAGCCCCCGTTTCGGACTAAATACAAAGGGGGCTAATAAAGTGATAAACATTTTTGAGAAATGTGGATAAGCGATTCAGAAATGATGGGGGAATATCAATACCCATTTCATTGGTGAGTTCTTTAAATGTTCCCAAACCTGTGCCAGTTCCAAAACATGATCTTTATCTGGATATTGTAATTTTTGCCAATTTCCATTGCTAAATCCACAGGTTTATTCTCAACCTTTGCTCTTACAGTATCTCTCAAACTTTTTGAGAAAGTTTGAGTGGTTGCATCCTTCAGCGGCAACGAAATCGATCACATCCACTACACGTAGACATATTTGCTCAACATATTTTGCTGCTGATAGAATTTTGTCACTCATATTCATATTGCTTACATTACAAGTTGTTTGTTTTCTTTTTGTGTCCTGGGAAAACATCTCTGCAATTTAACATCCCTACCCTGGCCTAATATAATGTTGAAACCAAAATTTGGTAACATTCTGACTATTGGGTATGAAGAAGAATATTTTTGAAGAAATTTACTAAGTCAGCCGTTTTGACCTGCATAAAGTCACATGATCCAAACTAGCTTTGCAATCCCTGTTACCAGTCAGAAATGGAACGTTGCTGCCAAATTTCAGCCGGATCGGCCCAGTGGTTTAGCCGGAGAAGTCGAACTTGGAGACTGACAGACGGACGGATGGTGCTCTCTGACAATACCTTATCTGGAATTCCAATTCCAGATAAGGTAATAATAATTTTAAAGATCTTTAAAAAAAATTCCAGAAGTTTAGCACTTTTGAAGCAGTCTTATACACCACCCTTCTACACCACCTTACTTAACATGTCCCGTTCTGCTAAATGGAAGATTTTTGAATGTTCAAAGAAGGTGATTTGTGATCTACAGTGTTCAAGTATATAATTCAACTTAAATAAAATATAGATTGCAAAAGTCGTATAAATATATTAATTCCTAAATTTACCACTATTGACGCAGTGTCGATTACACCACCCAATCTAACACGTTATATGAGTTATTCGTGCCTGTTGTTTGTGTCCTTTATGATGTCATTAAAAAGAGTAAGTTTCCTGTTTGGAATGATTTTCAATTTTGTTTGACTGCAAGACAGGCGGATACAGTAAATAAAAAAAATCTCACTCCTCCCTGTGCATGTGTGATCGGGATGAATTCAGTGACAAAGTTCAGTTAAACGGCAAGTTTGTTTTCTGATTCATGTTCAAAATATAACATTCCATATCAATAAGTTGTTCCTCAATCATAAACTGATGTCAGTAGACAGACGGACGGATGGACATCAACCAATTCCTTAACCCCGCTTTTCGCTTTGCGTGTGCGGGGTAACAAGGTCTTGTATTACCCTCTTCCAACGTTCACTGTGTGTAATTCGTACTTTTGTATGTTTCCCTTTAGGAGTATTGAAGGGAAATGTACCACGCAAGTGCTCGCTAACAAGCTCACCACAGAACTCGTTGGGCAAATAAAAGTAAGTAATGCACGTTACAATTACTTGCTTTTACCTGTTAATACTTGTCTATACCCTATTGATGCAGGGAAACCAGGTTCAAATCCCATATATCAAATGTTTGCCTGTTGTCTGTTAATATCCTTGTAGTTTGGAAAAATTCATTGATGTCTGCTAATGTATTTTGTACCTCCGCCAGCGAAAATGGACGGAGGTAATGTTTTCTTCCCTCTTTGTTTGTCTGTCTCTCTGTCTGTGATCACGATATCTCAAAAAGTTATGGACAGATTTGGTCAACACTTGGTCGACAAGTTTGGTGTGCGACTAGGACAAATTAATTCGATTTTGGAGAAGATCCGGATGAGGATACGAGATTTAAATCTTTTTAAAAGTGATTCTTCACCTTTGAGAGATGGGGCCAAAAACGATATATAGCATGATATTTAAAAAGTTGTGGCCAGATGATGACAAAATTTGGTGGATGAGTGGGTAGGTGACAAGAACAAGCCAATTAGATATTGGTTTAGGTTTGGATGCAGATCTGGCCTGTCAGTGGGGTACAAAATGTAAACTGTTCAACCAGGTGGAGGTATGCACTCTTCCCAGTGCCGTTCTAGTTGTTCTGCATGTGATTCTGCTTCAGAGTTTTGTCTAACCTAGCCCTCTCACTTGCAGGTTGATGTATTTCCTCCCCTCCTGTCTCTCCTCTTTTCGTTTTTGTTTATTCTTTCACTTAATGTCCAAATACTATCCCACTGTCAATTAATATCCTCCACCACCTTCTCGCTTCCATTAGCCTTGATCTTGAAATGAATGTTTTTGTGTACCTGTATTTGAGTGTGCACCAGACAAGTTGAAAGCCTCACAAGGCAGTGATATAGTTTGTCATGAAAAGAAAATGGTTTTGATTATCAAAGCTTAAATAGTTTTCATATTTGTAAATTTATTTTGTCCATTCATAAAACAATCTTTTTTTTTTATCTTCTTTTGTTGCAGCATCTCCTTCCAGGTTTGCGAAAAGAAGTCGATAAAAATTTTGATGAAACCATGGAGAAGCTGAATAAACTTCCACTTGCAGTGCCGACTGAAAAGAAGACCCGATTCTTTTTTATTAATGGGGTTCGTTTTTGAATACCCCTTTTTAGGTTATTTCTCCAAAATAAGCTCATAGAGGGGGTCCAGCCATACGTGTACGTACGGCCGTTAACATTTGACAAAAATATTTTCCTCACAAACTACCTGACCAATATGGACCAAATTTGTTACGATACCTCAGGTCAGTAAGGTGTCATGCGGTTGTGCTCCCCATCCTGATGTGTCCCCTATAAAATGGGTAAAAGGGGGTTTTCCCCAAATATTGGAATTTTATTCAAAAATCTTCTCAGAAACTGACAAGCAGATCCAGACCAAACTGGCCATGTGGCATCGTGACCATGCCCTCACCTTAAGTTGTGCTGACCATGGCCATATCTCCCCTGGAAAGGGGGCCATGGCCTCCCTCCCCGAATCTTCATATTAGGGAGTCACAGCCTCCCTCCCCTAATCCCTCATATTCACTGAAGCATATTTTCCTCACAAACAACATGACCAATGTGGACCAAATTTGGGACAATGCATCAGAATAGTAAGGTCTCATGGGGGTTGTGCTCCCCACTTGGATCCACCCCTATAAGAGGCTGGAAAGGGGGATTTCGCCTCAAATTCAGGTAATTTATTTTTCAAACTCTTATCAGAAACCAACAGCCAGATGCAGACCAAACTCTTCATAAAACATAAGGACCATGCCTCTAACTTAAATTGTGCTCCCCATGACCATACCGCTTCAGGAAGGGGGGCATGGCTCCTTCCCCCTAATCCCTCATTTTCACCCCACTGTTGTGGAAATAATCGTGTCCCCCATGGGACTATTTTTGTCTATATTAATTGATTCTTAATTTTCTGGAAGCAGGAATAGAGTGACTTGTTAAAAATTCTTGCACCTTTAAATATTTCTTCAGGACTTTCCAGACTATTTGTAAATCTTTAACAAGATGCCACCATGACATCAATAATTGTCTATTTTTATTTTTTTTAAACAAATTGCTTACTGACTTTCCTTCTTGCCTTTATCTGCAGCTGATTATGAAATATACTGCTGATGTCCATAGCTCAGCCCTCGGTGACTATTATCGAAACTTCAAGGAGAACAGGATGATCTATGCAAAAGCCCGTCGCTGCTTTGCAAAATGGCTCAGATTTGTGAAGGATCATGAGGAAACATGTATGTACTGATATGCTTTGAGTTGGTATTCAGTAACAAGGATTTTCTCTACATGTATAACTTTTTTAAATGGCTCATTATAAAAATGGCTTTTTACAATTCCAGAAAGCCAGAACAAAATAGAGGTAGAATGAGTCAATCACCACATGATGTGGGATCCTGATTTGGATAGTTTAAGGTTGAATTGTCACAAGACCCCAGTTTTCTTTACTCGACTGATCTGAGTGAACTTCAAACTTGAGTTTATTACATCTAGAGTATTGCTGTGCACCATCTTCCATTCCACGACAGTGCCATTGACATTTTCCTTTGACGGCTTCCATTGTGTACAGTACTTTTTTTCTAGCTTTGTGTGTTGCCAGGCATCCATGTGAGCTATTTCTGTGGGGGTGCAGTTCATGTTTGGTGAAGATGAAAGTTAAACAATGGCGGAGTTTTTTTCCTGGAAGGGGGGGGGGCATGGGGTGGGGACTGGGCTTGTGATGAACCTCTCTTGAGACACTTGTCAGCTCAACTTTACTTCTAATGCCTATCAGAATTAAGACTTTACATTGATTTGGATTATTATTGCATGTTAAATTTTCCTTAATAACCTAAATTTTCAGCTGGCAAATGTGACGAAAACAAGACCGTGTTTTGTTTTGAATCATTATTGATGAAAAAATAAATGATGGCTTTGATTACCCCTCCCCCTCCCCCAACCTAGTCATTCGCGACCTTAACAACACGATTCAAACATGTATGACAAGCAACACGGGTCGAGAGCTACCAGGTTTTGTCAGTTACCTGTGTTTGAAAACCTGGCCGACAGCATATCGCAATGCTGGAAACTCCAGCACTGGATATTTGAAAGAAGTATCAGGTGAGTTCTCATGAAAATGGCTGTTTTCACTTACCTGTTTAATCAGTTCAGGTCATTACATACATGGAAGATGTTTTGAATTATGTGAAAAAGTGCGACCTCTGTGTTGAGAATATTTGGGGAAGAAGGCCTCGGGGCTGGCAATAGTGGTTCTGAAGTACTTTCTCTCTCACAAAACTGGTTGTAGTTGAACAAGTACTTTGGTAAAAATGGAAAATGTACCCTGCATTACATATGAGCAAACGCACACCATTTTCACTGTTCACACCACTGTATATTTCATACTTTACACTTTTCATTTTTTAAGGTTTCAATACTTTTATTATGTTATCTCATCTTATTACCAAATTGTCTTGTATGGTATCATTGAAATTTTTTTTGGGGGGGCGGGGCCGGGATTCTGGCAGACATCGTCCCAAGGATTGCTAATGCTTTGGCAGATGACAACCTGGGATTTTTGCCAGAACTCGCAAAAAGTGTCAAGGTTTGTCCTGCAGACATACTTACCTTTTCACTATCATTATCATCATATTATAATGGAGCATTTACATATGTATGTTTGTTTGTATGTATGTATGTACGGATGGATGTACAGGTAATGGACAAAAAATGGAAACACCTGGGTAAATGTGAGACACCAAGTATATTGAAAGCAACAGCTTCCACACATGTGTGGCCCATGTGTTAATTAAACAAATAACATCTCGGCATGCTTAATGTCATGTATAAAAATGCTGCACAGGCCTGGAGGTCTATAATTATGGCTTGCATGACTGCAAGAGGAGACCTTGGTGACTTTGAAAGATTGGTGATTGTTGGGGCATTTTTGGCAGGAGATCCAGTGAAAGATAGCTCAACTTGCTGATGTTTCACAAGCAACGGTGTCGAAAGGTGATGTCGGTATGGAACTCTGAGGGAAAAACATCATCAGCAAAGGGCAACCAATGGGAAAAACGCATACTCCAGGATCGTGATATTCATGCATTAATTTGAAGTGAAAGGCAAAGCAGACTAGCAACTGTAGATCAATTTACTGTAAATAGCAACCTGGGGTGCGAGCAGCCAGTTTCATCAAAAACGGTCCACCGAGAACTCCACAGAGCAGGATACCATAATCTTATTGCAGTGCACAAACTGCTCATCACACCTAGCAATGCATGTTTAGAGCAGAGGCAATGGACTACCCAGCAGTGGAAAAATGTGACATGGTCAGATGAATCATCCCTCACCATGTTCTCAACAAACGGATGAGTGTATGTGTGGTACCAACCCAAACAACTCCACAACCCTGAGTGCTTGGTTCCAACAGTGAAGGGTTCTGGTGGTTCTGTAATGTTGAGGCACATTTTCCTGGCATGGTTTGGGTGCAGTAATTCCCTTATCAGGTAAAGTCAATGCCAATCACTACTTCATGTCACTGAGTGATCATCTTCATGCCATGTTGCAGCATTTATTTTCTGTTGGGAAGAGTGTCTTCCAGGATGACAATGCCCCCATCACCAAAGCACGTGTGGTCGCCCAATTATTTGATGAGCATAACACTGATGTTATCCATGTGTCATGGCCTTCTCAATCACGAGATCTGAACCCAATCGAGCATTTATTATGAGATCTGAACCCAATCGAGCATTTATTCGATATTCTGGAATGATGCCTGAGACAGCATTTTCCACCTCCATCAAACAGGCGTGAGTTGATTGACGTTCTCGTGGAAGAATGGCGCCGCATCCCTCCTGCAGAATTTCAGATGCTGGTGGACTCTTTATCATGGCGCATACAGGCCATACTGCCCACAAATGGTGGCCCAATGCTCTATTGAGTGACTTTACATTGATGTTTCCATTTTTATCCCCCGCCGCGTGGCGGAAAGGGGATATTGTTGTCACCCGGGTCGTACGTCCGTCTGGCTGGGCGTCAACATTTATAGCTGTGAGTGAGATAACTCATAAACTGTTCGCCATATCGATTTGAAATTTGGGTCACACATGTACCACCTGAAAAGGAAGAACCCTATTGATTTTGGGCATGGCCGGATCCAAGATGGCCGACTGGGGCGGCCATCTTGAAAAAAATGTTTCAATGGCGGGGGATTCCCCATCTCTGATGGGTATATTTTTACTGCCTGTCGTAGAAGGGCACTTCAACGACCATCGTAGTTGTAATGCACAATTCGATGCAATAAATACAACTTCTTCCTGTTTCCATGTTTTCCACTTCTGCTGCTTTTAGACCCAATTTTTTTATACAACATGCATTAACTTACTAGGTTGTTTTCTATCTGGCTTGGTAAAGTGCTCCATCAGACAATTGCAACTAGTCCAGAATTGTACATCTTTAACGATTACTCGAACCAATAAAACTTAATATAACCCCAAATCTCATGGCATTTGATTAATTCATGGCGAAAAATTAAAATTATACTTATTTTTTATTTCAAAAAGGTGTTGCACCATTTTTTCCATAAATATATCATCAGACGTAGCTCTATCTGTGTTCCTTCATGTTCATTGCCCTTCTCCAACTTAAACCTACTGGCCATTCACCCCCATGTGATTGGAAATTTTGTCAAACAAACTCTCATATTGTGCTCCCAAGCTCTGTAATTCACTCGAAACAGCGTATATACAGTGCCTTCAGAAAGTACTGTTATGTTTGTGGGGTAGATGAAGGGATTTCATAGGAAAGATCGGATCATATAGAGTTGCTTGGTCCGTGGACGTGTCTGAGACATCCCGATGTAATTAAGTAAGGAAACTGTGAGCTTAAGTGTTACTTGTCATCACATGGGTTGGGGGGGGGGGGGGGGGGGGGGGGGTGGTGCAGTGTGTGTTAAATAGGGATTAAGGATAAATTTCCCCAGTATGTAATTGTCCCCCCTGTAACTTTTCCCTATGTTTTTGTATTACAGCCAGCAATGATAGAATTACGTTTTTGTAATGGCAACGTCCTTAAAATTATTACAACCGAGCTTCACGACCAGGAGGGCAGAGAGCCCCGCCTCCAGGGGTGACAGTGGGTCAAGTCACACCCCCGAGGTGGATGATTGATGGGCATGGCGTCGAAGAAGGAGGATTGGTTGCACAGTAATCGCAAAATAATGGGAGCGCACGCACGAGGTCAGGGTGAAGAGGGGTTGAGTGTGGAGTAAACGACGCACACGGTTGAGGGACGCATGTGGAGGAAGAGCACATCGCAGGTGAGAGGAGAGAGAAGACATTAGTCAGAGGACATGGAGGATCTCGCTTTGCTCTCCTCGTGGCACGACAAATGCTACACGATTCTCGTGCTCATGCTGTGTGAATTTGCGGCATGCTAGGCAATACGTTAGCCATTGACTGTTTGGCTGAGCCATGAAAAGTGTGCATTTTTGATGCGGGGAGATGAGTGTAAATCGTGGCTGGATCACAGGGACTCAGAAACTATTTTGTTATGTGGGCCATCGTTGTGAAGCTGGTGAAACGTTGCCCTGAGACCGGGTCTGCGCTCGCTTTTTTTCTCAAATTAGCGGAGTCGATCGAGTCGTTACTTCTGGTTGGAAGAGCCTTCTTCTTCTTTAAAAATGTGTCATCCCAACCGCCCCAATCTTGTACAAAAATATACATGTATATATTTCTATATACATCACACAC
>CM068953.1:43712031-43723397 GCA_035128595.1 Eptatretus atami | reverse complement strand
CGCAGAGAGGAGAGGAGAGAGAGAGAGAGAAGGAGAGAGAGGAGAGGAGAGTATAAGAGGAGAGAGAAAAAGAGAGAGAGAGATAGAGAGATAGAGAGATAGAGAGATAGAGAGATAGAGAGATAGAGAGATAGAGAGATAGAGAGATAGAGAGATAGAGAGATAGAGAGATAGAGAGAAAGAGAAGAATAGAGGAGAAAGAGAAGAAAGAAGAGAAAGAGAGAAAGAGAGAAAGAGGAGAAAGAGAGAAAGAGAGAAGAGAAAGAGAAAAGGAGAAGAGAGAGGAGAGAGAGAGAGAGAGAGAGAGAGAGAGAGAGAGAGAGAGAGGAGAGAGAGGAGAGAGATAAAGAGGAGAGATAAAGAGAGAGATAAGAGAGAGATAAAAGAGAGAGAGAGATAAAGAGAGAGAGAGAGAGATAAAAGAGGCACACACACATCACACACCACACACACACACACACACAATATATATATATATATATATATATATATATATATATATATATATATTGGCACTTCCTTATTTACGTCGTGGATTCGTTCCTGGAAAATATCTTGTAAATCAAACTTCAAAATCCCATTGTCTTAAAATGTATTAAAGGGGGAATTCATTCCTTACAGAAAAAATATATTGAGTGGAAATTTTTCAGGGAGTAAATGAATTAAAATGTTATTACAATGAAATACTTTTCATCGGGGTCTGGTCGTCTTCTTTTTTTCCTGTGCAGCACAAGGCTGTGAGTAGCATCATCAACTGAGGGTGTGGCAGTGTTGCTGATGCCGTGCTCCTGTCGGTTAGAGCAGGAATTTAGAATTTGGCCAGAATGCCGGGCATCGCTCCCCTACTCTGTGCAAAGGACACCACAGAGGGATCTTTAATGCCCACCAACTAATTCTGGAAAATGACACACCCAGTTTAACATCCATCTACTGAATGGCACACACATATGAAACACCGTGATGACAGTTTATAGCTGGGTTGAGATTCGAACCCAGCCTCGATAGCTTAGAGTGAGTGTGCATACCTCTCTCACCCATCCTGCTGTGGTGTGGTGCATGGGGATGCATGGTGTTGATAATTATTAGTCAGATAGAGGCTTAGGGTTGTCTGCCCCTTTCTCCATGTCTGACCACTCCATGAGATAATATACTGGCTTCTTATTTGCATTTCTTCTTGATGATGGAGTTGATGTTGTAAAATAAGTTGAGGATGTTGATGCTGTCAGTTCATCAGCTCAAGGCCCTTCAACCTTCTGGAATTAGCTGGAGTCTTCTGCACTGCATTCTTCTTTTTTTTTTTAACTAGCATTACTTTGTAGTGTCAAAGAATTCAATTCCTCTTCGAGAGTTTGAAATCTTTTATTCAATATTGCATCATGATGGAGGAAAAGATGCAATTAAGTAACACAATAGCAAGCAACATGCTTATCCTCTTTTCCTAATAATGCCTGAATCTTGAGTCCTTTTTATACCAAGCAAAAGTGGGGAGGTGAGATTGTGGAAAGATATCTGGTGATACTCAAGACAAGGTAACTGCGGATGCTTGTTTTTTGGGGGGATTGGGGAGAAGATCATTCAAAGCCTTCTGGCAGTGGTTATTCAGAGGTCAGCTTGAACTCGAAGGTTGGAAAACAACTTTATGATCAGAAGACAAGAGTTCAAATCAGATATATGGACACTATCTAAGCACACATTCCAATAGAATTAGACTCCAGCTTCAGAGGGTCCAGCCAGACTTTCAGACACCAGCATATAATTATTTAATATATGAGGATCTCTTAATATATTGTTACGGCTGTGGAAATTCGCATTACACCATCCAGGTCCCGTAGGTGAGAAATAGTTCTATAAGTACATGGTGGTAGTTAGCCCAAACCCGTTGTATAGAGGGAATTAATGTGATTCATTCGGGCTGCGATCCTTTGAGTTAGGCGTTTTTCTGTTCTACCTTTGTTTTGATACCAACAACAACAACAACGCCAGCAGCCACAACCTACCTTCACCACTCGCTACCGCAAACCTCACATCACGCCATTCCAAGCAGCTCCATGGCCATCGGACACCGCCGAAAACCCTCCACCACCTTCTCTCTACGGCCATTCCCGCACCACCTGTGGGCACCGAGCGTCGGGCTGTCTTCGGCGATACACGCGAGCCGCGAGTGCAGATGGCGGGTTTTCCGGAGAGAATTCGGATCAGGAATGCTACACGCCCACATCTGATCCACCCAATCAGGAAGCGCGGGGCGGCTTGGCCCCGCCTCCAGACGCGCCTGACGAAAATCGGCATATGCAAATTTGAGGATCAGGAATGATACACGCCCCCTTTTTCTCCGTCCAATCGGCGAGCGTGGCTCCGCCCCTGAGGTCGTTTGGATCCGAGAATTTGCATATGGTGGTTTCCTGAAGCCGATAAAAAGACGAGCGCAAGGCGAATCGAGAGTGAGTCGAGTTGGCAGGATCGGTGGGGCAGAGTCGAGACGGCAGGATCGGTGGGGCAGAGTCGAGACGGCAGTGTCGGTGGGGCGGAGTCGGGAGACGGAGCTCGAAGCAGAGGTGGGGCAGACGGCTACGGGGGCGAACGGCTGCGGAGAGGCGATCGGCTGAGGAGGACCTGGAGGCTCGGGTCCGGGACGAGGAGGTCGGCGACGAGGTCGCGTTGAGTCGCGCGTCGCGCGGTCCGAGCAAGCCAGCCATACTCCCTCCCCAGAGCATCAACAATTCCCCCTTTCCCCCGCGCTGAGAGAGTGCGACAAGGGGCCCCGTTCCCACTTTACTCCAAGCAGGTGCCAACGAAACTGGGGCACCGCCGTGCAGCGACATTTTGCGGCTCGCCACGAGGGCGCGGGTAGGACCCTTCGTCTCGTGGACCTGGCCGCTCATCCAGGTTCCACGCGCATTAGGCCCACGGGCCCAGTCTGACTCCCTTGCCTTTGAGGGGGTCTTTTCTTTGCTTCGGTGTGAATGCGTGTTGTGGCGCCGTGTCTTGTAAGGTAGAAACTGTATAAGTGGTCCGTGTGTCGTGTAGTCGGTTTTAACTCCTTTTATATGTGCATTTCTTTTGTTCTATGTGATATATGTGCATTTGCTAATTGTGGCTGTAAATACGTGCTATATGTGTGCTCCGTGTGCCGCGGATTAAATGTGCATTGTGTGAACTGTTTTCCCGTTTCGCTTCGTCTTTTCTTTAATTGAACCTCCATCTTGCTTCACGTAAAAGGGTTCGTAGTGGGCTGGATACGCCCGATAATTAATCAGGAACCGTCGAGGCCGACGATAACACCGCTCGGTTATCCCGATAGCAAGGAACGGACCGCTTAAGCGGTCCGTGTCTGAAGTCGACCTGCGGCGAGGTGCGATCGCCCGGTTTACCATCCGCGTGGGTACTTAGGTAGGTCGAGTTTGGCGAACAACCCTATCCCACGCGGGTGGCCGATTGGCACGATTGTGGTGAGGTCGAAAGGCCCACCCGTGACTGGCTCCGGGCGATAGTTCCCGGAGGGTCACGACTGAATTGTCCGTCCGGTGGGCGAGTGCCGCGATCCGAGTTACGTGGCCGTCCGCACGCCGACGGGCGCGAATTCGCAACAATATTTTATTAAGCTAAAGAGAATAATAGAGAATTGTACTTGACTGAATAAAGATTATTTGGAAGTCCAGTCTGCTTGGGGAAAAGTGGTTCTGAAGTTTACTTGGCAGGCTGGTAACCTTCCAATACAATAAAAAATATATAAGGCTCTTTAAAATCAAATGGATATATATATATTCAAAAGAGATACATGCTCATAAAGCAGATAAATGTAATAATCATGTTGTATTTGAATCAGACATTTCCCATTAAAGGGTTATCACAATACATTGTTATATGCTAAAAAAAAAACTTCACTTCTCAAGTTAATTATCAATGAAGCTTAATTGGCTCCATTTTTCCTTTTATCATCACACTTAAAACCATTCGGCTAATTTTGGAGAAATCTGTTTCCGCAAACCTCTCTTTTTGTCATAAGACAACGTCACAATTAATTCAATTTTACGATTACCAAAAGTCAACACAGGCAATTGAATTGAGCATCTCTATTCCCGGGACATCAGCATCCAAGCGCAGCCCACCGAGCCCAGTCCTCCTTTATCAAAGTTCGCCAACCAAGTTTCACACTCTTGCTTGCCGATTCATATTTGCTTGAAGGTGGATAGTGATGTAAGGTCGGAGCCGCTGGTCCAAACGGGTGCTTGCGTACTGTGGCGTTGTGCTGGGTATCAGGGCCTCTATCCCTTCCTGCATGCGGATCATGATGCCTGGGTGCATACTGTACCGCCGGAGAGGATGGTGTTGTCTCACTGCAATGTTGTACTTCATGACCAGGATCAGTTTTTTTTTCTTAGTCATTCACTGCTGATGGTCATGACTTGGGTGTTTGCAAAGCTCATAGCATTTCTCCAACTTTGAAGAAGAGGTGGTCACAAGCATCCCCTTTCTGAAATCCAACACCACATTGCAGAGTCCTTCACCAATGTCTCCTCACCGACCACCACAATCTCACGCTCCGCCATGGTGATCGAGTAACCACGCTTGGTCAAACTTGGCAGAGGACAGAGCATCGGTGGATGAAAGTTGATGGATGAGAGGGTCATCATGTGCAAGACACCGCTGCCAGGGTCCATCACACCACATGCGGTATAGCCAGAGGCATATAGAAGCAGGATAGCTGGGGTGGCCACATCCATGGTTAGAGTGTTGAAAGTCTCAAACACACACAACTCTGGAGCATCGTCACCAGCATGACCTGCCCTGCACATTCTTGAGCCGTGGTTGCAAGATCCACTGTGCTATGTCCATGTGCTAATGCATGAAGAGATTCCAATAGTCATTCCAACCACGTGGATACAGCATGAAAGGGCAGGAATGTTTCATTTCTTACAAGAAGTGAACCAATGCAAGTCGACCGAATTTTACAAAACTTCAATGCGTGACCACCGCAGCGTCGGTGACATTAATCTCTGAAATTTTCAGAACGATCAGTTGAGCGGTTTGGGCTGGAGGTGAGCGGACAGGCAAGCAAACACACGCACACACGCACACAAACGGAGGCGATCAACATGGTTATCAAAAAATTAATTAATTTTGCTAAGTGACAAACACAAACTGAGGCGATCAACATATTTGTCAAATATATATTATTTTTTTTGCCAAGTGCAACAAACAAACATACCAAGCCAAGCAGGAGGTGAGCAACATACTTGTCAAAACAAAACTTATTTTTGCCAAGTAGCAGACAGACAAAACAGACCCAAACACAATGAATGAATGCCCTCTCCTTTGGTGAGGATAAAAATAATCTTATTTCCCTTTCCAAAGGAAAGGGTATTGCATTTGAGTCTGTTTGTTTGTTACTTGGCAAAAAAATATTTTTTTTGACAAATATGTTGATTGCTTCCGCTTGCTTGTTTGTGTGTTTGTTTGTCTGTCCACTCACCTCCAGCCAAAACGGCTCAATCGATCCTTCTGAAATTTTCAGAGCTTAATGTCACCGACCCTGCGACGGTCTTGCATTGAAGTTTCATAAAATTTCGTCTCCCAAAAAGGTCTACATCGGCCAAAAAGCCAATTTGAACCAATTTTTCTAAAATCCTCAAATTTCATCCGATTAACTTGAAATTTGAACAGGATTTGCATAAAAGTTGTTTCTAAAATTATCAATTTTCATCCGATTGACTTGAAATTTGAAGAACATTTGCATATCACGTCGCTGAATTCAACCACATATGAATTTTGAGATCAACCTTGGCCAAAAAGCCAATTTGGAGCAAATTGGCCAAATTTTCTAAATTCCTCAATTTTCATCCGATTGACTTGAAATTTGAAGACCATTTACATGTGAGGTCGCTGAACTCAACCATCTATTAATTTTGAGGTCTTTCAAGACCAAAAGGTCAACATAGGCCAAATTTCTAAATCCTCAATTTTCATCCGATTGATTTGAAATTCGAAGAGCATTTGCATTTCAGGTCACCAAATTCAATCACCTATTAATTTTGAGGTAAACCGAGGCAAAAAGGTCAACAAAGGCCAAGTTTCTAAAATCCTCAATTTTAATCCAATTAACTTGAAATTTGAAGAGCATTAGCACATCAGGTCACCAAATTCAACCACCTACTAATTTTGAGGTAAATATTGGTCAAAATGTTGATGTAGGCCCACAGGCCAATTTGGGCCAAATTTTCTAAAATCCTCAATTTTCATCCAATTGACTTGAAATTTGAAGAGCATTTTTAGGTCACATTGCTGAATTCAAACAACTATTAATTTTGAGGAAAACATCGGCCAAAAGGCCAATTTGGGCCGAATTTTCTAAAATCCTCAATTTTCAGCCGAATTACTTGAAATTGAAGAGCATTTTCATGTCAGGTCGCTGAAGTCAAACACCTATTAATTTTGAGGTAAACATAGGCCAAAAGGTCAAAATAGGCCAAAAGGCCAATTTGGACCAAATTTTCTAAATCCTCATTTTTCATCCAATTGAGTTGAAATTTTAGGGTGGTGGGCTTGGGATCCTCGGATCCTGAGTTCAAATCCTCCTTGCTGTTGAATTAATACCAGGTGGGGTTGAATGTGCCTGTCATCTTCGACGATGGCAAAATGAGTGCCAGCTTGCTGGTATCCTGTATCCTGTGTCGAGTGGTGACCGTCCAGGATTGTGCCCAATAGCCAAGGAGACTGCTTCAGCAGCACCAACGCTCTGCACAGAGTATGGTCCCAATGGATGGATGGATGGAGATGAAATATGAAAAGGATTTACAAATCAGGTCACTGAATTCAACCACCTATTATTTTTGTGGTCACTATTGGCAAAAACTTCAACATAGACCAAAAGGTCAGCATAGGCAAAATTTCTAAGATCATCAAATTTAATCCAATTAACTTGAAATTTGAAGAGCATTTGCATCAGGTCACTCAATTAAACCACCTATTAATTTTGAGGTAAATATCAGTCAAAAGGTCAAAATATGCCAAAAGACCAATTTGGACCAAATTTTCGAAAATCCCCAATTTTCATCCGATTGACTTGAAATTTGATGAGCATTTTCATGTCGGGTTTCTGAATTCAACCACCTAATACTTTTGAGGTCAAAAGGTCAACACAGGCCTAATTTCTATAATTGATAGATAGGGCCAAAACTAAATATCTCACTTTATCTCAAAAAGTTGTGGATGAGTTTTGACAAAACAAAGTGGATGAGTTGGATAGGTGACAAGAACAAGAGGATTGGACTTTGGTTTGGATCCAGCCCATAAGTGGTATACAAATCGTGAACTGTTCCACCTGGCAGAGGAATGCGCTCTTGCCAGTGCCATTCTACTTTGTGCTGTTTTGCCAAGTTGTTACTCTATGAGTGATTTTTCATTTGTTACTTACGAAATCTAAAGGTTTCGTAAGTATATTGATGACTTCCGTCCTCTGTTTGTTTGTTTGGGTGTTTTGTTTGTGTTGTTTGTTTGTGTGTTTGTTTGTTTGTTTGTAGGCACGATAACTCGAGAACGGAAGAAGCTACCAATGTCAATTACACCACGTGATTCAGGAGGGTGATGGCTCGCGCTGATTAGATTTTGGTCAAAATCGGTCAAAGGTCAAGGTCACAGTGAGGTCAAATATTCGATTTGATGGTTTGGTACAGATAACTCGAATGGAAGAAGCTACCAATGTCAAATTACACCACGTGATTCAGGAGATGATGACTAGCGCTGATTAGATTTTGGTCAAAATCTGTCAAAGGTCAAGGTCACAGTGAGGTCAAACATCCAAAAAATGATAACTCGAGAACGGAAGAAGCTACCAATGTCAATTACACCACGTGATTCAGGAGGGTGATGGCTAGCGCTGATTAGATTTTGGTCAAAATCGGTCAAAGTCAAGGTCACAGTGAGGTCAAACATCCAAAACAGATTTTTGATGGTTTTGTACAGACTCATCGTAGAAAACTTCTGGTTTGCGTCGCTGCCTTCTCTAGAGACAGCTTTTATTAGACAAGGTAAGAGGTCAAGTTGACGATTTCGTAAGTACCAGTCTATGACTGCTTGTTTGTGTGTTTGTTACTTACGAAATCTAAAGATTTCGTAAGTATATTGATCACTTCCGTTTCTGTTTGTTTGTTTGTTTGTGTTTTGTTGTGTGTTTTGTTTGTTTGTTTGTGGGCACGATAACTCGAGAACGGAAGAAGCTACGGATGTCAAATTACACCACGTGATTCAGGAGGGTGATGGCTAGTGCTGATTAGATTTTGGTCAAAATCGGTCAAAGGTCAAGGTCATAGTGAGGTCAAACATAATTCCGTAAATTCATGTGGAGAAATGGAGTATTTTTGCTTCGCTCGACGTTACGAGTTCGTCTTAACTTCGATTTTAATTTGTCTTCGGTTTTTTGCGATCGCTTAGGACGCTTAAAACTCGGTTGTCGAAATTCTGGTAAAAATCGGATGTTTTGGAGACGTTTTAAGATTGTATAAAAATATTTCACTCGAACGCGTCACGGGTCGTCACGTGATGCAGTGCGCTCGAGCAGACGCGTCGTTGAGTCACGTAAAGGTTTTGCGTGTGTATCGCGCTGACGGTGTTTTCGATAAAGATGGTGTTTATAAGTCATTTTTATCCCAATAAAGGTTATCGTCGCATGCCTGACTCGCTGAGCCGTCGGATTATGTAAAGATTGTTGGTGGATGGCCGAATATTACGGTTTTGTGACTTTGATAAAATAATATTAAATAATTGCGTGGAGAAATGGAGATTTTTGCTTCGGTCGACGTTACGATTTTTGATGGTTTGGTACAGAATCATCGTAGAAACTTCTGGTTTGCGTCGCTACCTTCTCTAGAGACAGCTTTTATTAGACAAGGTCAGAGGTCAAGTTGACGATTTCGTAAGTACCAGTCTATGCCTGCTTGTTTGTTACTAGATTTCGTAAGTATATTGATGACTTCCTAATCTGTTTGTGGTGTGTGTGTGTGTGTTTGTGTGTTTGGTTTGTAGGCACGATAACTCGAGAACGGAAGAAGCTACCAATGTCAAATTACACCATGTGATTCAGGAGGGTGATGGCTAGTGCTGATTAGATTTTGGTCAAAATCGGTCAAAGGTCAAGGTCACAGTGAGGTCAAACATTCGATTTTTGATGGTTTGGTACAGAATCATCGTAGAAACTTCTGGTTTGCTTCGCTACCTTCTCTAGAGACAGCTTTTATTAGACAAGGTCAGAGGTCAAGTTGACGATTTCTTAGTACCAGTCTATGACTGCTTGTTACTTACGAAATCTAAAGATTCGTAAGTATATTGATGACTTCCGTTTCTGTTTGTTTGTGTGTTTGTTTGTTTGTTTGTAGGCACGATAACTCGAGAACGGAAGAAGCTACAATGTCAAATTACACCACGTGATTCAGGAGGGTGATGGCTAGTGCTGATTAGATTTTGGTCAAAATCGGTCAAAGGTCAAGGTCACAGTGAGGTCAAATATTCGATTTTTGATGGTTTGGTACAGATAACTCGAGAACGGAAGAAGCTACCAATGTCAAATTACACCACGTGATTCAGGAGGGTGATGGCTAGTGCTGATTAGATTTTGATCAAATCGGTCAAAGGTCAAGGTCACAGTGAGGTCAAACATAATTCCGTAAATTCACGTGGAGAAATGGAGTATTTTTGCTTCGCTCGACGTTACGAGTTCGTTTTAACTTCGATTTTAATTTTGTCTTCGGTTTTTGCGATCGCTTAGGACGCTTAAAACTCGGTTGTTGAATTCTGGTAAAAATCGGATGTTTTGGAGACGTTTTAAGATGTATAAAAAATATTTCACTCGACGCGTCACGGGTCGTCCCATGATGCAGTGCGCTCGAGCAGAGCGCGTCGTTGAGTTACGTTAAGGTTTAATTGCGTGGAGAATGGAGATTTTGCTTCGGTCGACGTTACGATTTTTGATGGTTTGATACAGAATCATCGTAGAAACTTCTGGTTTGCGTCGCTACCTTCTCTAGAGACAGCTTTTATTAGACAAGTTCAGAGGTCAAGTTGACGATTTCGTAAGTACCAGTCTATGACTGCTTGTTTGTTGTGTTTGTTGTTTGTTTGTGTGTTTGTTTTCTTGTCACTCTCACCCTATTTCTCTATTTATCACCTCAAAATGCAGTGGGTATTTTCCCAATCCTTCGCCCTTAGTCAATGAGGCATAACTTGTCCTATATCTTGGAGTGTGCCCATCTTTTCTCCGTTTTGTATATGAGGAGTCCTGTTTCACCCGATACTTAGGACAGTACCAGTGCCAATAATTAGTACAATTGTGTCCCTCGTTCTTCCAACTATTTGCAATTTCTAGTACTCTTGCCTGATCTTCCCCTCTCTTCCCTTCTGTTATAGTTAGGGTTGGCTCAGCCTGTCTACGAACCAGGTACCCACATACATCTTCCCCTGAAAATGGGACTACCAACAGGGGCAGTCCATGCTTGGATGAGTGGGGTAGCTGTGAGCAAACCCAACACTTACTTTTGTTCATATTTTTGGCATGTTGTAAAGATATTGCTAAAAACGTGTTCAATGGATGTCCAGTTATTCCTTCATGTAACACTACACCTCGTTTCAGGCGTACAGTATCCCCTTCATCCCGTGTGACATGGGGGTGAATAATTATATGGAAGGGTCAAATAAGTGTTTGTCCCATATTCTCCTTTTTCATGCAATTGGTCCTGATTTTTACCTTTTCCTTCCTTGTGTTTGCAGTCATGACCCTTTCCTTGTCTTTCCTGCTCTTGATCTACCAAACATTCTGCTCTCCATGGCATTCTCATAACGCCCTTACTGCCTATTATCATCCATATCGTCACAATCATGTATGTGCTAATCAAAAGCACTGATATATATATGTCATAAACCTCTGGTAACATTCTTCCCACCTGCAGATTTCCTTTCTTCTCTTTATTGCTTGGTGTATACTCTTTTGCAGTGCGATGCGTGAGTCCATGATTGTTTACCTTTGCACTTGACAGCTGTGTTGGTGACCAATAATACCTGGTGAGGTCCGGTCCAATGTGCCTTCAGTGCGTTCTTCCGCTTGAACACCTTGATATACACCCAGTCACCTGGCTGGATGTCATGATGTTCTTCCCCAGCTGGTTCTGGTAGTGCTTGTTTGACCTGCGAGTTAAATTCCTTGACAACCTTTGTTAAGGGAACACAAAAGTTAATCATTGTCTCATCCATCATGTATATGTCCATTTGTTCTCGGGTTAATGGGGCGATTACCGGTACTCACATCGGTCTCCCCATCAGTATTTCATGTGGGGACAATCTGCTGCACCTGTTCACCGTTGACCTCATTGACATTAGTG
>CM068953.1:43681142-43691406 GCA_035128595.1 Eptatretus atami | reverse complement strand
GTGCCTGGCGTCCGACGCTTTTCCTCCGTCCCTGGTGCTTGGAGTGGCATCGTGTTGCGGGTTCCAGTCCCATCGAGCCGGATCGTCGAAGACCACACGAGGTGGACAGGTCCAAGCGTAGGCTCTGGTCTCCAGCTCCCTTTCCTCGAGCTGGAAGACTTCAATAAAGACCATTGGGGTCCACTTTGTGTGTGGCCCGTCTTTAAGTAGCAACTGTTAAGTGCCTTGTACATTATTTGCATTTCATTCCTATTAGTCGTATAACTCTGCTTCTTACGTCCCCTCCTTCCCCACCTATTATAAATAAACCCATGTGTTAAATGTATCAGTTCGTTTTTGTTTTTTTATTGGTTTGACATGCTGTGTGTTGGGATTAGCCAGCTGTTGCCGCTGTAAAAGGACATTTGGACCGACGGTTCTCGGCGATTAAACCGCTCGGAATCGCACACGAACGAGCGCGCTAAGCGGCTCGTTTTCGTACGAGTTCCGTCGAGGGTGTGAAGACTCAGTAGATCGCCACGTGGTCTCTAGGTATTTTGATATTTGGCGAATAACCCTGTACCACGTGGTGGAAATATTGACCCTTCACGGTCCGAAAGGAACCGTAATCTTCGGACTTTTCCGAACAGTACGATCTGAATTCCGGGCGATCGGTCGAGCCGACTCTACTGCTCCATCTGGTGGTCGTGCTCGCGGCCGATACCCGGCCCCGTAACAGTATTTTCTGTTGTGTTTAGCAGAGTGCATAAATAATTCAAGGTGTACAAATAATTCAAGGTGGTGTGTAAGTAAGAGTGATGGTAAAATGTACAAGTAATTCAAGGTATTATGGAGACAGTTGTGATGGTAACATATATATAAGTAATGATCAAAAGTTGGGTGTTGATATAATGGAGATGGAAAGTGTATATAAATAAATTAATTAACACTATGTAGTGCAAGTGACTGAACTGTGTACGTAATACCTCGTCATTCACTTCACCTTACCACATCACTCACTCGGCACTGCTGTGTTGTAAAAGACATATGTGAACACCATGGGGCCACACTGCAGGTCTCTCTCTCAAAATACCACCCGTCATTTCACTGAAGGAAATACCACAATATTGGGGAGCGAGGAGGGGGAAAGTGGGGAGGGGAAAAGGGTGTTCTTGACTTGTGTTTGGTAGGGGGACTTGAAGGAGACAGGGGGGACATTCTCAACTTGAGGTTGGTAGGGCGACTTGAGGTAAAGGAGGGGCAGGGGTTCTCAATTTGCATTTAGCCAGGGGACTTGAGGGGAAAGGGGGGGAGGATTCTCAGCTGACATTTCAGTAGTGGGAATTGAGGGAATGGGTAGGGGGGGGTTGATTTGCATTTGGTGGGGTCTGGCTTTGCAATTATCCCCTTGCATCTCATGGAGGTATATAAGCAAGAGGGGAACTTGAGGAGGAGGGGTTGGTTTACCCTCTAGAGTCTAGTACCTCATGGGGAATAAGGAGACTTAAATAAGAAGAGGACTTGGATGGGGGGGTGAGGTTAACCTCCGACAGTTTCATAGGCAGCCGATTAATTAACTTGTTTGCCATCCCTCGGATGGATTTAAAACTGGGCGTCCTGTCTACTGGCATTAGTACAGGATTGAACGAAATTGGGTACGTTCAAACAGCATGCTCAAATGGGTTCAAACAGCACGTACCATATTTAAAGAGATGATGAGACTTCCTTGAGGGATGAGACTTGTACTGCAGCTGGCACCCTGTGTACCTGCTATCATGGAACTGGAACTCTCCGAGACAGTAATTACTCTGACTCTTAAAGGTTACTTGTCTTATCTTACATTAAAATAAAAACTTGTCACATTTAACGAAGACTATGGAACACACATTTTTTATCTTGCCAAAACGAAGTTTTGCAAGATATGTTAGTCAGTCTGTATGTTTTTTTTAATTTATTTTTATTTTATTTTTATTTTTGTTTGTTTGTTTGTTGTCTGTAATCACGAAAAAAAAATTCTGCAGACCACAATTTTCATTGGAAATTTTTGTAACCGCATATCAGGCTATGGAGGTCCCTTTCAGGCCATAAAATTTGAAGGTCAAGGTCAAAGTCAAGGTCACTGTCGCAAATCAGGGGAATCGACAAAACCTTATTTTTTTGAGTAATTTGATCGGATCGTCTTCAAACTTCATGGAATATAGTTCATGGTCTGGCGCTCAGCTGATTAATTTTGGTGGCGATTGGCCTTGACTTCATGTGGTTTTTTTGTTGTTTTTTTTTTTTTTATCTGTAATCACGTATAAATCACTCTGCAGAGCACAGTTTTCATTGGAAATTTTGTAACTTCGCATATCAGAGCCCATTGTTCTGTTCAGAACTGTTCATCCAGCCATCCTCGGAGCACTGCAGTTAGAGCAGAGAGTGGTAGCTCTTGACAGAGGAGTCTGAAGTGAAGGCCCGCTGGGCCGGTTACTTTGAGCGGTTGTACCAGGCTGATCCCCAGCTGTCGAGTTGGACGTCAAGGGTGTTACAGTCCCTGTTGCTGACCTCGAATCAACTGTGGTCCACCTTCGCTTGTGGAAACACGGGCTGCGGTGAACCAGTTGAAACGGGGCAAAGCTCCAGGGACTGTGTGGCATCCATGCTGAACTTCTCAAGGCTGGTGGGAATGCTGCACTCGTGTCTGTTGCATGCAGTTTGTGCTCTGCCTGGAACACAGGCATCATCCCAACCGATTGGAAAGGGGCCTTGTTGTTCCTCTCTGGAAAGGAAGGTGATCGCCAGACTGCAAAACATACGAGGGGTGACGCTGCTCTCAGTGCCGGGCAAGGTCTTTGCTCGGATAATTCTTGATAGGGTTCGCCACCATCTGCTTGAGCACCAGTCGTCCAGAGCAGTCAGGCTTTACACAAAAGAGTCAACGATTGACCGTATCCTTGCTCTTCGTGTCCTCACCGAACGCAGACGAGAGTTTCGGCAGGGGCTGCTGCAGCCTATGTTGATCTCTGTAAAGCGTTCGATTCAGTGAATCGGGATGTCCTCTGGAGGATTCTTGGTCTTCGTGGGGTGCCACAAAACTGATCGATCTGATGTCTGAACTCTACTCTGGTACTGAGAGGAGTTGCGTGAAGTGTGGTGGTACCATCTCTGACTTATTTCCAGTTGTTACTGGAGTTCGTCAGGGGTGTACTGGCCCCACACTTTTCAGCACTTGTATGGACTGGATTTTAGAGGATGTCGGAGAGATCAAGCTGCGGTGCATCGTTGGAATGTCAAGATCTCGGACCTTGATTTTGCAGATGATGCAGTCATCTTTGCGGAGACTTTAGATATCCTTTTGGGGCCCTCGAGGTGCTGAATGAGGAGTCGGAGCCGCTGGGATTACGGGTTTCTTGGGTCAAAACTAAGATCCAGGCTTTCGGTGACATCTTGGATGCTGCTGTCCTGTCTGTGTCTGTTTGTGGTGAGGATGTTGAGGTCGTGGAGAATTCACTTACCTTGGCAGTGATATTCATGTCTCTGCTGGCTGTGAGTCAGAGGTCAATAGACGTCTGGGTCGGGCCTGGGAGTCAGGATTCACTGGATCATGGGTTGTGGCGCTGCGGTACCTGTGCGGGAGGACGAAAGTCCGATCTCAGGTCCTTGGTACTTCCAGTCTTGCTCTATGGATGCGAGACTTGGACTCTGACAAGGATCTGAGACGGAGACTTAATTCCTTTGGTACCAGGTCTCTTCAGAGACTCCTTGGCTACGCTGGTTGATTTGTGTCAACGACGGTTGCTGAGAGAGACTCGATGAGATTTGTTACTGCATAGTCCGTGAGCGTCAGTTGCGGCTGTATGGACATGTGGCTCGTTTTCCTGAATGCTGATCCTGCTCACCAGATTCTCTCAGCGAGGGAGTCTCATGAGTGGAGGAGGCCAGTGGGCCACCATCGTGCCTCGTGTTGCAGCAGGTACCATATCTCAAGGAATGGGGATGGGCCTGGCATCTGCCTGGGGATGGCCAGACGGAGGCCCTGGAGTACGGCGAAAGTGGACGCAGCGACGTGCTGTTCTGGCACATGCTCCCATACCTGACCTGACCTGATAGAGGTCCCTTTCAGCGCATAAAATTTTGAAGGTCAAGGTCAAAGGTCAAGGTCACTTTGTCGCAAATCAGGGGAGTCGACGAAACCCTTATTTTTGAGTAATTTTGATCGGATCGTCTTCAAATTCATGGGAATATAGTTCATGGTCTGGCACTCAGCTGATTAATTTGGTGCGATTGGCCTTGACCTTCATATGTTTTTTTATTTTTATTTTTTTGTCTGTAATCATAATTGTTAGGGTTAGGATCACTTAGGGATTTGTTAGGGATCACTCTGCAGAGCACAGTTATCATTGGAAATTTTTGTAACTTCGCATATCAGAGGCATATAGAGGTCCCTTTCAGCGCATAAAATTTTGAAGGTCAAGGTCAAAGGTCAAGGTCACTTTGTCGCAAATCAGGGGAGTCGACGAAACCCTTATTTTTTGAGTAATTTTGATCGGATCGTCTTCAAGCTCATGGGAATATAGTTCATGGTCTGGCGCTCAGCTGATTAATTTTTGGTGGCGATTGGCCTTGACCTTCATGGTTAACGCCTAAGGTCAAACATATTTGACCCCAAGGTCAAATTTTCAAGTTTTAGGAACCATATCGTGTAGTACCTCAAATTGAACACCTCGATGAGTGCTTTCTAGATATATCAAGCTTGAGACATTATGACGTGATTTGGTGACGTTTTGAGGCAAACGCATATTTTTCATGGTTACTCTGTAGAACGATTCTCATCGGAATCTCTCGTAGGCAGATATTCCTCAAGGAGTCGCTCCTGGTGGATAGCAGCTCTGTTCACCTCAGTGTGACTTAAAGAAGTCAACGTGAGTCACCTTTTGGCAAGATACGGATCACCCTACGGGTGACATTGGTTTATATTTTTGTTTTCTTATGTAAATATGGAGAAACTTTGTTTACCTTATCACCTTAACATTGTCTTGAATGTCGATTCCAAACAAAAAAGAACATCCGCTGTGATAAGAAACGTCAATTACACTACTGTCGACTGTATCACTATGGCTTGCAAACGAAAAAACATCGAAACATACCACTCAAAGTTGAGCAACAGTCATCACAATATATTTAAGCAAAAAGACAAATAAAGCTAATTTAAAGGTAAGAGAATGGTGAAACAGGGGTGTTGAAGCTCGGCAACAACACCTGCTGAGGCTCAGCAACATCAATAACAACATCAATGGTGACAGTGTCAACAACAACATTTCCCGCCTTTGGCGCCATTTCCCTTTCATGATGTATGTGCCATGTAATGCAACGTTTCTGCTTCGGAGTGCTTCAAAACCCCCTTTTTCTCTGTTTTTTGGCTTTCCCTTGATCATTCACTCATTACACGGTCACGAACACTTGGTAGGTTATTATCCTGTGCTGAAAATACCTCTCTGCAACACTTTAATCGTTTGGAATGTTGTGGTCGAATCTGGATGCTTTGTTGCTCGATATTTCCGAACTGCTTGTATGAAAATGAACTAATGTTCTTTATGTATGATTTTGTTCATTCGAGAACCAGGCACCACCATGGAAATGGAGGCTAGCGCCACAAAAGGAGCAACTCAGAAAGGAAATAGGACAAATACAGCAATTAATTGAAGACCAAAGCTAATGAGGAGAATGAAAAAAAAAGACAAATAAAATTTGGAAATACAGCCCGAGAGGTAATGGTTGCTGAAAGCAAACTCGAAATAGAAATGTTCCAAGAAAGATTTTTTAAAAATCTGTGACAAAGTCAACAAAGGGGGAAAAAAAACCTCATGTTTGAAAATAACCAAAAGATTCTACTTCGAACTACGAAACAAAAGAAAAACATCCAATTCCCCCACCCCGTGAGAAAAATAAACTTGAAAATTTCTGGAAAGGAATCTATGAGGACCAAAATAATACAACAAACTGCAGATTGGATCCAAAACTTGGAGAAAAAAAAACAACACCGATGTAAAGGAAATGTCCCCAGTGATATTTAATGAAGAAAAGAAAAACAAAACCGCAAAAATGCCTGAAAAAAACTTAAAAAAAAAACATGGTGATGGGAACATAAACCATCTACATTTTACTCTCCAAGCTGTCAACAAATCCAACATTTCTACAAACATGGACGATCGATAACTCTCAATCTTGGCCTGAGGCGTGTTTATCGGTGGATATTTATCATTGCTGACGTACCTACCCCTATCATCAGAGCCGATTTTTTTTGAAGCATTTTGGATTGTTGGTAAATGTGAAAAACCAAAAGCTCATCGACTGTACCGCAAATCTTTGTGTCAAAGGTATCAGTGCGCACGTGCCTTCTGTCAGTCCAATGTTTGTCAAGTCCGACCACATGGCCAGTTATGACGCCGTCCTTCAACAGTTCCCAGAAATACCTCGGCCAACTTACAGTGAAGCAGCGGTCAAACACTCCACTACTCACCACATTGACACGTGTGGCCCTCCAGTTGCAGCTCGACCATGTCGACGAGCTCTGGATCGTTATGCAATTGCTAAAGCGGAGTTTGACCATATGCTTGAGTTGGGTATCATTCTACCTTCAAGCAGCAACTGGTCCTCACTTTTACATACAGTATGGTTCAGAAGAAGACATCTGGCAATTGGAGGCCCTGTGTTGACTACTGCACACTGAACAGGAACACAGTATCACACTGCTACCTTGAACCACACCTGCAGGATTTTACGTCTCGACTCCAGGAAAAGCAAGTTTTCTCCAAGCTTGACTGAGTGAGAGTGTGTCATCAGATTCCAGTGTAGCTGACTGATGTACACAAGACAGCCATTACCACTCCTTTGGGCCTTTTCGAGTTTGTGCGCATGCCCTTTGGATTACGCAATGCAGCACAAACTTTTCAGCGCTTCATAGATGAGGTCATCCGGGGTTTGCCTTTCGTTTATGCCTACATTGATGATCTGCTCATAACCAGCGAGACGATCGAGGAGCTTAAACAGCATTTGCAGCTCGTATTCACTCACTTATCACAGTATGGCATCATCATAAATCCTGCCAAATGTCAGTTTGGGGTGTCCTCATTACAGTTTTTGTGGCACTTGATTAACGAGCATGGCATTCATCCACTGGCTGACAAGGTCAAGGTTATCCAGGAGTATTTGCAGCCAACATCAGTGTGCGAGCTACGGGAGTTTCTGGGCATGGTGAATTTCTGCAGGAGATTCATCCCAAACTGTGCAGACACCCTTCATCCACTAACTGATCTCCTCATACGAGATGGGAAGGAGCCAAAATTAATTCAGGTTTGGTCTGACGAATGTGCTGCTGCTTTTAGCGCAGTGAAGTCTTCGCTAGCAGAGGCTACAATGCTTGCCCATCCTAAGTCAGATGCACCACTATGTATCATGGTGGACGTGTCAGATGTGGCAGTTGGTGGAGTAGTCCAACAACATGTGGAAGGGAAGTGGGAGCCCATTTCCTTCTTTTCCAAAAGGTTGCAGCCAGCAGAGACAAGGCACAGCACCTTTAGTCATGAGTTGCTGGCGGTTTACCTCGCAATCCTCAATTTTCATCACGTGCTTGAATGTCAGCAGTTTTGTGTTTGCACTAACCGTATGCAGTTAACGTGTGCTTTCCAGGCAAAACCTCATCGCTATTCACCAAGAGAGGTCCGACTCCTTGACTATGTGTCTCAATTCACCACCGATATACGTCATGTGAGCAGTAAGGAGAATACTGTAGCTGATGCTCTCTCACGGCTCAATATCAACATCTTCGACACAACCACCTCCATCGATTTCCACAGGCTTGCCAAGGCATAGCAGGGGGACGAGGAACTTCAGCATCTCAGAGCCAGGTCCACATCGCTCAAGTTCAGTGAGGTACGTCTCCCTATCTCTGAAGGCACTATTGTTTGCAACTTATCCACTGGCACTTCTTGTCCATATGTTCCTGCTGAGTTCAGACGGGCTGTATTTAATGCTCTGCACTATCGATCTCACCCTGATATTACGGCAACGTAGCACCATGTGACAACGTTTTGCCTGGTGTGCCATGAACCACAATGTGAGAAATTGGTCCAGAGCCTGTTTACAGTGTCAACAAGCGAAAATACATCGTCATACGGTAACACCATTAGGCACCTTTGCATCTCTTGATGTCTGTTTTGATCATGTTCACCTTGATTTAGTCAGTCCTCTTCCACCATCTGGCGGTAACACACATCTGCTCACATGCATTGACCGTTTCACCCGGTGGCCAGAAGCTATTCCAATACCGGACATATTGGCAGAGACCATAGCCAAAGCTTTCGTTTCCGGATGGCTTGCAGTGTTTGGTGCCCAATCTATTATCACCACTGACAGAGGACGACAGTTTGAGTCCACATTTTTCAAAACGCTCACTAACTTACTTGGAAGTAAATGCACCAGAACTACTTCTTACCACCCCGCTGCAAACAGGCTTGATGAACGGTTCCATCGCCAGCTTACGTCTTCACTCGGAGCACAAGTAGACCCACAATACTGGATGGAAAACCTTTCTCAAGTCCTTTTGGGCATTTGTGCCACGGTGAAAGCTGATTTGGGTTGTAGCGCAGCCGAGTTGGTTTGTGGATGAACACTTCGCCTTCCTGGGAAGTTTGTTGCTCCGGCGAACATTCACACCAATTTGGACCTGAGCAGTTATGTGGACAGACTGCGAAGGACAATGAGTGAGTTGCATCACATCCTCACCCGTGCTCAACAGAGTTCCACGCATCTCCCCAAAGATCTTTTGTCTTGTACCCATGTTTTTGTATGTGATGACACTGTCAGAGTTTCTCTGCAACCTCCCTACCAGGGCCCCTTCCGAGTGATTACCAGGGAGAAGCACTTCATTCTTGATTTTAATGGGAAGTCTGAAACTGCCAGTTTAGACAGACTCAAGGCTGTCGACACGGATAAAGAGTTTGATGCATCTCATCCTGCTGCTGTAGCAAAACAAACTCTAGCAATATCGACTGCCACTGTTCCTGTGAGTCTACACACAAAAGCAGTGAGTTCAGCACCAACGACATCTGCATCAGCCCCTTTGCCACCGACAGCTACATCAGACATGAGGAAAACTCATTCCGGCAGACATGTCCATTGGCCGGAGAGATTTGTGAGAGTATTCAATTTGGGCTGATGTCTATGTCTACATCATTATCTATCGTCTCTCTTTGGTCATCGATCTAGGGGTGGCTCGTGTAGACTCATTAATGCATTTTTTTAATATTGTGAATATTTGTTACTTACAAACTTTGCTTATATTACAAACTTTTTCTCATCCTTATTCACAAGTCACTCAACACATCAATATATAATAGTGACCTTTGTTCAACATTACTAAGACTATTGAGCGAAGTGGATTCCATTTGCTTGGCTAAACAACTACGGCGACAACGGATGAGTCTCCTTAGCTGCTTGCCATCTCCGACGCCATTTTAAAGCCACAGCGGCTCAGTGCCAATAAATCCTTCCTTCTTCACCAACCGCTGGAGAGACGACGAAGGAGTAATCTTCAGCCAGACTTCATTTACAACACGTCATTACGTTTTAAATGTGTGAGATTTATTTTGTTCTGGTTTAAACGTCATCATCATAACCAGCACACTGAAAGGAATAATCGCCACAGACCAAGACCTCAAAAATGAAGTGAAAAGAGCGTAGAAGCTGAATGATGCTGAAATTGTACCAGTGATTATTTATTGGAGCAATCCAATTATTATTGGACCAATGATAAAAATGAACCTTACAAAAGTTGGAAGCTGTCCGGGGCTCATTGACAATCCTCAAAAGAGCCCTCAGAACAAAACTTTGATGACCATAACAAAACTTTTTTTTTGTTCTCAAAAAAAAGGAAAAACAAAAAAAAAGTTTCCTTCTGAATCTATCTTGCCCACCCCATTGTTGGTCCACATCTCCTTCTATTTTGTCCTTCAACCCCAATGTCAGTGTCCCCCTCCCCTCTCTCTTTCTACTGTTCTTTTTGTCCTGTCATGATCCGTTCAGTGTTCTAGGTTTTTCACGAGCCTTGAGTCTGCGTTCAAAAAAACTGTCATAGGTTTGCAACCATTGTGCAGGCTTGATGGGCTGAATGGTCTCTTTCTGTGCTGTAGTTCCTTGGAAAGGAAGTCATCTATTATATATTGTAAAACGTGGTGTCTGTCTCCTGTTTATGGTGGCTGCTTCCCACGCTGCATTTGAAAATCTCAACATTCACTCTTGAAAT
>CM068953.1:43662304-43675114 GCA_035128595.1 Eptatretus atami | reverse complement strand
ATGTGGTCGCCTAATGGTTTGATGAGCATGGCACTGATGTTATCCATATGTCAAGACCTTCTCATTCACCAGATCTGAACACAATCAAGCATTTATGTGATATTCTGGAACGATGCCTGAGACAACATTTACCACCTCTATCAAATAGTCGTGAGTTGATTGACTTTCTCATGGAGGAATGGTGCCGCATCCCTCCTGTAGAATTCCAGACGCTGGTGGACTCTATGCCACAGGGCATACAGGCCATACTGGCTGCGCATGGTGGCCCAATGCCCTATTAAGTGCCCTTACATTGGTGTTTCCATTTTTTTGTCCACTACTTCTATCTTTTTTGGTCTGGTGTTGATGTGGTGCAGGCATAATGGACCAAATGGCCTCCACCTACGTCTCACTTCCTTATGTACTCCTTGTGAACCTAATATGTACCTCCTCATTATCCAATGATAATGTAATGAGCAGCAACAACAGCAACTATCTGTCAGAAGCATTAATGGTTCTGAAGAGTGTGTGAAGAAGGGGGTGTGTGGCATCACGTGACTGTGATTTGTAAACGGTGACACCCAATGTTTTTATGCCTCTGCTGACTAAGTCGCCGAAGGCATTATGTTTTCGGGTTGTCCGTACGTAAGCCCATCGCATAGCTAATTTTCTGTTCTCTCTGCAACCGCTTATCTGATTGACACAAAATTTTCACCAGAGGTGCGACTACTCATGTAGAATGTTTGAATGATAATTATGATGTCATAGGTCACGTGGTGTGGCAGCCATGTTGGGAAAAAGGAAAAACTTTCGAGCTCTATCTCTGAAACCGCTCCATGGAAAAAATTTGAAATTTGCAAAAAATTGAAATTTTGCACACGTCAAGTACTTCCCATGGGGAATAAGTGTGATTTTTGTTTTTTTGATGATAACATAGGTGGCTTTGTTATGACGTCATAATTGCATATGTCGAATGCTTTATCCCATCATTATGAAAAATTTTGAGGGTCATCTCTGGCTAAAATGTATGGGTGAAAAAAATGATGTCATCAGTCACATGGTTCAGCGGCCATATTTTTTTTAACATAAAAACTTCAAAAATCTTCTTCTCCAAAACGGCTAAACAGATTGAGGAAAAACTTTACAGGTATGATGGACTATCCACGAGGACACAAAAGTTCTCCTCCTATGACGTCATAGGTCACATGGTTTGGCAGTTATGATTTTTTTGAGGAATAAACCTGTCAAAATCTTCTTCTCCAGAACGGCTTGACAGATCGAGGGCAAACTTCACCCACATGTTTCCCAAACCTTGGGGATACCAGGCTGTTCACAAATAATTAATAGGCCACATGGTCTTGCAGCCATATTGGATTGAACGGAAATCTTAAATTTTTTTTCTCCTAAACCACTTTATCAATCGACGTGAAACTTCACAATTATAATGCAGTAGTCATGAGAAATACATGTTTTAAATTTCAACCTGATCGGATGCATGGTCTGTTAGCTAGAATTATTTAATATTTTGAATCTGGAACGTAAACGAGGTGGAACGCTTAAACGTTCCATCTAGCTTACATATCCCTGAATTTCAAGACAGGTGAATCCACTTCAAAGTTCTGGAAGGATGGGTGTGATGCTTAAGCAGAAGGAGAGGAAGGACATTTCCATTTTGGATCCCCCCCATCTCCCCTCCCCCGCTCCTCCCATGAATATACTGCATGTAGGTGTGTTCAGAGATATGTAGGCATTTCTCCACTCATATGATGCTTCTGCACACTTGCACTTGTTCCCATGTATCAGTATGTATTTTAGTATTGATGCATCTCTAGGTATCGTGACACGTTGTCCTTTGGCTTTGAAACTCAAGAGAGGAGGCTTAAAATGGAAATGTAAAATGAAGTATCGGACAGCAGCAGGACAATTTGAGGAGGATATCATGGATCCGTCTGATGTTGGAGAGGCTGTCCTTGAAGGTGGGTGGTGATTAAAACTTTGATGTTAATGTTCTCGTTTATTAATTCTTTACATTTAATTGACAGTGTTATTATTCTTCAATAATTGTGTGTGTGTGCGTGTACATGTGTGTGTGCGCGCGTTAGCGGGGTGGAGGTGGGGGGGGGCTGGATCTGAACAAAATAATCTCTCTAAGAATGGACGGGTTTCATGAGACTCGACAGATGGATTAATCGTTACCAAGGTTTAAACATTTTCTTTTGGGCTGTGTAGTTTTGGTTAAAAAAAAACATGCAATTCAATTAAATGGAGAAGAGTGAGATAAGTTACCACTAAACCAGTGTGATTCTTAACAATCTTTGTTTCCCTGGCCAAACCCATCCTTTAGCTCAGAGGATGCTTGCAGATTTCAAAAAGGCATCAGAAGGAGCTCATAACATTGAAGTAGAATCATCATGCACTCACAATCTTACCCTCATTGACCTTCCGGGTATTGCACGTATAGCTGTGGAAGGGCAACCACCTGATATTGAAAAAAAGGTTGGTTAGGAAAGCTATTTGGACTATTTGAAATAAAAAAATGTATACAGTGGATCATTTTTTTCTTTTTTACATTTGGATATATTGTAGTTACGACAATGTGTAGTAATGCGTTTTGTTGACCCTGCATGTGCGAAGTGAAAAGCGGGATTAAGCAATTGCTTCACTCTGTCTGTCTGTTCACAAATGTCAGTTTATGATTGAGGAAACCATTTAAACAATAAAAAACTTTTCTTATGTAAAATGTCCAGACATTCGCGGTATGTAATTAATAGACATTTAGTCACAGGCTTCATGGCTTTACAGACGGCTTTGTGACTCTGTGAGTCTTTAGGGACAGTATCACGGACCGTTTTTTTGTTTTATATATAATATTTATGTTCAAATATAACATTCAATTGAAATTAATTCCTCAATCATAAACTACATTTGTGAACAGACAGACAGAGTGAAGCAATTGCTTAATCCCGCTTTCACTTCGCACATGCAGGGCAACAAACGCATTACTACACATTGTCGTAACTACAAAATCCAAATGTAAAAAAAGAAAAAAATATCCACTGTATACATTTTTTATTTCAAATAGTCCAAATAGCTTTCCTAACCAACCTTTTTTTCAATATCAGGTGGTTGCCCTTCCACAGCTATACGTGCAATACCCGGAAGGTCAATGAGGGTAAGATCTGGAGTGCATGATGATTCACTTCAATGTTATGAGCTCCTTGCTGATGCCTTTTTGAAATCCTGCAAGCTCCTCTGAGCTAAAGGATGGGTTGGCCATGGAAACAAAGATGTTTAAGAATCACACTGGTTTAGTGGTAACTATCTCACTCTTCTCCATTTAATGATTTGCATGTTTTTTAACCAAACTACACAGCCCAAAAGAAAATGTTTAAACCTTGGCTAACGATTAATCCATCTGTCGAGTCTCATGAAACCCGCCATTCTAGAGAGAATTTTGTTCAGATGCAGCCCCCCCCACCCTCCCACCCCCTAACGCGCGCACACAACACATGTACACGCACACACACACACATTATTGAAGAATAATAACACTGTCAATTAAATGTAAAGAATTAATAAACAGAACATTAACATCAAAGTTTTTATCACCACCCACCTTCAGGACAGCCTCTCCAACATCAGACGGATCCATGATACCTCCTCAAATTGTTCCTTCTGCTGTCCGATACTTCATTTTACATTTCCATTAAACTCTCTCTTGATTCCAAAGCCAAAGGACAACGTGTTCACATACCTAGAGATGCATCAATACTAAAAATACATACTGATACATGGGAACAAGCAAGTGTGCAGAAGCATCATATGAGTGGAGAAATGCCTACATATCTCTGAACACACCTACATGCAGTATATTCATGGAAGAGCGGGGAGGGAATGGGGGGACCCAAATGGAAATGTCCTTCCTTCCCTTCTGCTTAAGCATCACACCATCCTTCCAGAACTTTGAAGTGGATCACCTGTCTTGAAATTAGGATATGAGACTAGATGGAACGTTTAAGCGTTCCACCTCGTTTACGTTCCAGATAAAAATAAAATAATTCTAGCTAACAGACCATGCATCCGATCAGGTTGAAATTTAAAACATGTATTTCTCATGACTACGCATTATAATTGTGAAGTTTCACGTCGATTGATAAAGTGGTTTAGGAGAAAAAAATTTAAGATTTCCGTTCAATCCAATATGGCTGCAAGACCATGTGGCTATTAATTATTTGAACAGCCTGGTATCCCCAAGGTTTGGGAAACATGTGGGTGAAGTTTGCCCTCGATCTGTCAAGCCGTTCTGGAGAAGAAGATTTTGACAGGTTTATTCCTCAAAAAAATCATAACTGCCAAACCATGTGACCTGACGTCATAGGAGAGAACTTTGTGTCCCGTGGATAGTCCATCATACCTGTAAAGTTTTCCCTCAATCTGTTTAGCCGTTTGGAGAAGAAGATTTTTGAAGTTTTTATGTTAAAAAAAATATGGCCGCTGAACCATGTGACTGATGACATCATTTTTTTCACCCATACATTTTAGCCAGAGATGACCCTCAAAAATTTCATAATGATGGGATAAAGCATTCGACATATGCAATTATGACGTCATAACAAAGCCACCTATGTTATCATCAAAAAACAAAAATCACACTATTCCCCATGGAAGTACTTGACGTGTGCAAAATTTCAATTTTTCCATGGAGCGGTTTCAGAGATAAGCTCGAAAGTTTTCCTTTTTCCCACATGGCTGCCACACCACGTGACCTAGACATCATAATTATCATTCAACATTCTACATGAGTAGTCGCACCTCTGTGAAAATTTTGCTCAATCAGATAAGCGGTTGCAGAGAGAACAGAAAATTAGCATGGATGTGAGACGTACATACGTATGTACGTACGGACAACCCGAAAACATAATGCCTTCGGCGACTTAGTCAGCAGAGCATAAAAACATTGGGTCACCGTTTACAAATCACAGTCACGTGATGCCCACCCCCCCTTCTTCACACACTCTCTCAGAACCATAATGCTTCTGACAGATAGTTGCTGGTTGTGCTCGATTACATTATCATTGATATGAGGAGGTACATATTAGTTCACAAGGAGTACATAAGGAAGTGAGACGTAGGTGGAGGCCATTGGGTCCATATGCCTGCACCACATCAACACCAACCAAAAAAGATAGAAGTAGTGGACAAAAAAATGGAAACACCAATGTAAGGGCACTTATATAGGGCATTGGGCCAGCCAGCCAGATGGCCTGTATGCCCTGTGGCATAGAGTCCACCAGCGTCTGGAATTCACAGGAGGGATCGGGCACCATTCCTCCATAGAAAGTCAATCAACTCACGACTATTTGATAGAGCGTGGTAAATGTGTTGCTCAGGCATCGTTCCAGAATATCACATAAATGCTTGATTGTGTTCAGATCTGGTGAATGAGAAGGTCTTGACATATGGATAACATCAGGCCATGCTCATCAAACCATTAGGCGACCACATGTGCTGTGGATGGGGACACTGTCATCCTGGAAGTCACCCCTCCCGCAGGGAAAATGATCACTCAGTACTGTTAAGTAGCAATTGCATTGACCTTGCCTGTTAAGGAATGAATACAACCAAGCCATGCCAGGAAAATGCTCCCACAAACATTATAGAACCACCAGAACCCTTCACTGTTGGAACCAAGCCCTCAGGATTGTAGAGTTCTTTAGGTTGGTGCCACACGTGCACTCATCCATTTGTCAAGAACATGGTGAAGGATGATTCATCTGACCACATCACATTTCTCCACTGCTCGGTAGTCTATGCTTCTTGCTCTTTGTCCACTGGACTCGCAAACGTCATGCCAGGTGTGATGAGCAGTTTGTGCCTGCAAACCCAACTAAGGTAGTCTGTTCAATGGAGTTCTCAGCAGACCGTTTTTGATGAAACCGACTGCTCACACCCAAGGTTGCTATTACAGTCAATGATCTGCAGTGACTTACCTGTTTTGCTTTGCACTTCAAATTAAGCACGATCTACGATCCTGAGTATGCGCTTCTGCCCACTGTTGGCCTTGGCTGATGATCCTTTCCCTTTGAGTTCCATGCCGACATCACCTTGGACACCGTTGCTCATGAAACATCAGCATGTTGAGCTTGTCAGTGAAGCTCCTGCGAAACGTCCTCAACAATCATCCCCTTTCAAAGTCACTGAGGCCTCCTCTTGCTGCCAGCTAGCCATAATAATAGGCAACCAGGCATGTCACATTTTACACATACCCTAAGCATGCTGGGATGTTATTTGCTTAATTATCACATGGGCCACACCTGTGTGGAAGCTGTTGCTTACACTATACTTGGTGTCCCTCATTTACCCAGGTGTTTACTTTTTTTTTTTAATCCACTACTGTATGTTGTTCCTGTGTTTGAGTACTCAATACAAATGTTTTTGTAATAGGGACATCGACATAAGTTGTGTAGTCATTGTGTCCTGTGAGAGGAGCAGTGTTGAATTAGGCATTAGGTATGAAAGTGTTATTGTTTTGTCTCTTGTAAACCAGGCAAGGCACCGGATGAGGAAAGCAGAAAAAGTGAATTACGAGGCAACAGGAATTTGTGTTTGATCTGATGCAGCACTGCATTACAAAGACCCCAGAGGGTGCATTGCAATTGGCAAACTGGAAGGAGTCACACGATTGGTATGCGTGGTACCGGTGATGACCACTTAAGCGGTGTCACCATGGAAAGCAGCGCCATGCCCTCACTGTTGGCACAGTGCCGCTAGCAAAAATGAGGATAAGCATGGGTGAACTGCATGGGAAGGATAAAAGACCTGCACACATGATGTTGGAGCTCTTGTGTGACTTTTGAAACTTTTGAGACTGCCAGATTCCACCTCCTTTGGCTGGTGTTCATCGTTCCCTCAGTAGGCACATAGATCTCCTTCACCGCCCTGTCTCTGTGCTCTTCGTCCTGCTGACACTTCACTTGTTCCCTGTTTAGACTGGAGAACCTGCTCATGGTGGGCCATTCCGATAACCGTTGCCGGAGTTCTTTTACAAAGACTTTCCTGGCACCCAATGTAAATGTGGGAATTATTGTGCTGGCATGAGTTGTTAGGTCTCCTGTATTAAGTGCTTTCGTTTATTGAGTGTGTACATTCATTTATTTGCATTGATTTCTGTCTTTTGCAGCTGCCTATTGTCTCAGGATTCTCTGTTTTTGTCATCTCGTGCTTCCTGTAAATAAACATGATTTTCCTGAAGAACACAGTTCACGTGGTGACCCACCATCACAAACCTTTTACATGAGAAACCGGTTTGGTGAATCCCTGGGGGAGATTGAAATGAGTAACATTCGCTTCAAAGACCAGGGAATTAACAATTCCGACTGAGCCGCGCAAGGATTCATTCCACTTGGGTCCTTGTGTTGATTTGGCCCATCCTGTGGGAATATTGTAGTTATAACAGCACTGTCGACAGGTCACCGTGAGAAACCTGTTGATGTGAAAATACATACACTCCCACGTGGCAGTTGCACTCCTGAAAGTGATCAAGCACAGAGCTTTTTCCAACTCTGATCTCCAATCACGGCCACAGTGGGGAAGAGAAACGTCTTGGTCGACACCCACCGCTCGCAGGTTATCAATGAGGTCCAAGAAAGGTCGAACTTTCTTCTCAAATGAGCTGTTCAGCATGCCATTGGTGGTGTCTTCATCTTGTTGCGTCACATCTTGGTAAGGGAAGATAAGGATACAAGAACAAGGCTTTTTGAAACTGTCACTCACCCAACATCTTGAACAGCAGTTTCTTTCATCCTGAACAGACCCAACCCAAGTTAAGTCTTATAGCCAAAAAAAAAAAATCGATGCAAAATAACCACAACAGCTAACAATTTTGCAAAGCAAAGTACTTCCTGCAATAACAATTTCAGTGTAGCCAAGATGCATTAAACAAATATTTCTGGACATTACAAATGACATTCGAGTTGGGTTTAGTCCTTTTTTGAAATTGTTTTGATAGTCACTGAGTTCAGACACAGCTCCATACCTTACCACAAAATGCTGACAGCATACAGTGAGTTAGTATGTGGAGGTTTTAATAAATAATTAATAATAATAATAATCTATACTGAAGATTGTGACAGTGTGTGGAACCAACACCCCAAGGCAATGGCACTAAACATATAGCGGTTCCAGAAATAGTTATTTCGTTATTATTTTTCAGATAGTCCTTCAATTAACGTCTAATGGGTTTTATGGATCAATATGTGTTGTTGGAATTTGGTCGATTTCTCACATTCTTTCCCATCTTAATTACATGCACACCGATCCTTCTAAAAAAGCAAGCACACCAAGCACAAACAGCTAATTCCATACGCCCACCAAATCCCATTTGAATCGCACGCCACAATCAAACTGACACATCACTTCAACCTTCTCCACACTATACTCACAACACTTCAACAATTACACAACATCGACACCTTTCTTATCACTCCAAATCATCATACCATTACCCAACTCACGGTACATTCGTCATTCTCAACAACCACGGTGCCTAAACCACAGCAAAACCACCATTCCACCTCAACCCACAGTGAACCACCAGCTACAACTCACCCACCAGGCCGCCTCTACTATGCCTCTACAACAATCACCACACAGTCATTCACAGACGCCCGTCTCCACCTTTGGAGTAACAGGAGCAATGGACGCAATGCAACGGTAGCAGGTACTCTGGATCTAGATGTTCAGACATGTGTAACTCGAGCGCGAATGAGTCTAATCACCATTTGACACACATGGAAAGCCCTGACGCTCAACTTGCTGTGATCCATCAGATGTCCAGCACATTCACACTCGGAAAGCACACCTGAAGAGCCGGGGCATGGTAAGTGGAGAGTTCCATAGCGTGTCGGCCAGGAATTATGCCGGCAGTTTGTGTTATGACCTCGCATGGGTGTGCCGCACTGAGGAATCGAGCGGCACCATGGGGATGTGGTAAATCTCATACACCCGACTTAATGACCCTTTTGATCCACCACAAAGCTCTGCCCCGGCCAGTACTATTTAAGCCATGTGATCCAGATATTAGAGCTTGAATCTTATGGCTTGGTCGGCGGTACGTGCACAAGGCGGAACGAAGTGTGGAATGGAGCGCTGGGCAAGCGAGTGATCCAGCACCGCCGGGTGCCATTCATTAAGGACGGGCCAATAAAACATAACATACAGATAATCTCTCACCTACACCGAAGAAGCTGTCCACATTGTCCTCTTCCATCGTGTGTGGATGCAATAAGACCAGCTAGGGAAAATCCATCCCACGTGTAGGATAGGGGAGGAAGTCCTTTCAGGGTGATCATACTGACATGTGCCTCTTTGTTTCCTCCTTGCACTTCACTCGTACTCTCTCAAATACACACCTTAGACACCAACCAGTATTCCCCCTCTTACCCCTCCTCGGTGATTTGGCAAAGTGGGTTGTTTAACCCTGCCTGGTGAGCCAAAGGTCACAACCACCTCGTACTTTCTCTAATCTCTCCCTTTGATCTATCTTTCCGCGGATGATTTTATGGTGCCTGTTTTTATAAGTAAGGCTGTCAAGTTAGTATCGGGTTAGCCCTGCACTGTGTCTGTTTGCTTAATTGTAACTGTATGTATTTGCCCACCCTCACAAATCCCTTCTGTACGAATGTTCCTTGTAAAATAAACCCATTGTCTGCACTGTGCCACATACCTTTCCTCACACTTTCTTTTAATAAATTACATGTTATTGTAATTCACCAGCTCATAGCGTCCTTCCTCCATTTCCAGCATAGTCCGGATGTTTTGTATCCGAAGTTTACCCACTGATTGGCTCAACACGTAGCTGGTGTGTACTTCTCAACTCTGCTCGACTGCACCTGAATAAGTAAAGATAAGGCAAGTATGCAGCATGGTAGAGTCCCTCTTGACACTGCCAATCCACCAGAAAGCCCCTTTGATACTGCCATCTCTCACTCACCATCTCCCTCTCTCACCCTCTTTCTCTTTCCGCACCCTCTCTTATAATCCGTCAGTGAAGTGACGGTTGTATTTGCTAGTATATATTTGTAGTAAAAAAGTACCCATACCCAGTGATAGGAAAAGTAAGCGAAGGCATCGCCCAGTGATGGGGAAAGTTTAAGTTAATCTATTAATTAATTCCACCCACATGCAACTGAGCACTGTGACTTCAACATGGCCACTTGGTGACTTTGAGTCAAAAAAAATTTTTTTGAACATAAGTTTTACAAAAAAAAAAGTTTGTGAGCCACACCAAGATCATTACAGAGGACCTTGACACAGCTGCAAGATGGTGTCATACTTGACAACTTTCATCATCCAGCCAATATAAGTATGCACATTGGCGAAGGAAAATGAATGTAACATATTACCTCAAAGGGTGAAGAACTACAAGTTACACAGGAAAGAAAACCTTGGTGTTATTATAAACATTAACTACCTTTCTATAGCATTAGCTGCATCTGTACACAAGGCCAATCAGATGTTGGTCTTATCAGAGGACCAGCTTCACCACGAATATTTTCCCCTCCTCTTCAACTCTATGGTCCATCCTCTCCCAAATACAGGATGAAATTTGGCATCCAAGATTTACAGCAGACAAAGATAACATAAAGAGGGTGCAAACAGAGAGCAGCAAAGCAAGCATCAGAACTCGGTGAACTCGCACATCAGGAAAGACTCAGACAACAGAACATGTTCTCCCTTCACTACAGACAATGACAGGAGACTTTTTTGAAGTCTACAAGATCATTAAAGGCTTAGTACCACAGATCCCGAAACTCTTTGTTCCAAGATATAATCATGGCAACGGAGGCCATACTCTTTAGTTGTTTAAGGAAAAGAGTTATCTGACTCTATGAAAAGATACTAGTTTTACGTCAAAGAGAAACTGAGAAATGGAATAGCCTCCTCAGTTGTTGGTAACTGCACCATCACTTCCAATTATTTAACAGTAGGTTGGAAAACATTGGTCCTCCTCACCAAATTTTCCCTGTACCACAAACATACACATCACAATAAATTATGTTCAAGTTATATACAAGTCGGTGTTGACATAAACCAACCCTATCGATGGAATGATGAAGTTTTAACAGGACTACTTTACTTCTATATATATAATGATGATTATAATGATCGATCAAGTCTAAAAAGATTAATTGTGTTGCAATCTTGATTTCACTCGAAGCCAAAACTCTGAGCTACCGCAAAATGGGGTTCAACATCGGGCGGCAGAGGTCCAATTGTCTAAAAAGAGGGCAAAATATCCTGCTTGCAAAATTAAATTTGGCATCAACATTAACATGCCTGTTCTCCCATCTTTCAAGAGTGAATGTTGAGATTTTCAAATGCAGCGTGGGAAGCACCACTAAACAGGACGACAGATAACACCGGACAGACATCCACGTTTTACAATATATGAATAGATGACTTCCTTCCAAGGAACTACAGCACAGAAGAGACCACAGCCCATCAAGCCTGCACAATGGTTTCAACCTATGACAGTTTTTTTTTTGAAACCAACTCAAGGCTCGTGAAAAACCTAGAACACTGAACGGATCATGGACAGGACAAAAAGAACAGTAGAGAGAGAGAGAGGGGGGGGAGGGGGACACGACAGTGGGTGAAAGGACAAAATAGAGGAGATGTGACAAACAATGGTGGGCAATAGATTCAGAAGGAAACTTTTGTTTTTCCTTTTTTTGTGAGAACCCAAAAAAGTTTTGTTATGGTCTCAAAGTTTTGTTCTGAGCCTCTCTTTGAGATTGTCATGAGCCCCGACAGTCTCCAACTTTTGTAAGTGTCATTTTTATCATTGGTCCAATAATAATTGATTGCTCCAATAATAATCACTGGTACAATTTCAGCATCATTCAGCTTCTACGCTCTTTCACTCATTTTTGAGGTCTTGGTCTGTGGCGATTATTCCTTTCAGTGTGCTGGTTATGATGATGACGTTTAAACCAAACAAAATAAATCTCACACATTTAAAACGTAATGACGTGTTGTAAATGAAGTCGGCTCGAAGATTACTCTTCGTCGTCTCCCAGCGGTTGGAAAAAGAAGGATTATTGGCACTGACCGCTGTGCTTTAAAATGGCGTCGGGAGATGGCAAGCAGCTAAGGAGACTCATCCGTTGTCGCCGTAGTTGTTTAGCAAGCAAATGGAATCCACTTCGCTCAATTAGTCTAGTAAGGTTAAACAAAGGTCACTATTATATATTGATGTGTGAGTGACTTGTAAGAAGGATGAAAAAGAAAATTTGTAATATAAGCAGAAGTTGTAAGTAACAAATATTCACAATATTAAAAAATGCATTAATGAGTCTACACGACCACCCCTAGATCGATGAACCAAGAAGACGATAGATAAGGATGTAGACATAGAACACAGCCCAAATTGAATACTCTCACCAAATCTCTCCGGCCAATGGACATGTCTGCCGGAATGATTTCCTCATGTCTGATGTAGCTGTCGTTGGCAAAGGGCTGATCAGATGTCGTTGGTGCTGAACTCACTGCTTTTGTGTGTAGACTCACAGGAACAGTGGCAGTCGATAATTGCTAGAGTTTGTTTTGCTACAGCAGCAGGATGAGATGCATCAAACTCTTATCCCGTTCGACAGCCTTGATCTGTCTAAACTGGCAGTTTCAGACTCCCATTAAAATCAAGAATGAAGTGCTTCTCCCTGGTAATCACTCGGAAGGGCCCTGGTAGGAGGTTGCAGAGAAACTCTGACTGTCATCACATACAAAACATGGGTACAAGACAAAAATCTTTGTGGGAATGCGTAGAACTCT
>CM068953.1:43629518-43642513 GCA_035128595.1 Eptatretus atami | reverse complement strand
TAAAAAACAAAAATCTTTATATTTTGTCTGCACTCCCAGGATTTGTCTAATTTTTAATGTGTTCGAGTTTTGTTGCGATTCATCATTCAGTCCTGCCAGACCTCTGCCAATTGTCAAGTTTCCGTGTTTTCCCAGAATTGGTAAATTGTGAGATATTTTGATGGGTTGGGGAGAGTCGAAGGGGAGAGGGTGAGGTGAGGTGAGGTAGGGGGAGTGCAGTTATGAGGGGCTTTTTCCCCCCTCTTTCTTTCTGCTTTATAAAACTAGTGTTAATTATAGATGGACTTTATATGAATGATGATTAATGCTTCATTTTTTTTTTTTTATCCAAATTATTGTTGGAAGACTTTTTTTTTTTAAGTCGAGTTCATGAAGCAACAAAACAGTGAGAAGACAGTGGAATGTGGGGAAACACACCAACACAGGGTAAAGGAGCACACAGATGGTCATCGTGAGCCTGGATTTTGGGAGTTTCACCAGAAGTGGTTTCTGGAAGAATCATATGCCTGGTATAAACCGGGTGGAGGCCAGATCATGGATAGGGCAGACAGTGCAAGACCTAGAAAGTAGAGTGTGTGTGTGTGTGTATGTGTGTGAGACAGACAGACAGACAGACAGACAGACAGACTGACTGACTCCCAAGCCTGTCTGCAAGTGGGAATAACAGGTGCAAGGTCTAGAATTCAGCTTTATTTGGAAGGCTTGGTCTCCACAAAATTTGAATTCAATAATCCCAACTACCCCCTCCCTCCAATACTCTCAACTGGTGTTTGACAATGTATTCATGAAACTATTAAGACATCAGTTGCCATAAGAGCTTTCAACTAACATTGCAATTGTGGCCAACAGGTGTCTCACAAAGCCAGATCTGATGGACCCTGGCACAGAATTTGGTGCCATCCGTGTTCTCAATAACGAAAGTATCAAACTGACGAAGGGATATATCATGGTTAAATGTCGAAGCCAGCGAGATGTTGAGGAATATGACTTTGGAAGATGCTATTGAGGTGGAGAAATCCTTTTTCGAGACACACAGCGTTTTCAGTGAGTTTAAAAATGTTCTGGAGTTGTATTTCCATTATTTAAACTATCTTATGAATCTAAAAAGGATGGATGATAGAATTGGATGAGATTTGATAGGATGAGTTGGCTATAGAAAAACTCAACAGCAAAAGCAACTAGAAGGAGTAATCAAAGATTGCACACCCTCACAAGGACTGTTTTGTTTGGTTTTATGATACATATTTACAGACATACTCGCATTCTAATTGTACCATACATATTGTCGGGTCCTAGGGTCGCGGGGATTACGAGGGAGGGGCTGTCCTTGGTTCCTCTCCAGACTCACCGGGAATCGCAGACCGTTGCACACAAATAAGTTTGTGTGGAGCGTCGTTATTCGCCCGCAATGCAATAACTTGACCACGTGACCCAGTATCCTCCGTCCGACAGCCTTTTAACTGGAACACGTGGTCACCTCATCGAGAATCGCGTCCTCGGTGCATACTGCGTTACTGTATCAGGTGCAGCTGGAGTGGAGCTACAAGTACGCACCGGCTAATAACAGATTTTGGGGTAATATGTCCGGCTAAGCTAAGGTGCGGACCATGCTTGACCAATGGAGGAAAAGACAAAATAAGCTGGGTTCATTTCTAACAGGCACATTTATTTAACAAAGCGAGGAAAGTTATGTGGTACAGTATGGGATTTTTCACAAATGTACAGCAGGGAAAGCAAGGAATTCATGGATACACAAAAGACATGCAATATTCACAAACGAAAAAGGCAATGCAGAATTACCCAAATACTTATAGTTTATGCTATGACAGGCACCATGACATACAACACCACAACCGCATGCCACGTACGCACCACACACACACACACACACACACACACACACACACAAACAGGAAAATAGAGATAGCCCAGAGAAATAAGAGGCAGTGAGGATTAGCACCTCTTTAATAATTGCGTGGTCGGTGGACCTGTGCAACCCAAATGCTTCGGAATGGGAAGGAGGGAGAAAATGAAGGTGTCTATGGTGTGGGAGTGAGAGGTGTGAGTATAGTACAATGTTACATTGCAGTGGTGGTTAAGAGGAAGATGTGAGGTGCGAGTCAGTAAGGTTTGTCTGAAAGAACGGTTGTTTCACTTTGAAAAGAACGGTTGGTCGGGACTTGCCTGTGCAATGCTCTTGTGCATCCACAGAAGACGAGAGATAGATGTAGAAGAAAGAGAGAAAGAGAAAACCCTAACGAGAGTGTATAATAATCTGTAAGTGTAACTGTTGGCTGCTGGATGCAGCCGAACTGAGCGTCGATGAAATGGGAAGGTCCCGGCCGTAGCAGTCACTCTATCTGCGCCGATTCCTCGTCGGCCATGCTGACTTTGTGGCAATGTTTCGATTCAGCCTAAAGTTCCTCTGTGCGTCTGCGAGATGTTTTACTTCCTCGCCCACAGTCCTGCTCGCTGGTGATGCATGACAAATAGGTGAGTTGCTTCTTTTTATGGACTTCCGAGACAGCGAGGGAGGACTAATAGTGGATACAGAGCTGTTGGCGATTTTAAGCTTCCCTATTGGCCCACAGCAGTCGCCGTCGGTAAGCCATGCCACAGGCCAAAATGAAAATCGGCCCATTACGCTCCATGACATTCACGTGCCGGACTCAAGATTAAATGGGGCGAGAGTTTTGAAAGCACTCTCCGGCACGAATGTGTGGTGGCTCCATTCCAAACGTGTAATTTGGGAAATCACCCCTGCACGCTTTGAAACGAACCAGGCGCTATGCTCGTGCCTGAAGTTTAACCCAAAAAACCGTTTCGTTCTATCAGCACCTTTGAGGCTGTTGGAAATGTTCGAAGAATAGGTTGGCAGTTGCCGGCTGGTTGTAGACAGAGGAGAGAACGTAGTGGTGTTGCTCTCGCGAGGAAGGGGATGCTTGCAATGGCGGATCTGCATGAAGACGTGTACGTAAGTTGTTGTGGGATTTTTAGATGTTGGAGTGGTTGTGGTGAGCAGGGTAAATGTGTTGGTGAGCACCAAATGAAAAGTCTGAGGTGAGACGGCGTTGGAAATTGGCACGCGAGTTTTGACGGAGGAAATGGGGGCATAGATGCAATAGCTCGACGGTGTTTGCTGGTTTCTTTCGTCATTACTCTTGGTGCGGCTTTGCTTGCGTGGTTGTGTGAGACGACAAAGTTGGTAAAGAGTGGAATGAAGAGCAAAGATTAAGATTGAAGACCTAGTAAAGTCCGACGCAAACGCATTTCCCTTTACCCACGAGACATATAAAAAGGACTAACTAAACACATACATTGAACTAGAGGGGAGCACTCGGGAGAGTGCAAAACCTCCGCCGCCAATACTGCTGGGTCACTCAAGTGAACCTTATATCTTATTCATTAATATGATGTCAACAAGTGCTGACAGAGTTATAGTTCTTTTCTCAACATTTTTTTTTGGGGGGGGGGGGGGGGTTTGGGGGGTTGAAAATCACTAAAAACAATGTAGAAATGCAAAAAAAAAGAAAACGAAATTTGTTAAAAGAATGTTGCAAAAAAAATTTTTTATCTAACAATTTTTTTTTTGGGGGGGGGGGGGGGTTGGAAATCACTTAAAACATGTAGAAATGCGAAAAAAAAATTTTCTCTAACAATTTCTTTTTTTGGGGGGGGGGGGGGGGTTGGAAAATCACTTAAAACATGTAGAAATCGCAAAAAAAGAAATCGAAATTTTTGTGCAAAAAATGTTGCAAAAATTTTTTTTTCTCTAAAATTTTTTTTTGGGGGGGGGGTTGGAAATCACTTAAAACATGTAGAAATGCGAAAAAAAAAAATTCTCTAACAATTTCTTTTTTGGGGGGGGGGGGGGGGTTGGACAAATCACTTAATAACATGCAGAAATGCAAAAAAAAAAAAAATTCTCAAGCCAAATTTTTGGGGGGGGAGGGACCAAAGTCCGAAATCTAATGGCATGATCCTTGACATACCTAACCCGCCCCCAACCAAGTTTCGTCGAAATCCGTCGAGGAGTTTTTCCGTAATACTGTTCACAAACAAACAAACAAACAGGGGTGAAAACAGTAACCCATGATGGCGGATCTTTCGATGGCGGAGGTAATAACTGCCTTGGGATCGCTGTATGTTGTATACCATTGCCCTCGGAGGAGTGCAGTTTTTCAAAACCCGCAACGATTCTTTATAGACGTACTTGCATTCGACTTCTACATAACTTTATAGATGTATACTCGGTTGAAAAAAGATAATATAAAGAATTGCAGTCCCACATTGGCACATTATGTGCAGACCAACAGACAGACATACAGACAAACCAAATGCAATACCTCTCTCTGGCGAGGGTAAAAGAAAATGTCATGAATGAATGGACCCAGAAAGTGCCACACAGCAGAATGCCATGATATTATGCACAACGGAGAATGCTCTGTAAAACTTTCACCTGGGTCAGGTCAGGTCAGGTATGGGAACATGCCACCAGAGCAGCGGGTCGCTGAGTCCACTTTCCATCGGTACTCCAGGGGGCCTCTGTCTGGCCATCCCCGCAGGCAGATGCCTGGCCCATCCCCATCTCCTTGAGATGCCGACAACGTGCTGCAACCACGAGGCACATGGTCGGGCCCCCATTTTGGCCCTCCCACCTTCACACGAGACTCCTCCGCTGTAGAGAATCTGGTGGAGCAGGAATGGAGTCAGAAAATGAGTCACATATCCATAGAGCCACAGCTGACACTCATGGACGATGCAGGTAACAAACCTCAATTTGAGTCTCTCTCAGCAACCGCTCGTTGGACACAAAGTCCGACAAGCGAATAGCCAAGGAATTCTCCGAAGAGACCTGGTAACCAAAGGAATTAAGTCCTCCATCTCAGATCCCTGGGTCAGAGTCCAAATCTCAATCCATAGAGCAAGACTGGAAGCACGAAGGAACCCTGAAGACTCGGACTTTCGTCATCCCCGCCAGGTAACCGGCAGCACCACACCCCATGATCCAGTAAATCCATGACTCCCCGCCCGACCCAGACATCTGTTGACTACTGGCTCACACCAGCAGAGACATGAATATCATTGCCAGGTAAGTGAATCTCCCACGCACCTCAACATCTCATCACAAACAGGTACAGACAGGACAGCAGCATCCAAGATGTCATTGAAGCCTGGACTTAGTTTTGAACCGCCAGGAAACTCGTAATCCCAGCGGCTTCTGACTTTCCTCAATCAGCACCTCGAGGGCCCCCAAAAGGATATCTAAAGTCTCCGCAAATATGACTGAACATCTCTGCAAAATCAAGGTCAGAGACTTGACCATTCCCAAATGATTCACTCACAAGCTTGATCTCCTACGACATCCTCCCGAGAATCCAGTCCATACAAGTGCTGAAAGTGTGGGGGCCAGTACACAACCCTGAGGAAGCTCAGTACAACTTAGGAAATAAGTCAGAGATGGTAACACATCCAACAGCACTCTCAGTAACCAGAGTAGAGTTCAGGCCATCAGATCGATCAGTTTGGGGACACCCCACGAAGACCAAGAATCCTCCAGATGGGCATCCGATTCACTGAAGCAAACGCTTTTACAAGCGATCAACACAGGACTGCAAGCAGCCCCTGCTGAACTATCGTCTGCGTTTCGGTGAGGACCCCAGAGCAAGGATACGCAATCATGACCAGTGTGACCACTCGTCATTTTTATAAAATGCCAAGGTGAGCCAATGAAAAAAGCCCAAGAATTCACAAGGTTTCGGAAGCGATGATAATAGAAAACGCTATACGGCAAGAAAACCTTAGAAACCAAGACCGCCAAGGTGAAACAACGAATAGCCCAAGATCTTGTGATAAAAAACCAAGGAGTGGTCACACTGTCGTTGACATTTGGAGTAAAACCGACTGCTCTGGACGGGGTGCTCAAGCAATGGTGGCGAACCCTATCAAGAATTTCCGGCAAAGACCTCGCCGGCACTGAGAGCACGTCACCTCGGGAGTTTTGCAGTCTTGGCGATCACCCTTCCCTTTCAGAGAGGGACAACAAGGCCCTCTTCACAGTCATTGGGAATGATGTGGTGTGTTCCAGGCAGAGCACAAACTGTATGCACGACACGAGTAGCGCAATTTCACCAGCCTTGAGAATTCAGCAGGATTCCACAGATCCCTGGAAGCTTTCCGCCATTTCCACCAGTTCATCAGCAGCCTGTGTTTCCACAAATGAAGTGTACCCACAGTTGATTGGAGGGTCAGCAACAGTGATTGTAACACCATGACATCCAACTGCAAGCTGGGGGATTAGCCTGGTACAACCGCTCAAAGTAAACCGCCCCGCGGGCCTTCACTTCTGGATTCCTCTGTCAAAACCCTACCACTCTCTGCTCTAAACTGCAGTACAGCGCGAGGGATGGGCTTGGATTACACCATATCGGCGGAATTCCATCTGAAAGCAGGATGAGAATCACTGACCACAGGTCATGCTCCACCCCTCACAGATTCCTCGCACATAGCCATCCTTGTCCACCCTTAGCGCACGTACAGTTTTTATGCCTCAAGCTCCCTGAACAGCTCAGCTCTGCCATTAGCCTGGCCCTAGTGACTCTGGCAATGGTGTCCCAGTGTCCCTTGAAGAAAAATTCTTTCGCCCTATGGTGAGTTCCAGGACATCCACTGGCAACATCAAGGATGGTGTCTTGAAGGCACTCCACAAACTCTTCAGGATCTCCAAAGCACCCAGAACCCTCCCATATGCTTCACTCAGGCTTGTTCACACCTCCTTCAGCGTACCTCTCATCCTTGAGCTTGCCAACACCACCTTGCCTGCGATGGTACCGATTCTTCCCCTGGATTTAAGGTGCCTTAAGAGTTGCTACAACAAGCCGGTGGTCGTATTGAGGAACTGAGACTCCGGTGGGACCCTGCAGTTCTGGATCATCCCACAGCATCCATGAACGAGCACTCGTCAATCTCCTTTGGCCAACTGCCCAGCATTAGAATACCAAGTCCAGTGATGAGCTGTTGGGCGCTAATACATGAACCGGCCACGCAAAGTCTCATGACTTCTTGCAAAGTCAAGGAACTTATGCTATCAGGTTCACACTTCCCAGACCCATGGGACCAACACACATCTCATAACTATCCCTTTTCAGTTCCATTCGATGCATGAAATCCAACAAGAGTTTATCTCACCTGAGATAAGATCAAACCACAGACTCAAGCAGGCATATAATGCATCCTTCACGGGTGAGATCACCGTCACCTTGTTGGAGCAAAACAGGAGACAGGAAATGACACGCCAAGAAGTGACGAATGCTTAGTCTAATCATACGCTCGTTGACCGGTGTTACTCAATTTCATGGGAGTCAGCTTTGTGGACACAGCTCAGCAACTCCTTGGGCATGGTAACATCCAGAGCCGACCAGACAAAAAATAGGTGTAACCACCCACCATGATCTCGCTGCAATCCGGTCTCCGAACCTCAGAGAATGCTGCAATACGATGTCCAACGCTTGAGCTCAATGATAACAGAGACATGTGATCATCCTCTCTTAGGGTAGGACATTCCAGCAGACCCACCCGAAGGGATTGGCCTCATGTTAACTCCAGGGAGACCCGCCGTCTGGTGGACGACACCTCAGCACCACTCCGCACACTTCCTGCAATCTAACCCCGGAAGTTAACCTAGTGGTTTCCCTCCTATCATCAAAGATTGGGGGTCCTGAAAGGCTTTCCAATCCATCATCAGGTGAGCTGCCTGCGTAAGGAAGCTGCACAGGAGATAATCCCCAGCAGAGTGGGTTTTCAAAAATTTTTATAACTTTCGAGAATGTTTTGCGGATGAAGGGTTTTATGTGGCCGGAGTGCAAATGCCTGCTACCAACCTCCTAATAAGAAGTAATCCAAAGCAGGAGGACATCCGCAGACACAGGTGGGCACCTAGATATTGATGGCCTTTGCTCACAGGAGCTCCTCCGCCCTTTGAACAGCTGGGGTTGAACAGAATAAGCATCGGAACTGCAGAGCAAATTTGGACATCATTTAAGCGGGAATTTTAATCCTTTTTTTAATCTTGACTACAAAGTTTGGTGTTGGTGTCAAAGTGGTGAGAGAGGAGATTAGGAAAGCAGAAGGGACAGGCAGGACCATTGTCCTTTTATTTCATTGTGGAAGATACCACATGCCATTGTACGAAACTTTCTCCAAGAATCTTCACATCTGTGTCTTGGCATGAATGAATTTCCAGCCTGTGATAAAGGCTCTCGATTGGTATTTGTGCAGATTAGTTGTCCAGAAATGTTTCTTAAAAAATAGATTTTTAAAAATATTTTGGCTTCTACATGTATTTGTGCTTCCCAAAGGTTATTCTCTCAACAGTGTACCCCATGTATGGGTCAGCTTTGACTGCATATTGGAATGTGCTCCAGTATATAAAAGATTGCTGGTTTAGTGCAGGCTGAGGTTTGAATTTTGAAATTAATGAGCAGTCTCAAGAGCTGAATTACCAGATACAGTGAAAACACCTTAGAAATGCATGCTTATCTCTTTTTTGTACGTAAGTATCATATCTGGTCACAATGCTTTGGTTTTCGATGTTCACTGCTCGATGGGATCATTAGGTTGGATGAGAGCCGTAATTCCATGTTTTCAAGAGTGCTTTTGGTTCATGTTCCGCACTAATTTTCTGGAACTGGGATAATCAAAAGTTTTTGCATATGTGTAGGGATTATTTTACAAAACTCGTTGTGGTCATTGTGGCACAAACTGTTCTGACATGGGTTTTTTGTGTGTGTGTGTGGTGGTGTGTCTGTGTGTGTGTGTGTGTGTGTGGTGTGTGTGTGTGTATGTTGTGGGTTCGGTCATGAAGCATAACCATCATTCTCATTTGCTACGCCACTCAGCCCTCACCTTTCTCCTCTTTTTCTCCTCTCGTCTCTCACAACCTTTCACACCTCTCTCTCTCACATCTCTCTCACATCGAATCTCTCTCTCTTCTTTGTCCTCTCTCTCTCTCTCTCTCTTCTCATCTCCGATCTCTCTCTCTCTCAGTATCTCTCATCCTCTCTCCCTCTCTCCCTCCTCTCTCTATCTCTCTCTCTCTCTCTCTCTCTCTCTCTCTTCTCCTTCCCTTGCAGACCCTCCCTCCCAACAGTGTATAGCCAATGTTTGGTGAGGCATCGCTACCCCACCTACCCCTCCTTCCTCGCTCTTCTCCCTTTCCTAATTTCTCTCCCGCTTCCTCCTCTTCCATCCTTTCCTCTCCTCTCCTTCCTCCATCCTCTCCCCTCCCTTCCCTCCCATCCTCTCTTCTCCTTCCCCTGTCCTCTCTCCCTTCCCTCCGCCTCTCTCCGTCCTCCTCCTCTCTCTCGCCTCCCTCCTCTCTCTCCCTCCTCCCTTTCCTCTCCGTGTCTCCTCTCTTCTCTCTCTCTCCCTCCTCCTCCCTCCGCCCCCTTAATATTCCCATCAACGAAAGCGATGGATTGTACTTGTTTGTACTAAAATAATAAGTCCTGTTTTTGGATGCATAACGTTTGCAAAAGGTGGTTTTAAAAGCAGTTGTAAAAGTAAAAGCAATTGGATTTAAAAACGCGTCTAATTGCCAACATCGGGCCAACATTGCAATTGCTTGTAAAAAGTGATAACGTCGCCAAGCCGACAGTGGGGCGCAACATGGCCCTCAAGAAGCAAATCAACGTCGGCCTAACGTCGGGGCTGATGTTAGTACGCATCAGTGTGAGCTGGGTTACACACATTCAGCACTTTCCTGAATTATAAGGGCTGCTGGCTCACCATGAATTGCTCTATAACCGCCCATCTGATGTGTCGTGGTAAACTGCCAGTGAATCAACTGAGAGCCAGTGACGCAGATTGGAGTTGTGAGGGAATTGGTGAAACTCTGAAAAATTAGGGAGGGGCCGGTGGGGGAACCCTCATGAGATTGGGGAGGGTGTGAGAGTAGGAGAGCAAAGTTGTTTTATGAACGGACGCCTATCAGTCCTTCTGACATGCACTGCTTCTGAACAATGGGTGGGGGTGGCCGTCGGCAATAACTTCTCCTCTATCCTGATTTCTCTGTGCAATCTAAAGCTCTCCACAATTATTGCATCTCCCATCGATGAGGTTTTGGAAAGGCCCCCCAACAAAAGATCTGTTTCTTTCACATTGCAGACAAGTTGGTGGCCATGTTTGTTTTTTACTGCTTTCTCTGCTCCAACTCCATCTGCTGTCTTTGCCTTCTGACGCTTCTCAGCTCCCCCAGGATGCATGCATTCTTCCACGAACTCCTCCCTTGGTTCAACTCTCAAAATACAGGCTTCTACCACTCCACCTGTTTGTTTAGTTTTTTTAAATTCCTTTTGTGGAACTGGCTTCCAGAGATGGTTGAATTGCATTCTTCCCTCCAAGACTTCCAGCAAGCATGCATCACCTCTCATGTATCTCCATCCCAACGTTGCCCCAAATTCCTTTATACTCCTAATTAAACCACCACACTCAACACTGTTACAGTAATTCCTGGTTACTGTGCTCTTTCCCATCCCTCTCATCGTCCTTGTGTTGGTTGCTCATTTCCATGCTCGGTTGAAACGCAAATGTGGCCTACTGTTAATATTTTTGGTTCTGCGAAGCCAGGCACTCCCACCAAGGCAAATGGAACCTAACATATAGCGGTCCTAAGACAGTTATTTCATTAGTATATCATGTTAAGATAGCCTTCCCTATGTCCATGGTGGGTTTATGGGATAGAATGCATTGCGTGGGCTTTAGTAGGTTCTTTATCCTATTCTTATTCTTATTTTCTCTTATTACTTTACTTCCACATGAACCCCTACCTTTTTATGGCTGCCTGCACGCATAGCAACAGGGGCAGTCCTCATTAAGCATAAGCGCGCAACTTTTCCATTCAAACCTCGCGCCGATGCCCCAACCTGACACTCATCCTCAATTCACCAGACTCGGAACAACAATGCGACAACATTCATAACAATCACCCACAATTGCTCCTAAAAATCCCACACCATCGTAACACAGCTCACATCCCTACACACACCATTGCACGACGACGCCGAACCACAACATGCCTCCTTCACAAACTTCGACGCACTAATAACCTGCTATGCTAACACATCACCGCTACATATGCTCAACCACAGTCATCACAATGACCTCGCATCTTTTGGGACCAATGGGGATGGGGGAGGAGCATTCACAGTGGAACCGCGCGACCAAATATCCCGCCCATGTTATCTCGGAGATGAGTCGCGTGGCAAAGTGCAGAGGCGAATGAGGCCATTTCTGGTGTGAAAGCTGTGCTAAAAGCGTCCGAAGCGGCCCATGGGGCACAAGGAAATGCCCTTAGCCCACTTGTTCGTATCCCAACCTCGTCCCCCACGAGGGAATTTTAAAAGTCCCGCGTTCCGCATCAGCTTGAGCTGGACGTTCCGTGAATTGGCTCACATCTCTCATTCTAACGTTCACTTTGGCTCTCCACGCTATTATGGTTCTCATTGGCTCTTTTTTCTATCTGTGGTTCATTGGAACTGATAGAAATAGAAAAAACGTAACGTGGCAAATAAATTTTTTTTTCAAACAACCACACAGCCGTTCCTTCGCTCGCTCGTAAACGACGACTGGATTGGGGCATTGTGTTTATCTATAAATGGTGCATAAGAAAATCGCAGAAATTATGAAGAATACACTAAGTCCATCACTTTCCGGAAGTCCGTACGTTGTACCCGTAATGGCGAACGTGGCTGAGATTACCTTCCATCCGCCACGCCCACCGCAGCAACGTGTGTGTCATTGTTGGTAAATGAAATGGCCATAACTTGGGAAGCACTTGTAATAATATCAAACCTTGAAAAGGCACATCCACAGGGCCCCGGCAATATACCTTGGCAAGTTTCATGAGATCGGACCAAGTGGTTGTCGAGAAACAGCGGTCACACACACCACACTCACACACACACACACACACACACATGCGCACAACACACAGACAATACACATTGCTGGATTTGATAGACTAGTAACGTGCCCGTAAAAAAAAATAAAATAAAAAAAAAAATAGCATGATAATAATAATAATAATAATAATAAATAAATAAACCACACAGGCCGTTTCTTCGGCTCCGCGTGCCTGTACGTGCGTGACCCGGAAGTTCGATATTTTCGCAGTTTACGATTTATTCGCAAATTTAGTTTTATACCAATTATTCAATTAGCGCCAACCGTATTTTACCTTTTCGGCAATGTTCCGTGGCAAGGAAAACAAAAGAGAAGAGAGAGAGAAAAAAAAATTTACCTTCCTGGTTCGGAGCAATACCAGCAGAAATATGACTTTGGAAGATGCTATTGAGGTGGAGAAATCCTTTTTCGAGACACACAGCGTTTTCAAGTGAGTTCAAAAATGTTTCTGGAGTTGTATTTTCCATTATTTAAAACTATCTTATAAATCTAAAAAGGATGGATGAGAGAATTGGATGAGATTTGATAGGATGAGTTGGCTATAGAAAAACCTCAACAGCAAAAGCAACTAGAAGGAGTAATCAAAGATTGCACACCCTCACCAGGACTTGTTTTGTTTGGTTTTATGATACATATCCAGCCACCCAAAACTTATTGGTCTGCAACGGTCTAGCGAATTTTCCGTGATCTGGACGACCAAGAAGCCCCCTCGTAGATCCCCCGCCGACCCTAAAGGACCGCCGACAGTCATGTATGTTACAAAATAGATGCGGTGTATCTGTAAAATATTGTTAGTGTTTACCGCCACCTTCGCTGCGCGAAACGCTTTTAACCCATCCCCACGCCGCCCACCGACAGGCAAACCTACCCGCTTCCGAACATCAACGACCCGAAATCCAGCCACTTGTCTTAAAGACCACACCACACCTTGACAATACTCTACCGCCGCTACTGGTCGATCAACCGACGCTCATTTCCTAATTATCGCGGCAACGTGGCAGAACTACCGAGAGTTGTACCTCATCTTCTCGCTG
>CM068953.1:43570650-43585532 GCA_035128595.1 Eptatretus atami | reverse complement strand
CAGAGAGAGATGTAGGGGTTGGTTTTGGCTTGGTTTTTTGGAGAGTAGGGGTTAGGGACATCCTATCCGATTGGATGTTCTCCAACTGATGCGTATCACATCCCACCGTCTAGGTGGAAGGAGCGTAGTGCGCTCTCCAATGAAACAACCATGGTGAAGAAAGAACTTCTGGTTCAGATAGGGTATAGGTATGACAATCTGAGAACATTCCTTAGAAGAATCCGAATGATAGACCAATGTTTCACACACGTGAACAGAACAATTGGATAAGCTGAACTAGACAGCTCCTTCCCTAAACTGGTGGAGGTGGATGACGTTCAGTAGAAACATCAATCAGAATTGATTGTGATAGGTTCTATTAGAACTGTTGTTCTTCCTTCCATCGTTCCTAGTGGCGAATTTCACATGAAGCGAGCACATGAAAAGCTTTGGGTTTACCTTTTAGTCTCTTTAGTGAATAGTCTTGCAAATGCTCTCTGTTTATGAAGAATCAAAGAAGAAATACAAGATAAAAATTAAATTATTCTGGCTGCCAACATTCACTGATCAGTTGAAATTAAAAAATATAGTTAGAGTTGTGGAAATTGCGCAAACACCATTCAAGTCCCAAGATCAGTTATTTCGCTACAGTGTGGTGTTCAGTTAGATTCCACCGATGTATACACATGGAATAATTCGTGTGCCGGGCTGTGAATCTTGAGTTGCCGATTATTACTGTCTATTTTATTTAATACAACATCTCCCAACACAATTCTATAGCACGCCACCCACAAAGCCACACCTCAAACAGACCAACCACACAACGCCACAAAACAACAACCACGAATCCACCACCGCATCAACACCTGCGACACCATCCGAGCCAGCCTGAGGACAGCACAGAAATGCGTGATACAAACTCGTAGCGTGACGGAGAACACACTTCACCTACGTGGAATCAGCGTAGCGACGCCGATTTGCATAAATGGATAAAACGGCTTTGCCTTGGAAAAAGCCAGCAATCAGAGGTAAAGGGGCGGAGCAGAGCCTAGGGGTGAAGGTTGTCAGGTGAAAGGGGGAAGGTCGTCTTTCGGTGGCAAAACTCCGCAGCTATCCCCAATACAAAGGGCTATAAAAAGCGCGTTGGCAACCGCGGCGGAGCGTTGGTGTGAAGTGCGAGCGGGGTGGTTATTCGTTCATTACCCGCGGTGGAGCTGGAGTCGCGAGCTAGGCGCAGCATCGGAGATGGGTGGGTCCGGGCCGACAGCCTGACCGGTCGCACGGCGAGATAGAAGAGAGTGGAGAGCATGAATTCTGAAGAGAGCCAGCCTGCTCAGAACATGCCGTCCCGCTCCACCACTCGCCATGGACAGGCTCGCCGAAAAGGGCGCGACGAAGCCTGGGCCACGAGGTCCGACCAAAGCAGCCGTACAAGACTGACTCGTCAAGCCGACAAGCGAACTGGCGAGTGTTCGCGGACGCACGGGCAAACGGAGCAGCGCCTCCAGGAGACCATGGTCGCCACACGGGGGCCAGGTAACCGGCCGCTCTAGGAGCTTCGCCGGCTCTGCGAAATTAAAGGTAGACCCGTTTCATTTCTTGGGTTTTTGTATGAAAGTCGTGGAGGAGTTGTTTTAAGTAGAAGTGGTGATAAGTGTGCTTGTAGCATTCAATGACACAGCTGACATTGCTCGGTGTCTTGCCCTATCCCCATTCATTGACTGCATGCCTCATGTAAATAAATGTCCCTATGTTTGAATGTCAACCACTGCTGCATGACGTCTATTTGCCACTACAATGCCATGGTGCACGTCGGATTAAATACTATTCAAGCGCTAAAAGAATCTGGTCGACGGGATTTGCGAATTAAAACCGCAATCGGCTTCGCATAGACAAGTGCCTTAAGCGGTCGTTTTCCGTGCAGGTCCCGTCGAGGTATTAATCAGTAATTTCTGTCCGCTGACAATAAGTAGGTACATTCGATAATTGGCGATCAACCTGTAGCGCGGTGGACAGAATAATTGGCTGGTTATGATGCTTATAGGATCCGTGATGGATTTGCGGCGGTGGTCCAAGAAAGTCACGACTGGTTGTGCATTCGGTGGGCGGCGACGCAATTGGGCGAAGCGGCTGTCCGCCACCCCGGACGCGGGGAAAACTCCTAACAATATATCCCCATCTACGATGTATTATATTATTGAGTTACATCGATTGAGCAGTGGTTCAAAGAGAGAAATTTAAAAATAATATTTTCCTTCAATTCAATATGGCGCCAACATGTGACCTCAAAATTCCATGACACTTAATATCCGCTAGCTTTGGGAGATGTGTGACATTTCCCTCGATCGTTTCAGATCACTTCAGAGAAGATGTTATTTGAAGGTTTTTTAGTTTTTTAACAATAATGGCTGCCAAACCAGATCACCGATGAGATAGAAAAAATTTTCTTTGACCAATTTACCCAGTTGACCTTCAAAAATATTCAATCTGAGTACCATAGGATTCTACCTAGTTGCAATTATGACATGCATTTAAAAAACAAAACATTTCCATGTGAGTATCTACATGTGACAATTCAACTTTCCCCATGAAGAGGTGTGACATTGCAAGGTCCAGTTGTCTCTATTTCAAATACTGCCGAAAAATGACAATTATGTCAAAATGATACTTGAATAATTCTAACTGAGTAGTTGCATGTGGTGAAAATCTGAATATATCGACAAAGCAGTTCAGAGGAAAGCGAATAACAAAAGCACACCGCACTATAAGCATGTACGCACGTACGGGACGTATTGAATCAACATACATCTGAATAATATATTTTCTTCCTTCTTCATTTCTTTCGGTGCTCGTGGGGGTGCACATCGCGGATCATCATATGATCCGCATAGTGATTTGGCACATGTTACCACGGATGCCTCTTCTGACTCACACTGGTGCGCTCTTCGACACAGATTCTGGTACACTATTTAACCGGGGTATAACACGGCCCAGTAAGACTGGTATCATCTATATATATATATATATATATATATATTACACACAACACATGCATATTATATTATATATAAACACCCCGCATCATATAATTGTTGGGATCCGGGGTGGGCGGATCTCACCGAACTCTTGGTGCCAACCTCTACACCGCGTGTCTCCGGGGTTATACGCGGGCGCCTGCGCAAACAGGCTCGGGTCACGTGTCTCATCGCGATAACTAACATAATGCGAACTTACCAGTCGGGAAATAGAACCGCCGGTTACAGACTGGTTTTGTCAGAGCCGAGCGGTTTTCTGCAGTCTGTACCATTTGGTTTATATGCCAATCGGAACGGATCGTCTCGACACGAAGAATTGAATCATAGCGGCATTCATACGTAACAACCAGATTATGGGTAACATCGGGGAACAACACGGAAACATTCACACAATGTTTTTATTACAATCTTTAACCCTTCTTAACTAGGGACTACGGCTTACAGGTTTCGAGGGGTCCACGAGATATGCCTTAAATAACATGCAAAAAACAGGTACAGACAGATGCATGCAGACAAGACATGAGTATTGGTGATGTTTCATGGACGAGAGGAAAACGTCAGAAGCAGGATATGTCGCTCGTAGCAAACGTGTCCCACGATTCCAAGCCCAACTCGAATCGAACAGCCGCGTGGCGAGACGGGCTGCCTTCTTTTCCGCCGACAGCGGCTCGGCGTCGTTACACCGACTGGTAAGGTCGACGGCACAACGCCAATGTCGACAATGGGTCTCAGCTCTCCAACAAGGTCAAGCACACAAGTCCAGGCTGGGCGTAACGCAGACAGGCCAAAATCGAGGTCAGAGCTCCGCAGGCTGGGTCCATGGATTCCCAAATGTCTCGAGCCGTAGGTGAGTAGGGACCCGTCCCAAGGCTCGTGTTTCTCTCTTGCTTCCGCCTCAAAGCCGACTTCTACTCGTCCTATCAGTTCTTTCTCTGCAGATCACCTTTTCCTTCCTTTTCTTTCGCTTGCCTCTCAAAGCCGCATGCCGTTTCTCTGCTAGCAGAATCAAACAGTCCTCCTTCGTTCGCTCGCTTCCAGGCCGAGCAGACTCTCGAGAGCGACTGTTTTTGCCAAACGCATCCATTTCGAGTTTCGTTCGCATCGTTCCAAGCCTGCTCTTTTCTTTTTCCTTCGAAGCGACAAAAAACTCCTCCCTTAGCGTCACCTCCTCCAAACCCACTCCCTGCAAGCAGCGACTGGCGGTGGCTAGTCGTTCGGAGAGGGGAGGAAGAAGAGAAGAGCTACACACTCACCCACTGAGAAACCAGATGCATCCTACACCTTCCGACACCATAAGTAGTCCATTTTAACCAACAACGTAGCTAGAAACCATGCATTAATTGGGGGTCTGAGCCACTCTATTATTTTAGTAGCCTGAATAGGGCATTTCCGTAACTATTTTATATATAGTATATATATATATATATATATAATATTATATATTAAATAATACACACATATATAAAAACACACTACATACTATTCACACCATCTTATATGCACATTTTATACATGTAATATATACAATATAATTATATATAGTTAATACATCAATATACACATATCACTAAATATATGTCGGAATATATATATTAACATTATATATATATATAATTTGTTGTGGGCGGGGGTCGGTGGCGAGAACGACACTAGTGGGGAAATCTGCGTCGTCTCCACCAATCTCCGAATTGGAAGGCCGTCGCTCGCGATAACCCGCGCAGCCGGAGAAATCGTTTAACCGACGGTGGTCGCCATATATTCAACCGCGTAGGAGGGTCTATTTGTCTTATATCCATTAGCTAATTATACGCGATTTCAACTACCCGGGAAACTAGCCCTCGCACTCTGTTCGATTACGGTTCATATCAGAGCTGGTGTGAGTTCCAACTACACGGACTACCAATCCGTTCGGGTTGCCGAGCGAACATGCCAAGCCGTGCTTTGGAATGTAAGCGATACGGGAGATATCTAAATGAGATCAACCAAGCTGGATAGAAGTGAGAAAATGACGAATTTTACAAATTTGTGAATAAGACACAGGCAATGTTAACTTGCAGAGAAACATAATTTACATAGAATAAATCGCTTTAGAACATTAAATGAGGTACAGCAGAATTCACAATGTATATTAATGAAACTGAATAGTGCGTTGTTGAAATGAGATTCGGGGAAACCCTATGAGACGCGCATGACCTGAGGGACGAAAGACTGGGATCTACTATTTGCAATAAGAAGACTTAAGGATAGCAGATTTAATGAGCTATCGATTATACAGACGGGCACATGCACACAATGAGGTGCACTGTATCCGCATGCGTTATGGTGACTGAAAAGCACAGAAAATTTTGATTCTAGCTTAAGGGTTAATGCTGCAGTATTGTTTTTTACGTAAATACCCACATTTAGAGGTTTTGGCCGTTGCTAGGAAGGGGGGTCCATAGACGGTTCTTTCTCACACATCAATAGGAATACCGAGACCTAACCATATCAGTTTCATGTCTATATGACCGTCGTCTTGAGATATACGAACTTTCGTTTTTTTATTGTTTTCAGACAGGGTCCAATTCAAAGCTATCTTCTTCCGGACGTTAATAGGTACCGCTGGAAATTTTTGTAACATATGGGAATTATGCCACAGTCGCTCGTGGCCCAGATTTTTGATTTTCGAAAAATGAATTTTTTTATGATTTTTCAAAAATTTCAGAAGTCGTTGCTGCAACGTGGTGTCCATAGCACGGTTTCATTTGCACACAACTAGGTATGGTATGGAACTACCGAACCAAATTTCATCGAATCGCCTTTGTATTAACGGAGCACTGGACGGAACAGACAGACACACAAACATCATGAGGAAAAGTGATAATAAGGTAGTCAAGAAAAAATTGTTTTTTTTATTTCGACTTTATCAACTACCGCAACAGAACTCCAGAGTCTTATTGTGATCCTCGCAGCCGTGGAGAGAGACGAGCTGGGGTCAGAGTTCGGTGGTGTACATGACGGGGAGGAAGGCGAAGTCTCACACGATGTGGCACCTGCAAGGTCGTTGGTCCGGTCCCAGTCGCACTTGGGAACTCGTGTTTCGTGCGGAGCTCGGGTGGTGAGAACAATCGGGTCCAGTGGAGGGAGGTCAGGGTCGCTCTGTCTTCCTTAAGACTCTCATATAGCCACCTGTGAACTCCAGAACACCTACAGCACCGGTGAAACAAAATGACATGATTAAGAACACGTGAAGCCAATACTCGACGCGTTAGCCGTCACATGCAAATAGACCGGACCCTTTTACAGATCTCCGAGATTTATTGGCTCTCTCACGGGGGGGCCCTTGGCGAAAACGCCCACCCCCTCCCGCTGTCTGCGTTCTGATTGGACAGGGTCCTCCGGCCCACCTTTCCGGGGCGGGCTCGGCCTGCAAGAGACCTCAGTTATTCCTCCACGGGCTTCGGTCTCGAGAGTAACAGTGTAGCGCGCGAAGGTATGCTACAAGAGTTACAAACGTTCGTGGGAGCTGCAGAATGGAACACGAGACCCTTCCCGAGTCAAGGTACGAGAGCCAGTGTTGGTGATGGAGCTGATGCGAGGGGGTCTGCAGATGGGATGGTTTATAGATGAATAACCATAACTAAAAGAAATCGCAACGCCCCTTTGATTTGCGCACTAGACAAAAGGAGGGATCTGACACACACATACTAACGAATACTGACTTTTGGGATAACACTGTACATTGAAGTGCAAATGGTTCAGATTTAACACCCGCCCCCCCTTTTTTAATATGACTCGACCGAGTCGTTTATTTCGGGGCAGCAGTGTAGGTTTTTCCCCAGTACGTTTTACTACGGATCCCTGAGAAAAAAAAACGAATTTGGAATAACGTCCAAAAATAATAACTAGAGGGCGTGCATAACTGAAACTATTACGACTGCATCGACCTTACTACATTGCGACGCTAACAAACAACAGGTGGTTAAAATCATGTATAGCAGATCCTAATTTACACTTACCCATGGTCTAGTACCTGTGATTTGGAAGAGAAAAACGCAAAGATTAACATTTGTGGTGAGTGCATCAGCTAGGTAATGATGGTCAGACTCTCTTAGGGCTTCAAAAGTCCCTGATTGCGTTGAATTCTTCGTTTTCGTTTTGTTTTTTTTCGTTACATGGTCTCTGGAGGCAACTCACACTAACAGCGGCAGGCCAAACAACCAGTGCTCATTGGCATATGATGCCTTTAGCGACAACATCTCCGGGACTGCAGTGAGTCCCGGTCCATTTGAACTGGCCTTCATGCAACAACAAGGAGATATCGCGGTGCTGCTCAAATGCAGTCCCCGGGAATGTGTGCCTGCAGGGCAGTCCTTGCAAAACACTTTCAGGGTGTGATTGAGCAATGGTGAGAGTGAATGACAAATGGCAAACAAAGTGCAGGCAGGTATGGAGGCAAGGAAAGGCAGACAAGCAGGGGCAGCAAACGCAGACCCGGCAAGATGCAAGACAGAGGAGTCGGCACACGAGCAAGGGCGGGGCCTCGCGTCTGGTCCGTGAGGTTGTGGAGGGGTGTGGTGCGGCCGGCCGGTTTAAACGGGCTCGGACTACCCTATCGGTCCTCCCCCCAACCTAGCGCCGATGTGCCTGTCCTTGTCCTCACCACCGCATTACTTCGCCACCAAAAAATTAGACTTTTTATTTTATTTATTTTTTATTTATTTATTATCTTGCAAACGAAGTTTTTGCAAATATGTAGTCAGCTTGTATATTTTTTTGTTTGTTTGTTTGTGTCGTAATACGTATCGTCACGTCTGCAGAGCACAGTTTATCATTGGAAACTTTGTAACTTGCATATCAGAGTCTATAGAGGTTCTTTCGAGCATAAAATTTTCAAGGTCAGGTCAAAGGATAAAGGTCAACTTTGTCGAATAGGGGAGTCGACGAAACCCTTATTTTTTGAGTAATTTTGATCGATCGTCTCCAAACTTATGGGACTATATTCATCGTCGGGCTCAGCTGATTATTTTGGTGGGATCGCTGCTCATGGTTGCGCGGAGGTCGAAAGTTTTTTGGACCCCAAGGTCAAATTTTGAAATCTAGATAACCATAGCGAGAATCCTGATATGAAAGCGCTGAAATAAGTGCTTTCCAGATGTCAAAAGGTTTGACGCTATGAGTCATTTGAGACGTCAATGACGAAAAAACGATTTTTTCATGAAAATTTTACTATCCTCAGTTCTCATACAAAATCTCGTTGATATTTCTGTAAGAGTCCGGAGAGATACCATTAACCGTACGAAATATAAAGGTCAAGCTCAAGGTCAGTCACATCAAAAGGTCAAGCATCAGGTCGAGCGAACCTTATTTTTTGAGTAATTTAATCAGGAATATAAAATAAGTCTCATTGTCCACATTTTGGCAAATACTGGTTCACCCTGGGGGTGACATGTTTGTTTTTATTTATTTGTTTTTATAATTTTTTAATTAACATGTGGTCCCTAGTCCCACTTATTGTCTTTGGTTCGGCCTAACTGTCGTGACTGTTGTCCCTAATCCGAAGATCCTTTTTGAGGGGAGTGAGAAGAGACGAGTGACATCCGTCTGAGGCCGAAAACAATGCAGCCTCAGATACTCCTCAATTTCAGATTTTCCAAGGTGATGTCCACGGCCTACTACAGCGAAAGGTTGGACTGTGGAAGGGGTAACACGTTTCCTATCTAGTCTGGGCATTTATTAAACGTTAATCTATTCCCGGGCTTTTCAACATCTGTCTCCTTTTAATTCGTTCTCGCACCACGATTCCCGTGCATGTGTTGGTGTTCTTTACTTAATTTGGGGCGGCACAATTTCATCCCGTGTCTTGGCACAAGTTCTGGCTGGGCGGTGCTCATTGGAGGATACCCTTGCGAACTCGAACTACGGCACCGGAGCATGAGCGTCCCGAGCTATAGTCGTATGAAGTGGGATGCCTGGCAGTGTCCTTGATGCCCATGCTTTGGTGCCCGGTCCGTTTCTGTGGGCTGCGTGTCTTACACTAACTCGATCTTGGACCATGGCTACTCTGCGAACACTCCAGATGCGGGGCCATCTACTCAGTGGTGCACTTCATACAGCCTGCCTGCAGCTCGGTCATAGACTCCTCATCCCTACAAGGTTACGTCTTCGTTCACCACCAATCAACAACGACATCCTTTGGTTAATTTAGCTAAAAGCGTAACGACGTTACAACTACCCGGGTTCCCTTGGTAGGATCACTTCCTCCATACAATCTTCGCACCATTGCCATTCCCATTCACTCCATTCACAACTGGCCTGCGACCCATCACTCAATATGTTCTTCTCTTTTATTCAACCAACTGAACTCTGTAGCTACGTCCCTAATAGCCGTGCCCCGTCAACCTAACTATCACGTCACATTAAAATTACTAAGTTACATCCACATACGTTCATGTTGTCCAATCTCGCAATCATTTAATTCTATCCTAATTCCCCAAGTGGACCACCAGGCCCATGAGGACTGCTCATCGCTCCATGAGCCAGTTATCTAACGCAACCATCATATGGTGTCGGCTTGCATGACGGGTGTTGTCTCGCCGTGGCGTAGGGGATCGGGCCTGACTGTCAAGGCTGGTACTTGTCGCGGGCGTTTGTCCAATTTGCCGCCCATTCCATTTCGGCGTAATGTGAAGGTAACGTCAACCCGTCGATCGAGCATTACCAGTGCTGTCGGCCCACCATGTGAGTCCGTGCGTTTCTCACCGGCGTCGGCTGCGCGTTCAAGTGACGCACTCAACGACCAGCTCGCGAGCTTACACCGACGGAATCCGCTGTGTCGCTCGGACTGCGCTCCCGCGAACACCCTGCTAACAGCAGTCTGCCCTGTGACGTGCTTCATGGGGACACGTGCATTTCAAAGTTCACACCATTACCGCATTTAGCCGTCAGTGGTGGTTTCGACCAATACGGGAGTTCAGACGGTCCATAGAGTCGTGTCGCCTGGCGTTCACAGGAAATGGAACGGACCTCGACGCAACGTCCGCGGAGCGCACGGTTTCCAAAAAGTTCGTGCGCATTAGCTCGCTTCGGTTCACTACCAGATCTCGTTGGGTGGAGTGAAGGGAAGGACAGTTAGTAAAGATGAATGTTCGTGTCGGCGTTACGACTAAGTGCTACACTAACAAGATAATGTTCCTGTATTCTGTGGCGTGACACAGAAAACGAAAACCCCCATCTAGATTTTAATCATGATAACAGAACACAATTCTAGGTATTAAGGTATCTTAGGGTTTCGCGAAAAATATGAGTAACCACAGGGGACACTCACACAATCGCAGTTAAGCTGTCAGAAGCATTGATTTGTCATGAGAGAATCTGTGGCATTATTCGGGCTTGCTGGTAACAAGCAGCCCCATGCATACAGCAGTAACATATTCCACAAAATCATGCGAAATCTTGTATAAAATGACTTTGGTGCATGCGAACCCTGAGAGGCTTGCTTGGTCGGTAAAATGGTTCTGAGGAACGGAAAGGATACCAATACAACACTCGTTCGCGCTGTGGAGCAGATAGATGGCGATCTATATATGGCACTGGGGTAACACCAGCGAGAAGGTAGTTCAGTTGGCAGCAGTTGAATGCAGTGCGACCGCCAGCATCGGGACCAGTTCCACGGAGCATCAATCTGCACGCGTCTTTTTCTCCGTCTCATCCCAGCTTGGTTGCTTCTTGCTTTTGTTTTCAATAGTACTGCCATACCGTTGTGTGGAATCCACAGCTATTGGAGATGTTTTTTATGGTGTGTTGTGTGTTCAGTCATGTGTATGGGTTGCATTGTTCATCTGTCCTGTCATGCTCGTCTGTGTGTGTGTGTCTGTCTGTTCTTGTTGTTCTGTGTCTGTGTCTGTGTCTGGTGTGTCTGTGTGGATGCTGTGTGTGTGTGTGGTGGTGTAGCAGCACGTCCCTGCCGAGCATGATCACTGCTTCTCTTTGTGCAATAACATGTGCTCTCGGTGAATGTGGTGTGAGTAGCCAGAAATGATTAGAAAAAGTGTAGAAAAGGAAGGTGGGGTTGACACAAAAGCCAGCATATACTTGGTTGAACATCTGTAGTTTATAGATCACGTTTGTGTCTGCACATCCAAGAGACATAATTCGTTCCAGAAATAGGGACAGAAAAAAAGAAACTCTTGCTGGTGGCAGGTGTGAGAATAACCGGAGCCTCACTATAGCTCATCAAGTATGTTGGAGTCCTGCGGTGCCAACTCAGGGAAAATTCCCTCTCCTGCACCATTATGCTCTCGTGGAAGCATTCCCTTCACACCATATCAGATCTGCTATAGCTCTACAACGACGTGAGGTTCTGTCGCATTCCCTCTCCTCTTTTCAACGTGTTTGCGAATTCATCATGTGACATCTCTCCTGTTTCTGCTAACGGGCTGGCCGCCATTGCAGCAAATATTTCAGGTCGGACAACAACTTTTCACTTCGTATTGCACGCCAGGTGAGGTCTACCGTGAGCACCTCTGAGTGCAGCGGTTGTATGTTCCAACTCGAAGTCAGGGGTGATTATTTTGTCAGGTGCAGACGTACAATGTTTACTGCATTCTGAATCACACAGTGGATCTTAATGTTTACCTTGAATGCGTAGATGAGACCCAGCTTCACAGCCTCTGAGGTCGGCACCATCATTGATATAATATCCTGTCTACAAAGCAACAGGTTGTCAGGTCTGAAATCAACTCAAAGGTAATGGACTAGTTTGAGCTTCTTTGTCATCAACTATTCACAACCTTCTTCTCAATACTCATCACTCTTGAATAAAGCCAAGTTGGGCAATTGTTAAATCTTCTTCTTCTGGCAGTGGATCGAGACGGCTTATTGGTAAATAATACTCCATGGAAGGGCAACCGATTGCACCTTAAAATGTGATTAGATCTTTCTTTTATTATTAAATTAAAAAATTAAATAAATAATATAAATATTCAAGTGTTATAGGAAGTGGAGATTGTAAACTGTGTATAAATAGTAAATAGCTCTATGTGTGTTGAAGGGGAGTGGTGAAATGACGAGTACGTAAGTAAATAAGAAATAAGTGGTAGTGGTAGCGGTGATGGTAAGTATATAAATCGTTCAAAGTTGTGTGTTGGAGAGTGATGAAAGAGTATATAATATAGATAATGGTTCAAAAGCATTACAATCTGTATGTTTTAAAGTCAAACAATAACATTAACTGTTAAAAATAACATTAACTTGTAAAAATTCCAATAAAATGGTGTCACTGATTTTGACTATGATGCAAATATTTGATGTGCGCATGCCCAGATGAATGCATACATAAACTAGAAGGGCATCGGTAGGGCACATATTTGCCGTATGCTGATCCACGAGACATATTGGCATATACATTTTTGAGATATCGCGGACATATGTTTGGCCCATCCTCAGGGTGAAGAATACTTAAAATTCAGTAGATCGATCTGATCCGATCTTCACTACAAATTCAAACAGTTCATCTTGTACACACCGAACTGTCCAAAATTCATCTCGATCGTCACAACTTTTTTACCATCAGCCCCGATTGGGCTAAGGGTATTGTCCGTCACGCGTTGTCCGGCGGCGGTGTCGTCAGTGGTTTACCGTCATTGAGAACGCCTTGTCCGATGAAAACATTTTTGCAGGGTTGTTGGGTTGAATGAGGAAGTTCTTTGCGAAAATGGGCGCGCTGCATTTCAATGTGAGCTCCATGGCAGCAAATTGGGGGGTGAAATGGTTTCCGTCGATTCGACGAGAACGCTTGTCCGATTAAATCCATTGTTGCGGGTGTGTTGGGGCTGGGTAATGGAGGTTCTTTCGATATTCAGTGCGATTGCGATCATCCAATGGCGTAGGGCAGAATCCTTGAATTTGGTTCCGGAAATACTGAAACGGCTTGACAGATTTTTATTTTCATGGGGTATATGGGGGTGGTTAGAGGAAGGTTCTTCATATAAGCACAATCCATATCCCAATATGGGCTAAGGTTCTCCTGAAATTGACTCTCTTCTCCGAACTTCAGCACAATCGCATATCCAATATAGCGGCTAGGGAGCCATCTGAATTTGGTTCCAGACAATAATATTGAGAACGGCTGACTTATGATTTATTTTGTGTGATTAAATGGGGGTTTTAGAGGAGTTCCTTGATATTCGCCGCAATCCGAATGTCCAATATGGCGGCTAAGCCATCTTCGATTGGTTTCCGACATAACTTGAGGAACGGCTCACATTGATTTTAATTTGGCGAGGTATCATGGGGTTGGTAGAGGAGGTTGCTTTTCCAATGGTGAGTGCGATTTCACGTGGCCGCACGGGCATCTTGAATTTGGTTTCCGTATTGATGGAGCAACCATTGTCGATAAATCCATTGTTTGTCTGGGTGTGTTGGGGTGAGAGAGAAGTAGGTTTCTTCTGATGGCGTCGCTGCGATTCGTAATTGGCTTACCATCTTGAATTGGCTTTGCGTCAAGGGGTGAGGGGTTACGCCCTCGGCTGCGGTGCTGATTTTGAGATATACTGCAACAGATACCATAGAAGGGGTGAAACATAACTCCTTCAGCTTCAGAGGTGGAAGTTAATCTGTGCACACCATCGTTGATTAGTTTGGGTTTTTGCAGCGAGGTGTCATCTGAGATGTGGTTCCGTTTCTCGCCCAGAAATGTGGAGTAGGCCCACACAACAACATAATCAACAAACAACCCGGTCGATAAAATATTAGAATTTTTCTAATCTTGAGAGATATCAGAACATTTCGAAAGCTTCCTTCAGCACTTACACTATCTGTAGAATTTTCAAATCTTGAGTAACTTTTCCCGAAATAATTTGCTCCTATCCGAGGTGTACACCACCAAGCGGCTCGTTGACCGAATCCGATGTCTTTCCTCTTCAACGCCCTACCCTGTCCTTCAACAACTGCACAGAATTATATTCACGCATCTCTACAGAATGACGGCAATCTACATATATTATGACTTTAATCGGCGCTAAAGCTCATCCTGGCTCATTCCTATATTTCTCCATTGCTGAACCCCTACCACAACCATATCTTTCTCACTACCCCTCATAAGGTACTGAGAACTTGACAAATGGAGAGAGGTGCCAAAGACACCACTTGCCTGGGGTGGCATTTGATCAAAAGCGCCGGATTACTGAATAATATCAAAATCCCCTTTCATTGTCCGGCCAGGTGTCCAACGTAGCATTTGCGAAAACACTTTATTCTCAACAATAGCTGGGTTAAAATGTGATCTCACAATCGCTGGAAATGTAATGCTGACAGGATGGTGCACAGGAGTGCACGCAGAAGCTTTAACTTGGATCCTGTTCATTCGGGTGTTACACCCAAGTCTACATATACATATATAATTTCAATGAAAGTAACATCTTTCGATTATGCATTTAATGAATTGTTTGCTCGCATGGTTCACTTACGCGTGAATTTCTTTATGATTGACAAGGTTCATAGGACATTCCAAAATTCTTTCGGGGTGCTTCCAACGCAGTGTTTATACATTGCTTTTATGTGCCTTTCCTCCATCGTTGTTGAATATACTTGTACTATATGTAGTCACATTTTTTCAAGTGAGTGATCTATATTGTGCAGGTGCTCAACACAGAAATCATGTCTAAAACGTCGGCGGTAGTTTGGCGGGAAACAGTCAGACTTTACTTGAAACTGTGATGAAGAGCGATTTTTCCAAATCCAAATAGACATGATTTTCTGTGTTGAGCACCTGCACAATATGGATCAGCTCACTTGAAAGCAAATGGTGGCATAATATAGGTACATATAGTATTCAAGAACCGATGAGGGAAAGGCACAAAAGCAATGGTATAACACCTGCGTGTGAAT
>CM068953.1:43555160-43570625 GCA_035128595.1 Eptatretus atami | reverse complement strand
CAGAGAGAGATGTAGGGGTTGGTTTTGGCTTGGTTTTTTGGAGAGTAGGGGTTAGGGAATCATCCGAATTGATGTTCTCCACTGATGCGTCATCACATCCCACTGTCTAGGTGGAAGGAGCCTGTTAGTGCAGCTCTCCCAATGTAGCCAAAACATGGTGAGAACAAACTTCTGGTTCAGATAGGGTATAGTCTGACAATTGAGAACATGTCCTTAGAAGAATCACGAATGATAGACCAAATGTTTCACATCACGTGAACAGAACAATTGGATAGCTGAACCTGACAGGCTCCTTCACCTAACTGGTGGAGGTGATGACGTATCAGTAGAGAACATCAATCGATTGATTGTGTAGGTGTCTATTAGACTGTTGTTCTTTCTTACCTCGTTCCTTTGTGGCGAATTTCACATGAGAGCGGCACAATGAAAGCTTTGTGGTTTTCCTTTTAGTCTGCTTTAAGATGGTAATGTTTGCAAATGTATCTGTTTATGAGATATCAAAGAAGAATACAGATTCTAAAAATTAAATTATTCTGGCTGCCACATTGCACTGAGTCAGGTTGAAATTTAAAAATATGTTTCACGGTTGTGGAAATTGCGCAACCACCATTCGGTCCCAGAGATCAGTTATTTCGCTAAGTGTGGGTTCAGGTTTAGATTCCCACCGATGTATACACTGGAATTATTCGTGTGCCGGGCTGTGAATCTTGAGTTAGCGTTATTCTGTTCTTATCTTTATTTCAAATACAACATTCCCAACACAAATTTATAGCCACGCCACACCACCACAAGCCACAACTCACAACACGCACCACACACACAACGCCAAAAATCACAACCACGAATCCCACCACGCGCCATCAACATGCGACGACATCACGGCCGCCTGAGCGAGACAGCAGCAGCAGAATGCGTGATACAAACTCGTAGCGTGACGGAGAACACACATTCTCAGCCTCCGTGGCAAATCAGCGTGCGACGGCCGATTTGCATAAATGGATAAAACGGGCTTTGCTTGGAAAAAGCCAGCAATCGAGGTGATAAGGGGCGGAGCAGCCTGGGGTGAAGTTCAGTAGGTGAAAGGGGGAAGGCCGTCTTGGTGGCAAACTCCGCAGCTTCTCCCCTCGGGCTATAAAAAGCGCGATTGGCAACGCGCGGCGGAGCATTGGTGATGAAGCTGGCGAGCGGAGGTGGTTGTTCGTTCATTACACACCGGCGGTGGAGTTGGAGTCGTCGAGCTAGGCGGCAGCATCGGAGTGGGGGGTCGGGCCGACAGCCTGATACGGTCGGGCGACGCGGAGAGTGAAGGGTGAGAGAAGCATCATTCTGAAGAGAGCCCAGGACCGTTGCGTCCAGAAGCATGGCCGTCCCCCCCCCCCGCCATGAGGCTCGCCGAAAGGGCGCGACGAAGCCTGGGCCACGAGGCCGACCAAGCAGCGTCAAGCTGCTCGTTCAGCCGCAAAGCGACTGGCGGTTTCGCGACGCACGGGCAAACGGAGCCAGGGGTCGCCGATCCAAAGACCAGTCGGTCGCCACAGGGGCAGGTAGCGGCCGCTCTGGAGCCTTCGGTTCCGGCTCTGACGAATTAAGGTACGACCCGTTTTCTTTCTTTGGGTTTTTGTATGAGTCGTGGCGGGTTGTTTTAAGTAAGTGGTGATTAAGTACGTGCTTGTAGCATTCCGAATAGACTCAGCTGTAGGCTTGCTCGGTGTCTTGCCCTATCCCCATTCATTGACTGCATGCCTCACTGTAAATAAATGTCCCATTGTTTGAATGTCAACGCCTGCTGTCTGCGTCACTTTTGCATTGACTGCATGGTGCACTCCGGGATTTAAATGGCTTTTAAGCCGCTAAAAGTACATCTGGTCCGACGGGATTTGCGATTAAAACCGCTCGCGTGCGCATAGACAAGGCTGCCTTAAGCGGTCGTTTTCCGTGCAGGTCCCGTCGGGTATTAAACTCAGGTAATTTCTGTCCGCACAATAATTAGGTACAATCGATAATTGGCGATCCAACCTGTAGCGCGTGGAAGAATAATTGGCTGGTTTATGATGCGTTATAGGATCCGTGACTGGATTTGCGGCGGTGGTCCAGAAAGTCACGACTGGTTGTCGCAGCTTCGGTGGGCGGCGACGCAATTGGCTGAAGCGGTCGTCCGCCACCCCGGCGCGGCGGAAAACCCGTAACAATATTCCCCATCTAACGATGGATTATATTTTGAGTTCACATCGATTGAGCAGTGGTTCAAGAGAGAGAAATTTAAAAATATATTTTCCTTCAATCAATAATGGCTGCCAAACCATGTGGACCTCAAAATTCAATGAACACTAATATCCGCAAGGCTTGGGAAGATGTGTGACATTTCTCCTCGATCTGTTTTCAGATCATTCAGAGAAGATGTTTTTGAAGGTTTTTTAGTTTTTTAACAATAATGGCTGCCAAACCAGTCACGATGATGTCATAAAAAAAAATTTTCTCTTGACCAATTTATCCCAGTTGACCTTCAAATCTTCAGACTGACGGACCATAGGATTTCTACCTTTGCAATTATGACATGCATTAAAAAACAATTGCACATTTCCATGTGGAGTATTCATCATGTGACAAGTTCAACTTTTCCCATGAAGAGGTTTGACATGCAAGGTCCAAGTTTATCCTCTATTTTTTCCAACAGTGACTGCCAAAAATGACCAATTATGTCAAAATGATCATCTTGAATAATTCTAACATGAGTAGTTGCATCGATGGTGAAAAATCTGAATATATCCGACAAAGCAGTTCCAGAGAAAAGCGAATAACAAAAGCAACCGCACTACCTAGCATGTACGCACGTACGGGCGTCGATTGAATCATACATACATCTATATAATATATTTTTTCTTCTTCTTCTTCTTTCGGGCTGCTCGTGAGGGGTCGCCACATCGCGGATCATCATATGATCCGCATAGTGATTTGGCACATGTTTACCCGGATGCCTGCTTCCTGAGCACCTGGTCGCCTGCTCGACACAGATTCTGGTACACCTATTTTAACCGGGGTATACACGGCCCAGTACAGCTGGTATTCATTATATATATATATATATATATATATATATACACACAACACATGCATATTTATTATTATAAACACGCATAATATATATTGTTGCGGATCCGGGGTGGGCCGAATCTCACCAACTCTTGTGCCAACGTCACACCGCGTGCTCCGGGGTTTTACGCGGGCGGCTGCGCACAGGCTCGGGTCATCGTGTTAATCGCGATAACTAACATAATGCTGACCTTACCAGTCGGGGAAATAGAACCAGCCGGTTACAGACTGGTTTTGTAGACGCCGAGCGTTTTTCCTGCATCTGTAACATTTTGTTTTATATGCCAATCGAATCGGATCGTTCCTCGACACGACAGAAGATTAACATAGCGGCACTTCATACGAACCAACCAGATTTATGGGTAACACGGGGGAACAACACGAGGCAAACATTCACACAATAGTTTTTATTAACAATCTTAACCGTTCTTAATCTAGGGACTACGGCTTACAGGTTTCGAGGGGGTCCTACGAGATATGCCTTAAATAAATGCAAAAAGAACAGGACAGACAGATGCATGCCAGACAAGACATAGTTATTGGTGATGTTTCATGGACGAGAGGAAAACGTCAGAACAATATGTCGCTCGTAGCAAACGATGTCCCACGGATTCCAAGCCAAGCTTTTCGAATCGAACAGCCGCGTGGCGGAGACGGCGCTCGCCTCTTTTCCGCCGACTGCGGCCTCCGGCGCTCGACACCGTACGTAAGGTCGACGGACAACGCAATTTCGACATGGGTCTCAGCTCTCCAACAAGGTCAAGCACACAAGTCCAGGCCTGGCTGGTACACCAGACAAGGCAAATCGAGGTCGAGCTCCGCAGGCTGGGTCAGGGATTCCAAAATGGTCGTCGAGCCGTGAGGTGAGTAGGGACCCGTCCCAGGCTCCGTCGTTTCTCTCTTGCCTTCCGCCTCAAAGCCCGACTTCTCAACTCGTCCTCTCAGTTCTTTCTCTGCGAATCACCTTTTCCTTCCTTTTCTTCGCTTGCCTCTCAAAGCCGCCTGCCCGTTTCTCTGCAGGCAGAATCAATCAGTCCCTCTTCGTTACGATCGCTTCCAAGGCCGAGCAGAGCCTCGAGAGCGGACTGTTTTTCCAAACTGCACATTCGAGTCTTCGTTCGCATCGCTTCCAAGCCACTGGCTCTTTTTCTTTTTCCTTCGAAGCCGACAAAAAACTCCTCCCTTAGCGTCACCTCCCTCTCAAACCTCCCCCTGCAAAGCACGACTGGCGGGGCCTAGATCCGTCGGAGAGGGGAGGAAGAAGAGAAGAGCTCACGAACTCACCACTGTACGAAACCAGAATGCATCCTACAACCTTCGATCACACATGTAGTCCATTTTAACCAACAACTAGTAACATGCATTAATTGGGGGCTCTGAGCTCACCTATTATTTAGTAGCCTGAATAAGGGCCATTTCCGTAATATTTTAATATATATATATATATAATATATATATATAATATATTATATTAAAACACACACGATATATAAAACACACACATACTATTCACACCAACATTATATGCACATTTTATCATGTAAATATAGTATCACATATAATTATTATATATATATATACATCATATATATACATATCATAAATATATGTGAATATATATATATACATATATTATATATATAATTTGTTGTGGGCGGGGTCGGTGGCGAGAACGACCACTGGTGGGGAAATCTTGCGTCGTCTCCCACAATCTCCCGGAATTGAAGGCCGTCGCTCGGATAACCCGCGAGCCGGCAGAAATCGTTTACCGACGTGGTCGCCATATATAACCGCGTAGCGTAGGGTTATTTGTCTAATCCATTACCCTAATAATACGCGATTAACTACCCGGGAAACTATGCCCTCGGCACGTCTGTCGAACGGGTATCACAGACTGGTGGTAGAGTTCCAACTACCGACTACCAATCCGGTTTCGGGTGTACCGAGCGGAAACTGCCAAGCGTGCTTTGGAAATGTGTAGAATTTAAAAGAAAAAGTTTTGGAATAATAGAAAAATGAATTGACAAGGAAATGTTAATTGGAAAACATAATTAATAGAATATAATTTTGTTTAGAAAATTAAATTGGTAAATAAGAATTTTTAAATTGTTGTTGATGATTGAAATGGTGGAAAAACTGAATTATAGTTTGACGAATTGTTTGGAAAATATTGAACGATTATCGGGGATAAAATCCACCTAACTGAGATCGAACGCATGCTGGACCAATTCAGGAAGGGACAGAAACGACTGGGAATTTTCTACAAATCTTTTATTTGCAATAAAAGACAAAGGCAGAACTTAAACGTGAATAGCAAGAGAATATTTACAATGAGCACAACACTTATTCAGATCTACTTACAAGACGGGCCACATCGCGACCCACACAAAATGACGCCGGTGCGGACATGGGTAGTCCGCGATGGGCCCGTTCGATGGGAATGACCTGTGGAATAAGCACAAGAAAATTATGATCTAGCTTAAGGGTTAATGCTGCAGATGTTTTTACGTTAAAATACCCACATTTAGAGGTTTTTGGCGTTGCTGAGGAACGGGGGGTCATAGCAACGGTTCTTTCTCACACATAAAGACATACCACGACCATACATATCAGTTTCATGTCTATTGACCGTCTCTTGAGATATAAGAACTTTCCGTTTTTTTATTGTTTTCGACCAGGGTTCCATTCAAGTCTTCTTCTCCGACAGTTACATAGGCTCCGGCTGGAAATTTTTGTAACATATGGCTAATTATGCCACATCGCTCGTGGCCCATTTTTGATTTTCGAAAAAAATGTAATTTTCTTTATGATTTTTCAAAAATTTCAAAAGTCCGTTGCTTGCAACGGTGGTGTCCATAGCAACTGGTTTCATTTTGCACACAACTAGTCATGGTATGGACCTACCGAACCAAATTTCATCGAAATCGCCTTTGTATTAACGGAAGCACTGGCGACAGACAGCAACAAACATCTGACGGAAAAGTGATAATAAGGTAGATCAAAAAAAAATTGTTTTTTTTTATTTCGACTTATCAACTACCCAAAAGAAACTCCAGAGTCTTTATTGGATCCGCGCCGTGGAGAGAGACGAGCTGGGGTAGATTCGGTGGTGTACCTGACCGGCGGAGGAAGGCGAAGGCTCCCGATGTGGCAGCCTGACAAGGTCGTTGGTCCGGTCCGCAGTCGCACTTTGGGACTCGTGTTTCGTGCGGAGCTCGGGTGGTGAAAATCGGGTCCATGGAGGGAGTGTCAGGGTCGCTCTGTCTTCCTTAAGACTCCTCATAAGCCACCGTGAACTCCAGAACCCTACAGCCCCGTGAAACAAAATGACTGTTAAGCACGTGAAGCCAATCTCGACCGTTAGCCACGTCACATGCTAAACTAGACCGGACCCTTTTACAGAGTTCCGAATTTTTGGCCCTCTCCTCACGGGGGGGCCCTTGGCGAGAAACGCACCTCGCTGTCTGCTTCTGATTGGACGACAGGGTCCTCCGGCCCACCTTTCGGGGCGGGCTCGGCTGCAAGAGACCAGTTATTTCCTCCACGTGGCTTCGGTCTCGAGAGTTAACAGTGTAGGCGCGCGAAGGTATTGTACAAGAGTTACAACGTTCGTGGGAGCTGCGAACTGGAACACACGAGACCCCCTTCCGAAGTCAAGGTACGAGCAGCCAGTGTGGTGGTGAATGGGCTGATGCGAAGGGGGTCATGCAGATGGGATGGTTTATAGATGAATAACCTAATAAAAGAAATCGCAACGCACCCTTTGATTCTCCCACAAGACAAAAGGACGGGATCTGACACACACATACTTAACGAATAACTGACTTTTGGGATAAACATCTGTACATTGAATGCCAAACTGGTTTCCAGATCTTAACACCCCCCCCCCTTTTTAATATGACTCGACCGAGTCGTTTATTTCCGTGTGGCATGCAGGTGTAGTTTTCCCCCAGTACGTTTTACTAGGATCCCTGAGACATTTGGAATACTGTCCCAAAAATAATACCTAGGGCGTTGCATACTAAACTATTACAGACTCATGACAACTTACTACATTGCGACGCAACAAACAACAGGTGGGTTAAAATCATGTATAAAAGCAGTCCTAATTTACACTACCCATGGTCAGTACCCTGTGATTTGGAAGAGAAAACACAGCAAAGTTATACATTGTGGGTGAGTGCATCAGCTAGGTAATGATGGTCAGACTCTTTGGCTTCAAAAGTCCCTTGATTGCGTTGAATTCTTCTTTTGTTTTTGTTTTTTTTCGTTACATGGCGCTGGAGGCAACTCACACTAACAGGGCAGGCCATAACAACCGTCTACAGGCATTATGAATGCCTTTAGCAACTAACATCTCTCGGGCTGCCAGTGCAGTCCGGTCCATTTGAACTGGCCTTCATGAATCAACAAGGAGATATCGCGGGCTGCTCAATGCAGTCCCCGGGAATGTGGCTGCCTGCAGGGCAGTCCTTGCAAAACACTTTCAGAGGTTGGTCTGAGCAATGGTGAGAGTGAATGACAAATGCAAACAACAGCTGGGCAGGTATGAGGCAAGGCAAAGGCAGACAAGCATGGGGCAGCAAACGCAGACGCGGCAAGATGCAGACAGAGGAGTGCAACGAGCGGCCGGCCTCGGTCTGGTCTCTGAGTTGTGGAGGGAGTGTGGTGCGCGGCCGGTCCTTAAACGGGCTCGGACCTACCCTACGGTCTCCCCCCAACCTAGCGCCGATGTGTTCCTTGTCCATACCCACCGATTGCTTCGCAACACCAAAAAATTAGACTTTTTATTTTATTTATTTTATTTTTATTTATTATCCTGCAAACGAAGTTTTTTGCAAATATGCTAGTTCAGCTTGGTATATTTTTTTTTTGTTTGTTTGTTGTCTGTAATACGTATGATCACGTGTCTGCAGAGCACAGTTTATTCATTGGAAACTTTGTAACTTGCATATCAGAGTCCTATAGAGGGTTCTTCAGCGCATAAAATTTTCAAGGTCAGGTCAAAGGATAAGGTCACTTTGTCGCAAATCAGGGGAGTCGACGAAACCCTTATTTTTTGAGTAATTTTGATGATCGTCTTCCAAACTCATGGGATATAGTTCATCGTCTGGGCTCAGGCTGATAATTTTGGTGGCGATCGCTGACCTCATGGTTGCGCTGGAGGTCGAAAGTTTTTTGACCCAAGGTCAAATTTTGAATCTAGATAACCATAGCGAGTAATCCTCATATGAAACGCTGATAAGTGCTTTCCAGATGTCAAAAGGTTTTGACGCTATGAGTCATTTGATGACGTCAATGACGAAAAAAGATTTTTCATAAAATTTTATGATCCTAGTTCTCATAAAAATCTCTTGTATTTCTGTAAACGTCCTGGAGAGATACCATACCGTACGAATATAAGGTCAAGCTCAAGGTCAAGGTCACATAAAGGTCAAGCATCAGGTCGAAGCAACCCTTATTTTTGAGTAACTTTAATCGAATAAATAGTCATCATTGTCCACATTTTGGCAAGATATGGTCACCCTGGGGTGACATGTTTTTTTTATTTATTTGTTTTTATAATTTTTTTAATTACATGTGTCCCTAGTCCCCCTTATTTGTCTTTGGTTTCGGCTAACCTGTCGTGACTGTCTGTCCTAATCCGAAGATCCCTTTTTGAGGGGAGTGAGGAAGGACGAGTGAGATCCGTCTGAGGCCCAATGCAGCTCAGATACTCTCAGATTTTCAGATTTCTCCAAGGTGAGTCCAGCGGCCTACTAAGCGAAAGGATTGGATGTGCGAAGGGGTACAACGTTTCTATCTATCTGGGCATTTATTAACGTTTATCTATCCCGGGGCTTTCATCATCCTGTCTCTTTAACTTCGTTCTCGCACGCAACGATTCCCGTCGCATGTGTTGGCTGTTCTTTATTAATTTGGGCCGGCCCACCAATTTTCATCACTCGTGTCTTGGCACAAGTTCTGGCTGGGCAGCGTGGCTCCATTGGAGGGATACCTCTGCCGAACTCGAACTACGGCACCCTGGGCATGAGCGTCCCGAGCTACCTACTCCGTATGAAGTGGGAATGCCCTGCAGTGTCCCTTCGATGCCTCCATGGCATTTTGGTGCTCCGGTCCGTTCTGTGGGTTGCCGTGTCATTACACTAACTCGATCTTGGACCCATGGCTACTCTGCGAAACTCCAGTGCGGGGGCCTCTACTCAGTGGTGCACATTCACTCAGCCTGCGCTGCAGCCGGTCATAGCTCCTCACCCTACAAGGTTTATGTCTTCGTTCACACCAATCAACAACGACATCCGTTTGGTTAATTTAGCTAAAACGCTAACAGACGTTACACTACCCGGGTTCCCTTGGTACGGATTACTCCTCCCTCCATGCAATCTTCGCACCATGCCATTCCACATTCCACTCCATCACAACCTCGGGCCGCGACCAACATCACCTCAATCAATGTTCTTCTCTTTTAATTCACACCAAACTGACAACTCTGGCTAGCTACGTCCTAACTAGCCGTGCCCCTCGCAACCCCTTAAACATGCACGTTCCATTAATTAATTTAAACTAAAGCTTAAAACATCCACTACACGTTCCATGTCTGTCCAAGTCTCCAATCATTCTAATTCTATCCTAAATTCCCCTAAGTGACCACCAGGCCCAGAGGACTGCTCATACCATGAGGCAGTCTTATCTAACGCTAAACCATCACTAACTGGTGTCCTTGCCATGACGAGGTGTTGCTCAGCCTGGCGGGGATCGGGTACTCCGTGCAAATGGCTGGTAGGGCTTGATCGCCAGGGGGCGGTTTGCAATTTGCCAGCCCTTCCATTTCGGGCGATAATTGGAAGCGTAACGTACGCCGTCGATCGGCATTACCGTCGCTTCGAGCACTCCCATGTGAGCCGTGCGTTTCTCACCTGGCTCGTGCTGCGCGATTCCCAGTGACGTCACTGCACACGACCGCTCTGCGAGCTTACACGCAGACGGAATCGTGTGTCGCCATCGGGACGCGCTCCCGCGAACACCACTCGCAGTCAGCACGTCTGCCCTGTGCACGTGCTCACATGGGGACCACGTGCTTTCAAATTCACACCATTACCAGGCCATTATTAGCCGTTCCAGTGGTGGTTTCGTACCAAATCACGGGACGTTCAACCAGACGGTTTCCGATCAACGCGAGATCGTGTGCGCCTGGGCGTTCACAAACACATGGAAGCGGACTCTCGGCACGTCAACGTCCGCGGAGCCGGCACGGTTTCGCAAAAAAGTTCCGTGCAGGCCTCATAGGCTCGCCGTTCCGTCGTTACAGTACCCACAGTTCCGTCTGGGTGCGAGTGAAAGGTGAAGACAGTTGTACAAGAGAAGTTTCCGGTCGGCGTCACGACTAAGTGACTACCACCTAACAAGATAATGTTTTCCTGTATTTCTGTGGGCTGACAAATGAAACGAAAGAACCGCACACACTCAGATTTCTATCAGTGAGTAACAGTAACACACAAATCTTCAGAGTAATAAGGTATCCTAATTAGGTTTACCGACACAAAATATGAGTAAGCAGCAGGGGACGCTATCCAACAAACGCAGTTTAGCTGTCCAGATCATGCATTGATCTTGTCATAGAGAGAATCTGGGCATTATTCGGGCCTGCTGGTCAAGCAGAAGCAGCCCCATGCATACACATAACCATAATTTACCAAAAAATCATACGAAATCTTGTTATAAAATGGCACTTCTGGTGCAATTGCGAACCCTGAGGTAGGCTTGCTTAGGTCGGATAAAATGGCTCTCCATGAGAACCGTGAAGCGGATAACCAATCAAACCAGCCGGTCGCATGCTGTCCGGTGAGAGACAATAGATGGGCAGTTCTATATAGTGGCACTGGGTAACGACCACGAGAAGGAATGTTGCAGTTCGGAGCAGCATGTTGAATGCAGTGCCGACACTGCCACATCGGGACCAGTTCCACGAGGCTAGATCAAATACTGACGCGTACTATATTTTCTTCCCTCTCAGTGCCCAGCCTTGGTTGCTTTCTGCTTTTGTGTTTTCTAAATACTGCCCACTCCGTTGTGTGGAGACTCCACAGCTATTGGTAGATTGTTTTTTATGGGTGTGTTTGTGTGTTTCAGTGCATGTGTATGGGTTGCTTGTTCTTGTCTGTCATGCTGTCTGTGGTGTGTGTGTTGTGTAACTGTGTCTGTGCTGTGTCCTGTGCTGTGTCGTGTCTGTTGTCTGTGTGTGTGTCTGTGTGGTGTGTGTGTGTGTACACAGTCCCTGGCCTGAGCATGTATGCACTGCTTGCTGTCGTTTTGTGCCAATATACATGTGCTCTTCGGTGATGTGGTGTGAAGTAAGCAGAAATGAATAAAAAAAGTGCTCATGAAAAGGAAGGTGGGGTTGACACAAAGCCAAAGATATACGTGGTTGAACAACACTCTGTATGTTAAGATCCCATTTTGTGTCGTGCCAACATCCAAGGGAGACCATGAATTCGGTTCCAAAAAGGAAGAGAAAAAAGAAAACTCTTGCTGGTGGACAGTGTGAGAATAAGCCGAGCTCACCTATAGCTCAATCAAGTATAGTTGGGTCCTGCAGTGCCCCAACACTCATCGGGAAACCATTCCCGTCTCCCTGCACCTTCCATGCGTCTCTGGAAGCATTTCCCCTTCCAACTCCCAATCAGACTTCCTGCTAATGCTCTACAGCGACCCATGTGAGGTTCGTGTCCCTTCCCCTCTCCTTCTTTTCCAACGTGTCTTGCGAATACTCCATCAATGTGACTCTCTTCTCTTCTTCTGGGCTCAACGGCGGCCTGCCATTAGCAGCCAAATATTCAGGTTCGCACAACAAACTTTTTCACTCTGTTATGCACCAGGTGAGGTCTACCGTAGCACCTCCGATGCAGCGGTTGTATATTGTTCCAAGACGTCACGACGTCAGGGCAGTGATTATCTCTTGTTCAGGTGCAAAGCGTACAATTGTCTTACTCTTCTCGAATCACACAGTAGGGATCTTTAAATGTTACACTTGAATGCTTGTAGATGAGACACCCAGCTTCACACTTCTGAGGTACGGCACACTCATTGATATAATATCCTGTCTACAAAGCAACAGGGTTGTTCAGGTTCTGAAATCAAACCTCAAGTTAGATGGACTTAGTCTTTGAGCTTCTTCTGTCAGTCAACTCTTCACACCTCTTCTCAATACTCATCACTCTTGAATAAATAGCCAAGGGGGCAGATTGTTTAAATCTTCCTTTCTTCTGGGCAGTGATGCGAGACGCTTTATTGAGTATATAAATAGCTTTACCATAGAAGGACAACCCGACTTGCACCTTAAAATGTGCTTGTAGATCTTTACTTTTATTAAATTGAAAATTAAAGAAATTAAATAGAAATAATATAAATAAATTCAAGTGGTATATAGGAAGATGGGAGATTTGTTAAAACTGTGTATAAAATAAGTAAGTAGCTCTAAGTGTGATGTTGAAGGGGAGATGTGGTAATATGTAGCAGTGACGTAAGTATAATAAGAAATAAAAGTGGGTATGTCGGTAGCGGTGATGGTAAAGGTATATAAATCGTGTCAAAAGTTGTGTGTTGGCAGAGGTTGATGGCAAAGAGTATATAAATAAATAATGGTTCCAAAGCCATATACAAATACTGTACTGTTTTATTGAACTGTAAAAATTACAGTAATTAACTTTAAAAATAACATTAATTGTAAAATTCCAATAAAATCGGTGTCCCATGATTTATGAACTATGATCAAAATATTTGATGTGCATCATGCGCCAGATGTAATGATACATAAAACTCAAAGGGCTTCGGTAAGGGCACATAATTGCCACGTAATTGCCTGATCCACGAGACATATTGGGTCCAATACATTTTTTGAGGATATCGTCGTCGTTTACATAAATTCGTTTTTGGCCCCATCCTCTAAGGGTGAAGATCACTTTAAAATTCCAGTAGGTGCGGATCATGGATCGGTATCTTCACCAAAATTCAAACAGTTCATCCTTGTACACACACGAACTGTCCACAAAATTTCATCTCGATCCGTCACAACTTTTTTACCACTCAGCCCGATTGGGCATAAGGGTATTGTCCGTCACAGGCGTTGTCGCGGCGGGCGGTGTCGTCAGTTTTGGTTTCCGTCACATTTCGAGAACGCCTTGTCCGATGAACCATTTTTGCAGGGTTGTTGGGGTTGAGATGTAGGAAGGGTTCCTTTTCGAATATGGGCGCGCTGCGATTTTCAAGTGTGGCTCCCATGGCAGCAAATCTTGAAATATGGTTTCCGTCGATTTCCGACGAGAACGCCTTGTCCGATTAAATCCTTTTGCGGGTGGTGTTGGTGGCTGGGTAGAGGAAGGTTCTTTCGATATTTCGTGGCGATGCGATATCCAATGGCGGCAGGGAAGCCAATCTCTTGAAATTTGGTTCGCGGAAATAACTTGAGAACGGCTTTGACCAGATTGATTTTATTTTTTCATGGGGGTAGTAATGGGGGTGGTCTAGGAGGAAGGTTCTTTCTGATATAAGCACAATCCGAATATCCAATAATGGCGGCTAAAGGCGTTCTCCTCGAAATTGACTCGTTCGTCCTCGATATTTGCAGCCAATCCGATATCCAATATAGCGGCTAGGGGCGCATACTTGAATTTGGTTCCAGACAATAATTGAGAACGGCTTGGACTTATGATTTATTTTGTGTGTATAATGGGGGTGTTTAGAGGAAGGTTCCTGTTCGATATTCAGCACGCAATCCGAGTATCCAATATGGCGGCTAAGCAGCCATCTGATTTGGTTTCCAAACAGATAACTTGAGAACGATGCTCATCAAATTGAATATTTATTCTGTGCGAGGTATAATGGGGGTTGGTAGAGGAAGGTTGCTTCTTTCCAAAATGGCTGCTGCGATTCGACTGTGGCCGCCACGGCGCCATCCTTGAATATTGGTTTCCGATAATTTCGAGGAGCAACACACTTGTCGATTAAATCCATTTTTGCTGGGTGTGTTGGGGTAAGAGTAGAGGAATGGTTCCTTTCGAAAATGGGCGTGCTGTGCGATTTCAATATGGCTACCATCTTGAAGTTGCTTTGCGTCAAGTGGGCTGAGGGGGTTACGCCCCTTTGCGGTGCTATTTATTTGAGATATCTGCAATCACGATAACATCATAGAAGGGGTGAAACATAACCTCCTCATCCTTCGGGGTGGAAGTTAAGAATCTGTGCACGCATCGTTGTTAGTTTGGGTTTTGCAGCGAGGTGTCAACTGAGTGTGGTTTCTTTCTCGGCCCATGAAATGTACGGATGTAGCCCACCACTAACAAAACAAACAAACAAACATACCCGGTCAGAAAAATATTAAGAATTTTCTAATCTTGAGAGAAATATCAGAAAACATTTCCGAAAGCCTTTCCTTTCAGTCACTACCCAATATCCTGTTAGATAGTTTTTCAAATCTTCGAGTAAACTTATCCCGAAATAATTTGCTCCTATTTCCGAGGTGTGATTCATTCTCACCAAACGTCTCTGCCTCCTTGGGGAAAACCCCCGATCCGATGTCAAAATTTACCTCCTTCAATCGCCCCTGCACCCTGCTCCTTTAAATGCACAGAATTATATGATCACGACTTCTAACAGGATCGCGCATCTACATATATATGCTTTATCGGCGCCAAAAGCTATCCTGGCCTCATTCTATATTTCTCCATTGCTGCACCCTCACTATTCCATCAAACCACTTCTTTCACTACCCCTCATAAGTACTGAGAGACCTTGAACTAAATGGAGAGGGGTTGCAATAGACAACGCACTTGCCTGGAGGTGTCATTTGATCAAAAGCAGGCCGAGAATATACCTGAAAATATCAAAATCTCCACTCTTCATTGTCCGCCTTGTCCAACGATAGCAGTTTGCAAAACACTTTATTCTCACAATAGCTGGTTCACCAAAATTGTATTCACCAAGTCGCTGGATGTAATGCTGACAGGTGGTGCACAGGAGTGCACTGACAGAACATTTAACGTTGGATCCTGTTTATTCGGGGTGGTTTTACACCCAAGTCACATATTATATTAAATTTCAAGTAAAGTAACATCTTTCGATTAATGCATCTTAATGAATTGTTTTGCTCGCATGGTTCACATTAGCGTAATTTCTTTTGATTCGACAGGTAATCAGTGGACATTCCAAAATTCTTTCTGGGTGCATTCCAAGCAAGGACAATGAAGGGAGAGTTTTTGATATTTTCAGGTATATACTCGGCCTGCTTTTGATCAAATGACACCCCAGGCAAGTGGTGTCTTTGGCAACCCCTCTCCATTTGTTCAAGTTCTCAGTACCTTATGAGGGGGGTAGTGAAGA
>CM068953.1:43522415-43534639 GCA_035128595.1 Eptatretus atami | reverse complement strand
TGTGAACGCCCAGCGCACACGAACTCGTGATCGCGATAGGCGTCTTAAACGTCCCGTATTTGTACGAAACCCACTGTACGGCTAAAATCGTAATGTGTGATTGGAAGCACTGTCCCCAGTGAGCCGTGCACAGTGGCAACGTGCCTGTAGCCGAGTGGATTCCGGGAGCGGAATCCGATGCACAACAAGGCGCGTTCGTCTGCTTTGGAAGTTCGCAGACGGTTCTTTTGCGAGTACTCACTGGGTCGCGCGACGAAGGCCATGTGAAAACGCACGCGCCACATGTGGATGCTCGGTAAGCGACGTTAATCATCCGGGGTGACGTTACGCTTCCATTATCGCCGTGGGCTGATGCACAATTCAAACCGCGCCCTGCATGCCAAACCTACCGAGCCTTCACAAGTACCCGTATCCCCGTCCAGAATGTAGCGAACCATCCTGTCGATGCAAAGTCGACACCAGTTATGGATGGTTTAGCTTAGATAGACTGCCTCAGCTGGTATGACAGTCCTCCATGGGCCTCGTGATCACCGAGGGATTTAGTATAGAATTTGCATGATTGGAGACTTGGACAGACATGGACTTACGTTGGATGTAGCTAGTATATAATAAATGAACGTGCATAGCTAAGTGACGAGGCCACGACTATTTTGAGGACGTAGCTAGCAAGTGTCTATGTTGGTCTGAATTCAAAACGAGAATGAACATATATGAATGGGTGCGCGGCCGAGTGACTTGACGTGAATGATGCATTCGAGGATTTATTGGGGGAGGAGTGAATCACAATACAAGGAACCCGGTTAGAATGTAACGTCTCTTGGGTCTTTAGCTAATAACCAAACGGATGCTTTTGTGTGATGTGAACGAAGACACGAACCCTTTTTGAGGTCAGAGTCATACGGACTGGCAGCGAGGCCTGGTAACTGTGCACACTAGAGTAGAGGGCCCCGGCATGAGTTGTCTGCCAGAGTACGGCAATGGTCCATAGGATCGACGTTGTTAATGACACGCGCAGCCCACCAAAACGACCCGGAGCCACAAATGCATATGTGGTCATGAAGGACACTCCAGCGGGCTCATCCCCGTTCATAACGAGTAGTACTCGGACAGCTTCATACCAGCGGTGCCGTAGTTCGAGTTCGGCAGCAATGGTATCCCTGCAATGGAGCCCGCTCGCCCAGCCAGAAATTGTGCAAGACACGGGAGGTGAAAATTTAGTGCCAGGGCCCAATAATAAAGAACACCAACAACAGCGACGATCGTTTGCGGAATCGATAGTTAAAGAGACAGACATGTGAAAACCCGGGATAGATAACGGTTAATAATTGCCAGATAGATAGAAACGTTATGTACCCTTCCACCATCATCCTTCTCGCTTTAGTAGCCTCTGGACTCACCTTGGAAAATCTAAATCTGAGGGAGTATTCTGGGCTGCATTGGCCTCGACGGATTCACTCGTGCTCTTCCTCACTCCCCTCTAAACGATCTTCGATTAGAAACATCCAGACATGTTAGCCGAACCAAAGACAATAAGGCTAGGGACACATGTAGTATAAACAATTATTAAAAAACAAATAAATAAAAAACACAAATGTCACCCCCAGAGGGTGAACCATATTTGCCAAAATGAAACTGAGTGACTTATTTATTTCCATAAAGTTAACTCAAAATAAAGGTTTCGATCGACCTTTGATGGCTGACCTTTTATGCCTGACCTGAGACCTGCTTAATTTTCGTACGGTAAATGATCTCTCAGACCCGTGTACATTGATAATATTACAAGAGATTTTAGAGAACTGAGGATAAAAGTTTCATGAAAATCCGTTTTCTTCATGACTTCACAAATGACGTCCTAGCGTCAAACTTCTTAATATCTGGAAAGCACTATACAAGCGCTATTCATATGACTATTATCTCACTATCGTCATCAAATTCCAAATCTTACCTTGGCGTCAAAACTTTCGACCTCCGCCTAACATGGAAGTTCAAGGCCGTCATCGCCACCAAAATATTAATCAGCTGAGCGCCAGACGATGAACTATAATTCCATGAATTTGAAGACATCGATCAAATTATCAAAAAATAAGGGTTACGTCGACTCCCCTAGATTTGCGAACCCAAAATGACCTTTCCATTTGACTTACCTTGCAAAATTTTTATGCGCAATGAAAGAAATCTATAGGACTCCTATATGCGAAGTTATCAAAGTTTCAATGAGAACTGTGCCTCTGAATGTCGATACTGATTACCCGACAAACAAACAAACAAAAAAAAATTATACAAATGACTACATATCTGCAAAACTTCTTTTGGCAAGATAATAAATAAATAAAATAAATAAAAATAAAAGTTCTAATGTTTTTGGTTGTGCAACTAATGCAGTGGTAGGACAAGAGACAGCATCGGGATAGTTGAGGGAGACCTAGTTAGTCCGAGCCCGTTTTAATACCGCGCCGGCGCCACCACACTCCCTCCACAACCTCACAGACCAGACGGACGCCATGCTCGTGTGTCCGGAACCTCCTTTTACTGCATCTTGCCTGGTCTGGTTTGCCAATTGCCATGCCTGTCTACCTTGCCTTGACCTCCATACCTGCCCGCTTTGGTTTGCATTGTATTCACCTCTCACCTTTGCCAGGCCCACCTCTGAAGTGTTTGCAAAGGACTGCCCTGCAGCAGCCACATTCCGGGGACTGCATATTGACAGCCTATATCTCCTTGTTGTGATGTTAAGCCATTCAAATGGACGCGACTGCACTGAGCAGGCCCGGAGAGTTGTGCATTAAAGGCCATCAAAGCCTGTAGACGTGTATGGCCTCTTGTGGGAGTTGCTCCAGCAGCCAGGAAGGACAAAAAAACAAAAAACAAAAGAAATTCAACGACAATAAGACTTTTGAAGGCCCCTAAATGTCTGATCATCAGTACCTGCTGCACTCACCCAATATGTTAACTTGCTGTGTTCTTCTCTCCTCAATCACAGGTACTGCAGGTTGTAATATTTGGACTGTACATGATTTTAACCCACCTGTGTGTTTAGCTCGGCAATGCTAGTTAATTTGTCCGGTCTAGTCGTAATAGTTTAGTTATGCAACGCCTTAGATATTTATTTTTGTACACGATTCCAAATTCGCTCCAGGATCCGTAGGTAAAACAACTCGCGCGAAAACCTACCCTTGGCATGCCACACGGAATAAACGACTCGAGGTCGATCTATTAAAAAGGGGGGGGCCTGTTACAGATCTGAAAACCATTTTGCATTCAATGTACAGATGTCCCAAAGATCATTATGTCTTAGTATGTTTGTCAGTCAGATCCCTTTCCTTTTCGTCTAGTGGGAGAATCAAAGCGCTTCAGTTTCTTTTAGTTAGTTATTACATCTTAATAACCATCATCTGCGATGACCCCTTCGGCCCATCCACTCACACAACACACGCTCCCGTACCTTGACTTCGGAGAGGTCGGGTTCCATTCTCAGCTCCCAGACGTCTTACTCTTTGTACTGTATGACCTTCGCGCGCTGACACTGTTACTCGTCGGGACTCGAAGCCACGTCGAGTAATACTGATGTCTCTTGCAGGGCCGAGGCCCCGCCCCGGAAGGTGGCGGATAATCAGACCGTCAATCAAAGAGACAGCGAGGATGGCTTTCCCAGGCCCTCCCTGGAAGAGCCATAAATCTCGAACTCTGTAAAAAGTTCCGGTTCTAGTTTTCCTTGACTGCTGTGTGTAGTGTCTCGAGTTGCTTTCACGTGCTTTAAGCAGTCACGTTTTTTCACAGGTGCTTATCGTTCTGAGTTTCACGGTTGCTCTTATGAGGAGTCTTAAAGGAAGGACAGACGACCTACCTCCCTCCATGGACCTCCGATGTTTCACCAACCCGCTCCGCCACGAACCACGATCACATCGCGATTGACCGAACCAACGACCTTTCAGTGTGCCACATCGTACACTCCCTTCTTCGCCGTCAGATACACCACCAACTTACCCCAGCTCGTCTCTCTTCCCGGCTCGAGATCAATAAAATTGGTTCTTTTTGGTAGTTGATTAAAAGTCAAAAAAAATAAAAACATTTTTTTTGCATCTTACCCTTATTATTCACTTTTTCTCGTCGATAGTTTGGTCTTCGTCTGTTCGCTCCAGTCCGTTTACAAGCAGTTCGTGAATTTGGTTGTAGTATCACCAATACTATTGGTGAAATGAAACGTTATATGGGACACACCTTGCCCTGCACGGCTTGAAATTTTGAAAAAATCATAAAAATAATTTCAAAATCAAAATTGGGCCACGAGCGACTGTGGGCATAAGCACTCTATTGTTCAAAAATTTCCAGCCGTGAATCCTATAAACTGTCGAAAGATAGACTTTTGAATAAACCTTCGGAAACAATATAAAAACGAAGTTCTTATTATCTCAGAGACTAGTCATATATACTAAACTTATGTAGGTTCGATGTATTCCAGTTATGTGTAGAGAAAAACCGTGCTATGAACCCCTCCGTTGCCTGAGCAACGGCCAAAAACCGCAATTGGGTATTCTACGTAAAAACAAATCTGCACATTTACCCTTGAACTAGAATCATGAATTTCTTTGTGCTTAAATCCACAGTCATTCGCCCAATCGAACGGGCCCATCGCGAACTACACCATGTCCGCCTACCGGCTTGTCTTTTTGTGTGCTGTGCTGCGTGCTTTGGTCCGTCTTGTAAGTAGATCTATCAATGTTTTTGCTCATTAAATTCCTTCTTGCATATTCACGTTTAAAGTCTTGCCTTCGTTTTATTGCAAATAATGATTTTAGAATATTTCCCAGTCCGTTTTCTGTCCCCTCACTGAATTGAATCTCCGCATGGTTCGATACTCTTTAGGGATTTTATTCCCTCGATATCCTTTCGCATTCCAAAGCAACGCTTTGCAGGTTTCCGCTCGGCTGACACCCAACCATTGGGGTTAGTCTGTAGTTGAACTTCACACACATGTCTTTGATTGACCCTGTCGACAACGGTGCCGCAAGCATGGTTTCCCCGGTATTTAATCGCTAGTAATTAGTAAAATTGGATATAGAAAAATAACCCACGCTCAGCGTTGAAATATTCGCGCCAACGTCGGTGTTAACACGATTGCCGGCTCGCGGCTTATGGCGAGCGACGCCTTCAATTCCGGGAGATTTAGGAGACGACCGCAAGCTTCCCCAAGTGTCTTTCTCGCCACCTCCCCCGCCACAACAACTATAGTATATATATATATATTAATATGTATATATATTCACGATAATATTTATGTTATGTGGAATATATATTTATGTACTATATATATAGAATAGAATATGTGTAATTATACATGTATAAATGTGCATATATAATGTATGTGTGATATATATGTATGTGTGATGTTTTATATATGTGTGTTTTTATATATATATATAATATATATTATATTATAGTATATTACTATTATATATCTAGTACGGAATGGCCTTATCAGGCTTATAAATTAATGATTAGCGCAGAGCCCCCATTAAATGAGTTTAGCTAGGTTTTGGTAAAATGACTTTACATGTTGGTCAAAGTTAGGATTGCATGTCTGGTTGTTCGTACAGTACGTGATGTGATCGTGACTTCTTCTTCTCCTCCCCTCTCGACGAGGCCCCCCAGTCTCGAGGGATTGGTTTGAGATGAGTGGACTAAGGAGGAGCTCTTTTTTCGGCTTCGAAGGGAAAAAGAAAAAAGCCATGCTTGGTAGCTAGCGAACACGAGACTCGTAAATGGTCGTATTGGAAAACAGTCGCTCGCGAGGCACGTGCTCGTGCTTGGAACGACGAACGAAGGAGACGTTGATTCTGCCGTGCAGAGAAACAGGCAGTCGCTTTGAGAGGCAGCGAGAAAAGAAAGAATAAGTGATCTGCAGAAAGAACTGAGAGACGGAGTTGAGAATTCGGCTCTGGAGGCGCGAAGGCAAGAGAGAAACGACGCAGCCTCTGACCGGGTCCCTACTCACCTCACGCTCACCATTTTGGAATCCCCATGACCCAGCCTGCGTGAGCTCGCGCCACCTCTCGATTTGGCGTTGTTGGTACAGCCAGGCATGACTGTGGCTTGACCTTGTAAGAAGCTGAGACCTCATTGTCGATTGCGTCTTATGTCGTCCCTTACGTCGGCAGAGCGCGCGATGGCCGACTGCGGACGAAGAAAGCGAGCGCCGTCCGTCCACGCGCCACTGTTCGCAGTTCGAGCTTGGCTTGAACCGTGGAATCGGTTTGCTACAGCCACATTCGTGCTCTAACGTTTCTCTCTCCATGAAACTTATCACCAATTACTTCTATCTTCTGCATGCATAGCTTCTGTCTTTCTTGTTTGCATGTTATTAACGGCATTATCCTCATGTGGCCCCTCGAACTGTAAGCGTATTTCCCTATTAAGAACGGGTTAAAGATGTTAAAATAAAACTATTGTGTGAGTTTGCTTGTTGTTCCCCGATGTTAACCAATAAATCTGGTTGTTCGTATAAGTTGCCGCTATGATTAATTTCCTGTCGCTGTCGGAACGATCCGTCTTCGATATTGATCATATAAACCAAATGTACAACTGGCAGAAAAGGTGATCTGAACAAAACCAAGTCTTGTAAACCGGGATTCTAATTCCACCGACTGAATTCAGATTTATTTAGCATATCCGCGATGAAGACACGTGACCGAGGGCCTGTCGACCGCCGTCGTTTAAACCCCGGAGACGGTGGTGAGGTGCACAATAGTTCGGTCGAGAATCCGCCACCCCGGATCGCAACAATAATATGTATGCCTGTTTTATAATATATATATAAATATATGTGTTAGTATATATATATATATATATAATATATAATATATGAACCAGTGTTACTGGCCCGGTGTATTCAACCCCGGTTAAAATAGGTGTACCACGATCCGTGTTTAAGAGGCACCAGTTGCGTCAGGTAAGGCATCCGGTGTAATCAACCATGTGTTCCAAATCACTATCATATAGGATATCGCATTATCGGCACCCCTCACGGGCTCCAAATGAAGAAGAAGAACGAGGAAGAACATATATATATATATGTATTATATTCAATCAGTCCCGTACGTGCGTTACAGCATAGGTATTGCGTGTGTGCATTTTTGTTAGTCGCTTTTCTCTGGAACTGTTTGTCGGATAATTATTCCCAAATTTCACACATGCAACTACTCATGTAGATTTATTGCAAGGATCTTTTGACTTAAGTTGGTCATTGATGGCAGTCATGTTGAAAATAGGGAACTTGGACCTCTGCAAGCCAAACCTCTCATGGGAAAGTGAACTTTCACATGTTGAAGTACTCCACTAATGGAATATTGATTTTTTTTTTATATATTCATAATTTCAAAGGTAGATGCTATGTCCGCATCCATTTGAGTATGTTTCAGTCAACTGGGATAAATGTAAGAAAATTTTTTATACATCATCGGTGATGTGTGCCAGCCCACTTATATTGTTAAAAAAATAAAACTTCCAAAATCTCTCTTGAAATGGTCTATACAGTATCGAGGAAATGTCACCACATCTTCCCAAGCCTTCTTATAATAGGGTTTCATGATTTTGAATGTGTCACATGGTTGGCAACCATTATGAATTGAAGAAAATATTTTTTAATTCTCTCTCTTGAACCACTGCATCAATCCATGTGAACTTCAATAATTATAATCCATTGATGGGGATATATATTTTTAATCGGTTCGCCGCGTTCGCTATTCACGAGAGTTCAGCCCAATTCGTCGCGCGCCCACCGAAGCATAACGTCGTGAACTTCGGACCAACGCCGAAACCTCAGCTCTCGGATCCCTTAACGCATACATAAATCCAGCCAATTATTCTTCCACGCGCTACAGTTGATTCGCCAAATTATCGATGCCTACCTAATGTATTGGCGGACAAATACCTGTGCAGTTTTACCTCGACGGGACCTGCACGAAAACGAGTTCCGCTTACGCAGCTGTTCCGTATCGAAGCGACGGTTTTGATCGCAAATCCGTCGCACCAGATTTACTACTTAGAGTTTACAAAGCATTGATATCCCGAGTGCACCAATGGCAGTCATGGCGAAATAGTGACCAACAGCAGGTGACATGCAAACAATGCGGACATTTATTTTACATACGCACTAAGTCCAATACATGGGATAGGGTCAGACCACGAGCAAAAGCCTACAAGCTGAGTCTACTCATTCGAATTACAGCACTACTTAATCACAATCACTAAAACCAAGGCGCCCAGACTTTCATACAAAAAACCAAGAAAAAACCGGGCTCGTTAACCTTAATGTTCTTCAGAGCCGGATGACCGGAAGCTCGATATAGCTGGCCGTATCTGGCCCCCTGTGGCGACTCGATTTGTCTTTGATCGCGACCCCTCGTGTCTCCTTTTGCCCGGCGCGTCCGTGAACGCCGCCAGTTCGCTTTGCGCTTCACAGCTTGTACGCTGCTTGGTCGCCTCGGTGCCCGGCTCGTTCGCGGCCCTTTTCGGCAGCCTGGGCCGGCGACGCTCGGGGAGCAACGTCGTTCCTTGTCTCTTTCAAATGGATTGCCCTCTCTGCGACCTCCAGTTGCACTCCTCGCGTCAGCCCGACCGTATCGAGCTGTCTCCCGGAACCCCCACTACTAAACGATGCTGCCGCTAGCTCCGACGACTCCAAGCCTCCCACCGGTGAATGACGAACAACACACTCCCGCCTCGCCACTTCATCACCAACTGCTCCCGCGCTGCTCAACGTCGGGCTTTTTTAGCATCCGAGGGAGAAGCTGGCTGACTGGAGGTTTTGCCACCCGAAATCGGCCTTCCCCCTTTCACCTCTGAACCTTCACCCCAGGCTGGCTCCGCCCCCTTTCACCTCTGATTGGCTGGCTTTTTCCAAGGCAAAGCCCATTTTGATCCATTTATGCAAATCGGCCGTCTTCACGGCTGATTTGCACACGGAGGCTGGAATGTGGTTCTCCCTGTCACGCTACGAGTTTGTATCACGGCATTTTGCTGCTGTCGCTCAGGCGGGCGTGATGGTGTCGCGATGTTGATGGCGCTGTGGTGGGGATGTCGTGGTTGTTGATTTGTTGGCGTTGTGGTGGTGGTGGCAGCGTGGTTGTTGAGTTGTTGGCGTTGTGGTGGTGGTGGCGTGGCTATAGATTTGTTGTTGAGGAGATGTTGTTTGAAATAAAAGATAGAACAGAATAACGGCTAACTCAAAGATTCACAGCCCGGCACACGAATAATTCCATTTATACATCGGTGGGGAAATCTAACCTGGAACACACACTTATCGAAATAACTGATCTCTGGGGAACCTGAATGGTGGTTTGCGAATTTCCACAACCGTAACAATATGTTTTAAATTTCAACCTGATCAGATGCATGGTGTGGCAGCCAGAATAATTTAATTTTTTGAATCTGCATTCTTTTTTATATCGTCATAAACAGAGACATTTGAAGGACATTACCATAAAGCAGACTAAAAGGAAAACCACAAAGCTTTTCATTGTGCACTCTTCAGGTGAAATTCACACAAAGTGAACGAGGTAAGGAAGAACAACAGTCTAATAGACACCTATCAACAAAGTCAATTCTGATTTGATGTTCTCTACTGATACGTCATCACTCCCACCAGTTTAGGTGGGAGGAGCCTGTTCAGTGTTCAGCTATCCAATTGTTCTGTTCAGTGAGTGAAACATTTTGGTTCTATCATTCGTGATTCTTCTAAGCATGTTCTCAATTTGTCAGACTATACCCTATCTGACACCGAGAAGTTTGTTCTCACCCATGGTTTTGGCTTACAATTGGAGAGCTGAACACTGAACAGGCTCCTTCCACCTAGACAGGTGGGATGTGATGACGCATCAGTGGAGAACATCCAATCGGATGGATGTCCCTAACCCCTACTCTCCAAAAAACCAAGCCAAAACCAAACCCCCTACTCCCCGAAATGCACAATGGTAGGTCCATAGATAAGCTTGGCAGGGAGCTCCTCCTTCAGACTCCCCATTTACATATTTATCTTTCTTTCCCTCTTCCTCGAACTCTGTAGCCGCTGCTAACACAATAAATTTGTTTAGGGAAGTTCACAGAAGAGAATCGAGTAAAACTGAAAACGACGGCCCAGATGTAGTGTTTGCTCGAGTACCACAATAGCATTGATTACATGGAGACTACCATGTTGTTAAGTGGTGCCGAGCGCTCTGTTCCGTTGGAGTGCTTGCTTGAGTGCTATTAATCAAGCAAGCTGCTTGGCAAGTGATAATCAAGCTGTTTGCTAATGGAACACACAACTGGTCATGCAAAACAAAATTGAAATGAAGAGTATAGGAAGGGTGGTGTGTGCGCTGAGCGAAGATGTGCACCTCGACACGCACACATATGGCTCAAATTCTTACACATTGTCACCTTCCATTACAAGCTTGGTGTTGGCTCTGTGGTTAGGGTGGCTGGCTTGAGATCTCAGGGTCCTGAGTTCAAGCCCTGTTGGCCACTGAATTAATACCAGGTGGGGTTGACTCAGCCTGTCATCGTTTTGAGGTCGGTGAAATGAGTACCATTGTACTGGTGGAAGGGCACAGCATCAGCGGCATAATCACGCCCCAACAAAGTGATAGCTACCCGGCAGTCAAGAAAGGAGTGAAAGAGATGAAGGAGGCAGAAAAAAGAAAGAATGAATGAGGATGTAATGATGGAGATGGTAACTGTGAGGAGCCTCATCAGTGTTGTCAAAACAAAGATGTGAATGTGTCAAGGAAAGTCCTAAATCCTTCACAGGTGAACCATCATGGCATTTGCGAATATTTGATGTTAATTAAAAAGTAAATTGTTCACGAGCGAATTTAGCCTTATAGAAACCACCAAGTCCCACATTTAAACCTTCCAAGCATTTGTGAGGGATGACTGAATAAGTTTATTTGATTCTATATAGAGAAAAATGCATGATAGCACGCTCCAGCAGTAGTAGGCGACACCGCGGTATATGTGCCTCCTGGCCCAAACCATCAGTCACTGTAAACTTGGACAAGATATAATGACGTGCAAGGTGTGGTCGATGTTTTATAAGCTGACATGATTGAATAGAAGTTGTCATTGTGTAGTATGTAAATAATGAGAAACAAGGAAGATAAGGAAGTGATTTGTTCATTTCTCGGAACAAATGCCGGTAGTTTGAAGACCACCTGACTGTATCCGCGCCCATGCTATTTCCTCATCACATTCCGTAAGCTTCCAGTTCGACCACAACATGGCCAATGCAAGGTTGACGTCAACTTTCTGAAATGAGGGAGAGGTGTGCACAGTAAGTAAATCATTGTAAATCAAATAATGGACAAACGTGATGATTGTTTTGATTCGGTTCGCTAGCCTGTATTGTTTCGATTGACTAACACTACTTCAGTCACTTTCACGGGTATGGTTTTTGCCCAAGTCTTCTGAGTTCACCTGAATGTGATTTGGACAACTTTGTTTGTTCAGGTGCCTGCGATAACTCGCCACTCTTGTGAAGATGACATGGATCTTTAACGTTGCCATAGATTGTTTAAAGTAGGCTACTTTAAACATGTGTGAAACTTTGAATTTTTTTCAATTTACTTGCTTTAGAAGTATTTATAATTATAATGAGTTTTATAGTTATGATACTTATTTTACTGTAAATTATTTCATTTTTTTGCGTTAGTTCCGCAGTGATTCAAAATAGCAGCCTGAAATTGGCAATGTTTGTTGTGCAACTTCACTTGCTCATGTTTGTATTGCCTGAGATCCCTTAGTGTAACCACTTTACTTATAGTTTTCGTGTACACACTAACCTATCGTAGTATTTATTTGTGCAGCATTAGTTTGGAATTCTATTTTTGGGAAACATTGAAACATTTTGCGGAATCTTGAGATGTTCAATTCTCCCAATATACAGTACATTTTTGTTGCATATAAATGAATATTTGACTGTTTAGTATGCATAAGTGATACAATCAACTGAACAATATTAATATTAGTGAAAATAACTTTGCCCAGAAAGATTGTTTGATTCGTACAAATGACCCAGTAGGTATGCAAGCAACTCTAGACCAATATAATGCTGGCAGAAATCAGTGATCTCAGCATGAGCAAAGCGAGTATAAAATGTAACATCTCATTGGGGATTTTGTCACACAAAATTAATGCGAAACACGACAGCAAACCGGGTCGTCCAACAGCGCTTAGTGAGCAGGAGGAAG
>CM068953.1:43479806-43506103 GCA_035128595.1 Eptatretus atami | reverse complement strand
GGTGTGTGTTGTTTGTGTGTTGTGTGTGTGTATTAAACCAGAAAAGGCCCTTCCAACCTGAAAAGCGACACGACACTATATTCAAGCGCATTGTACAAACCACCCAAATTCTGGATGGTTTCCGCAAGGTTACCCAGATTTTTAAAAGACCGGTATTAAAAGGTACAAAGAAAAGGAAAGTTGGAGCACCATCATTATTTCACACGTCACTTGAGTTCATCAGGATGACATACCGCACAGTCATTACTTGTGACCCAAAACCAAGGTGGCCTAATTTATGAATTAAATCCCCAACTTGGTGAAGCAGTATATACAGTATTTAGTATGATCCATAGACTGGATATACGTGGAGTGACATGAAGGATAAGCTCTCGATTAACATCTCTATAACACTAAATGGTCGCATCTCAAAAAGCCCTTAAACAGTAGCTTCACCAGCCTTCTTCTTACTAACAGGTGTATAGGTGAAAGGCGAATCACTGCTGTCTTTAAAACCAGTACTGGGCATATGGGCTCATTAACTTTGTAGACAGCTAATCAAGAGAAGAAATCTGAATCCAAATGTGCTGCTGTCTCGTGGTTCATGTTTTTAAACTTAAAGGGTCAGGGTTTACAGGGTAAGCAAGCACCTTTTTAAAGGAAGTAACCTTTGCATCGATAACCCGTGGCCACCCTTGCGCAAGTGTATTAGCCCATTTTGCCTCCAGATCAGAGTTGTGTGAACCACGAAGCAGTGATGGATGGCCATGCAAAGCAGCTGTACATATTTCCAGTGTAGTTTGGCAACATGGCGTTGATGCGAGACAGAGGAAGGATTTCTCTTGTGGAGAATAATATCTGGAATTTTTTATTTTATTATATTGTTTTAAAGATAAGCACTGACAAACAAAAATCAGTTCCCACTTGTATCATGAAAAGGAAAATATTCAAATGCAAACAAAAAAAAGAACCACAACAATAATTATAATTTATATAATATTATAAGTATATTAGCAAAGTACCTGGTTGTTTTGGCAACGCTAGGTCCCTCCCCCACCCATGCCCCTTCCCTCTGGACTACCACCACACATCCTTCCCCTCCCTCCCTCTGCTCCACCACATCCCCACCTTCCTCTCTCCCCCGCCTTCCTCCACCCCACTGTCTTGCTTGTCTCTGCGGAATGACACACCACCCTTCCTCATCCTCCTCCCAACCCTTCCACTCCAATCCACCCCCTCCTCCGGACCTACCACCTTCACTGCTCCATCCCACCTCCACCGGACCCCACCCTACAGTGACGGAAAATGTCTGAATGGCATTTTCAAGTCACATTGGCGCTTACCATACCTTCTTCAAACTTTTCCACTGATTTCAAGGCTGGTTCTGGATCTGATCATGAATCGATGGGCTTGTATCGAAAGAGGATTAGGAGGGAAAGAAGAGTGGTGAAATGAGATATGAGATCGAAAGAGGACGAGGGGAAAAGGAAGGAAAGAATGCGTGTGAAAATGAATTTGAGAATTCCATCGCAAAATATTTCTTCACGAGGGCACTTCGATCTGAATACAAACCATGGCAAGGTTTTTTAACAAGTAAATTGATAATACCTTCCAGGCAGGTAAAGGTGAAGTCACTGAACAGGGCGGGTGAGTTCAAAACACGAGGAGACATATTTGGGAGTGAAATACGTGCCAGTGAAGTCTTTGAAAGATGTCGACGTCTGTTTTGTGCAGACAAATAATTTTCCCGATTTCAACTCTAGAGTCTAGACTTTGACATATTTCTTAGGGCCATGAGTTTCGATCGTCAAATATTGGATCAGATTTTGAATATCAGCTTTTAATAAGCCGATGCAATAGATTATTCAATCTGTTGCCATCAGCCAACACATTGCACTAGTCTCAAACAGCCAATCAGCGTAAACTGCGAACAGACAAATGGACAAGCCAATCTCTGTCTTTGTTACAGTATATGTATGCAGCAATAAAAAACGGTCGCTTCGCTGTGGTATATAAAAGAAGGGAGAGAGAGAGACGAGAGGAGGGAGGAGGAGGAGGAGGGACGGTGGGGATGAGGAGGGGGCAGAGAGGAGGAGTGGGGAGCTAGAGGGAAAAGAGAGCGAAGGAGGGGGGGAGAGCGAGAGCGACGCCCACCAACGTCACTATACACTCTGGAAAGGGGGGGGAGCAAGGAAATGGGAAGAGGAGGAGTGGAAGTGGGAATGCGGTTTGGGAGGAGGCAAGCATGAGTAGACGGGTTCTCGACTTGCATTTGTTTATGCGACTTTGGAGAAGGACGGTAGTACAGGGATCTGAACAAAATAGTTGTAGGTAAAACAGCAAGCGAAGAACTGCCCGCGAGAGTCTGGGGTGTGAAGAGGGAGGGGTTTGGAGAGGAGGCAAGCGTGAAGGGGAGGAGGAGAAGCAGCATGATGGGAAGGGAAGCCAGGCGTGAGTGGAAGGGAAAGCAGCACTGAGTGGAAGGAGGGACGGGAGCATGAGGGAGAGGAGGAAAGCCGAATGAGGGAAGTGGGTAAGGGAAGGCAGCATTGATGGAGTAGAAGGTAAGGTGATAAACATGCCCAAACAACAACATTTCTCTTTCAACCACCAGGTCGATATTGATGCGGTTCCGTAAAACGCATGCCTCCAAGACAATGGCACACAACAATAAGCGATCCCAAGAGTTATTTCAATGTACGTGGATTTAGTTGGTCATTTCCATATGTCTTAGTGGTAAAGAGGAAAGCATGCGTTGCGTGGACTCCTTCAGTTAGATCTCTTTAATCTTCAACCCTTGCAGTTCTACCACTCGTTTGTGCACCCTTTTCTTCAAACGAAACACGCAAGCAAGCATGCACGCAAATCAGTATAAAGACTACAGTAATCAAGCAAGCATGCCGCAACAACCTCATTTAGCATTTGCGCACCAATTTGTCCATTCGAAAATGACGTGCAATTCTCGAGCTCAACACAACATTATTCACATCTCATACAGGAACAACCTTCCCCACAATGTGCCACATTACAATCCTACCTCATCACAAAGCCAACAACAGCGGCTACTCTATAACCACCCTCAACTTCACCACCACTCATCCTAACTCACCACAGCTCGAATGGATGCCTGAGGAGACAAAAGGTGGGGTTATTTCAGGGCATAACTCGAAATGCGAATGTGCGCTGGAGCTCGTTAAGACCTAAGGCTATCGCAGTGATTTCCCTAAAATCCGATGGTTTGAATGGAAGTCTAGCGCATGTTCTTGTCCCAGAGAGTACCTCCAAAAACCACGCCCCATGTAAGGCGGAGCTTTACATGTGGCCCGGTTAGCGAGCAACTGAGCTGTTTTTCACCTTTGGGACCTGGTGGGGTGTGGCTACAACCGCTATGACCAATAGGGAAGCTCAATTTCGTTAAGAGCCTCTTTTGATCCGTTGTTTGTTCCTCCTCCCCTCGTCTCCTCATCCCAGGCTCATTTTGAGAGAATATCACCAGGCAGTAGCAGTATCGACGGGACAGAGCTGGAGAGATCGTTGAGAGAATCGCCGCGACAGAGTCAAGCAGAAGACGGCCAAAGCTTTGCCAGTTCATCGACCTCGCCGAGAAGACAGGCCAGTTGCAAGGACAAGCCATCGAGTTCAGCATGACCAGGCATGAGGTCACGCATTGCTGCTTGCAAACAGGGACTGGCTCCATTTCAATGTCGGCTTCATTTATGCTACATCCTGCAGTGACCACTTACACATTACAGACTTGACACGATTTACAATTAGGATCTTTACTCTCAAGCAGTTTTCCCCTACCATCTATCCCTCGTCTACTATGCGACACAAAAGAGCAATCAATGCAGGTAAGCCCGAATAACTGTTCTTTTCAGAGCAAAACCCAAGAGTGAACTCAAGAGTGAACGAACTGGACCAACACCTCACATTCTTCCTCTTACACGATTGCCGGCACCCCACGTCACATTACACCTTGCACCAGTCAAACACACCCGAGACCACCCTCAGTATTCTCCCTTCTCCCTTTCTAAGCATTCTGGGTTGCGCAGTCTGCTGACCGTGCCAGGTATTGAGAGGTTTAAACCCTCAACTGCTTCTGTCTCTCTTTGGGCTATCTCTATTCCTTGGTGTATGTGTGTGTGTGTGGTGTGCGTGCGTCCACGCGCATGATGGCATCTGTGTAGGCATAAGTTAAGACTGTTAAGAAAGAATATTCGGGAGAACTCTGCACCGTCTTCTTTCTTCTTTTGTAAATTATTGCATGTCTTTTGGCCGCACCCAAGTTTGCCGCCCAACCAGATGGCGATTAGCATTACTGATAAGGAATTAATGGCATTGAGTGATAATGTGAAGGTGAAACAACTTCACGTTCTCGGATGGAAACAGTTTTATCCACGATGAGAGATTGGGAATTGATTGGGAAAAAAATGATTATGCTGAAGCATAGAAGTTCTTTACCAAAAGTGTGCTGAAAGCAATTTGGAAATATAGAACCCTTTTGGATATGGTGTGTTTACATAACTTGTATACAATCTTTTGCGATTGACCTGAGCGCTAAAAAGGAAACTATAAAGTCTCATTAGAGTGATACTTCCATCATTGGAAAGAGGAGAGAGTGAAAAAAGGTTGATACATATTGTTTACTTTTGGAAGAAACAAGAATTATCGATTTAATACAGATTTAATGGTGTTATTGATTAGTTCACAAAAAAAATTTGATAAAATAAATGCAGAGTAAAGTACCAACTGCGGGTAAGTTAACAAATCAATCTTAATAAACATGTCTTGTCTTCAAATCAAAAGCCTCATGAATGAACGTTAATACAATTCAGACAAAAGGAGCAGTAAAAATTTGAAGTTTGCTCACAAGAGTCAGGTAAAAATCTTTATTGTACTGCTCACTTTAAATTAAAATGTGAAAACCAATGTGAAGAAATATTCAATAAGAGGGACGAGTGAAATTTCTCCCATTTCTAATTCCTTTATTCGCTGCGTTTAAGTTGTGGGCCTGGAGCATGAACGGGCATATTTCAGGGCGGTGAAAAACTGCCAACGAAAAGAAGGCTCAAAATTACAGGCTCAAAAAGAGTTGGAAAAGGACTAACAAAGAGTGGAGAAACAAATTAGTGGAAGTGGTTTGTAAATTGATAGATTTTGCCTTGAAAAACTTGAAAGCCTTACCTGATAAAGCGAGATGTTATTTGGAGATATGGCTTTCTTCTATCACACAAGCATGTTGTAAAATTAACTAAAAAGGTGGGTAATGGATTATATTCTTCTCATAAATAAATGAGCATTGAAAAGTGGTTTAAAAGAATTTTTGAAAGGAATACATCATCAAATTTTAGAACTTGTCAAATATTGCTAAGAAATTAAAAATGTAATGTGGTTATTTGTCGGAGACGATGAATTTATTATTATGAATTTATGAAGATCATAATGTGGGAAACGGTCTCAATGGGTTTGGAATTTACAAAATTCAGGTCAAATATTATTTGATAGTTATTGGTCTTCCACCACCTGTTGAAGTCATGAAATTCTGTATTACAGAATGGTTGTTTATCAAACATTTAAAGTCCGAATAATTAAATTCCCAAGTGTTGTGGTCAATTATGTCTATATGTGTTATGTCAACTCAACAAAAATTAAAAATTTTATGATGTTAGTTTTCATCTATCTCATTATTAATACCAAGCTCTGCACACTAAAAACTCGGCTCCCGCCGTCACACGATCCCTATGAAACTGCTGTGGCACTTAGCGGACATGTCCGAGAATGTTTGTGAAGTCTTGGCGTTCCATAGTAACCACCTTGCATTTGCACATGCGTATTTTTGTTTCATTCCCCGTGTACGGTCTGTCGTCTGCTACCATCTATGTGTACTGCCTATAGTTACCTTACTTACTTGGTGCGTCCCGTGCATGTGCACGGGATCGTAGTTAATGACTTGGTTTGGAAAGGATGGTCTTCCTTTTTGGTGTATCCCAAGAACTGATGGAATATGAGGGGTATAATTGGTCAATTAAAAATACCTAGAAGACACTGCAATAATTAGATTAGGTGTTTATCAAAGGCATATTGCTTTATAAAATACTTAATGAGAGAGTTTTAAATGAATTCAAATGTGAAAAGAAAACTTTAATAGGTCTAATAATAAGAGTGCTATTAAAAAAGACCATGAAACTTTAACATACCTTTGAATGTACATGGAAAGAGAAAGAATGTTTATAGAGAGATGAATCTTGATTTAGAAATAAAATGAAATATTCTCAGAGGACTGTAGTAAGAAAGCTTCTAACAGGCATTTGATGACAAAAGATATATAATGAGTGCATGGAATAAATACGTTACCTTATGGGTTTTAAAGTATAATTATTAATAGAAATAGGGTTGGGATTTTAATAGTTTCCCTGCTTATTTTAAATAATAATATTAAGTTATTCCTGAAAAGTAAAAACACAAATATTTATAGATCTCGATTTGACGACTAAATTTGATTAAATAAATGATCATTGTGAAAGAAGGTGAAGGCCCAGCCCCACAGGGATTGTATTGTCAAAAGGGAGTGTTTGACACAGTAATGTGTGTCCAGTTTGAAAAAGGAGAAATATGACTGAGCTTAAGCGAGCAAAATTATTCGGACTTTGAGAAATTGGGACACATTACTTGCCGTCAAACCCTCCTTTAGACACTACTGACATGCGTTTGAACGAACAACCCAAGCAACTTTAGAGCACTCGCCAAAGTGCTTAAAGCACTTCAGAAAGCACTCCAACAAAACGGTGATAAGAAACAGCTGTCTTGGACAAATGATTTTTAGCGATCGCCCTTTCAGTCGTACAGTGCCTTCAGAAAGCAGTCACAACCACTCGGACTTTGTAGGCATTTTCTTGTATTACAGCCTGATTTAAAATTGGATTTAAATTTGAAAAAAAATTGGCAACAATCTACACAAAATATCCCATAATATAAAGTGAAAACATTATTCGAAATTTTTGCAAATTTAATTAAAATGAAAACCTGAATGTTCTTGCGTCAATAAGTATTCAACCACTTTGCTATGACACATCAATTTGAGCTCAGGTGCATCCAATTTCCTTTGATTCTTCCTTGAGGTGTTCTTGATTGGAGTCCACTTGTGGACAATCAATTGATTGGACATGATTTAGAAAAACACACCTTTTATAAAGGTCCCACAGTTTGACAGCACAGTATCAGAGCAGAAAACTTCACCATGACGTCCAAGGAACTGTTCATAGAAACTCCGAGATAGAATTGTGAGGAGAGTAAATGTGGGGAAAGTACAAAACAAATTTTCAAGAGTGTGCCCAATTCCAAGAGCCACAGTGAGCTCCTTATTCGGAATGGAAAGAATAAATTGAACGACCCAGACTCTTCCTTTGAGCTGGCCATCTGACCAAACTGAGCAATCAGGCAAGAAGAACCTGTTCAGGGAAGTGACCAAAGAACCAAATGACCACTCTGACAGAACTACAGAGTTCGTTGGCTGAGATTGAGAATCTGCTGGAAGGAACAAGAAGTCTCTGTAGCCACTTCACAAATCTAGCTTTATGGGAAGACTGCAAGTTTCGAAGGCCACCCTGAGAAAAAAAAGGCACATGACAGCATGCTTGGAGTTTGTCAAAAGGGGCATGAAAAGACTGATGAGAGCATGAGGCCAAAATGATTCTGTGGTTTTGATGTAATGGAAAATTGAACTCTTTGCCTGAATGTAAAATGCTACATCTAGCAGAAACCAAGCACAGCGCATCACATCAACACCATCCCACAGTAAGCATTGGTGGTGGCAGCGTCATGCTATGGGGGGATGCTTTCAATGGCAGAGCTAAGAGATTGTAAGGAAGGATAGGGGAACAATGAATTGCCAAAATACAGGCAAATCCTTGAGGAGAACCTGGATTCCGAATGCAAAAAGACCTGAAGACGGTGATGAGATTTACATTCCACAGAACAATGGCCCCAAGCATATAGCCCCCAAAGCAACAATGGAAATAACTTTCAGACCAAGAATGTGAAAGGCCTTGAGTGCCCCAAGCCAAAGCCAAGAACTTGAATCCCTTGAAATTCTGTGGAACTTGAAGGTGGCTGTTTTACCGACGCTCCCCATCCAACTTGACAGGAAGCTTTTGAGCAAATCTGCAAGGAAGAATGGGAGAAAACCCCAAATCCAGTGTTGCAAAGCTGATACAGACATAACCCAAGAAGGACTCAAAGCTGTAATCACTGCCAAAGGGTGCTTCACAAAGCATGACTCAGGTTGAATACCCTTAATTGGGGATGGCCCCAAAAAAGGTTTTCCCATTTCATATTTTCATTTTTAAAAATGAATTTTTGTAAATGTTCTAAAAAACATGTGTTCACTTTGTCATTGGTGGAACGTTTTGTTTAATAGATTAGTGACAAAAAAATTTAAATTAATCCATTTTAATTTCAGGCTGTAACCACAACAAAATGTGACAAAAGTTGACGATGTTAAATTACTTTCTGAAGGCACTGGGTTCGAAACCACCATGCACCGGAGATGCCCGGAATGTCAAGTAATGTCCGAATTTAGACAAATTAACACTTTTTTTTTAGCAGTTTTGGAACTGCTGCTGAGGTCAATTAAGAAGTTTAAATTTTGAAATTTGCTCAGATTAAGAGATTTTTAAGTTATGGCATGTGTGGAATGAATAAAGCCCACAACGCTGCTCTCCAGGCGTTTATAAGCATTGCAATGTTATCCAGTGATCATAGATATTGATGATCAGGCATTCAATATGAGTGAAGAACGTCAAAAAAGAACCTTATTGCTTAAGAAACCATTTGTGACTTGTTCAAGGCAATGCATTGTTGAGCAGGCCAAAAAAAAAATGGCGAATTAAGACCTAGGCGAGGGACAAGTTGAGTGACCAAGGTATACAATAACACCTTGAAAGAATAATTAAATAAAGGCTGTTAATTATCTTAATAAGGGGTGTGCAACATTTCCCAGCATCCGAGTTTCATTCATCACGACCTTGAGTTCATTTAGTATGGACATGCAAAGTTTGGCCGCTAGGTTTCATTGGTTTTGGACTTATGGAGGAAAAAGGATGGACGGACGGCACGGAACGGATGGACTGACTGACATTTATTAGTAGAGATAGATTAGGCTTTAAGATATTTGTGCGCTCTGCAGCAGAAAGCCTTAGTCCTCGATGTTGTGTAACTGACAGTGGCATCTGGTAAGCTGTTCTACACCATTATTATTCTCAGTTATATAAAACGATCACACTGAGCAAGTGACCAGTGACCAGTGACTGCTCTCCATCTTGACAGTAAGACCCTGCACAGCATAGCTTCCAAAGCAGGCACTTGCTTGGTGGATTTATTGGAGTCTGCTGGACATGATGGAGGATGGCACGGGTTTCCGAAGTGCTGGTTGATTCCTTTGTGTGCTCTCGGCACTTTAGGCCCAGACCTGCTACAGTTCTCCTTTATGGTCGGGGTCAATATTCAATTCCTCTGGAGTGCCTTGATGTACCTACAGCATGATGTTGTATATCATCCAGATTCTTAAGATGCATTGGTACTTGCAGGACATCCATGCAAGAGGAGCAACTCCATTTGTGCTCTGGACATGGGCTTTGTACACTCAGGTCTCACCAGATGTATTCAAATATGGAGTGATACCACAAAGGACACTCACTCTTTGTCCAGCTCTCACGGCAATGGAGTGTCTATACTAGATGGTGAATTACCCATCTAGTATAGACACTGCTGGAAGAAGGCAAAGCCAAACCAATATCGTACTTGCCAAGAAAATAATCATGATGAGAATCTAAGAGCTAATGCTATTGTACCACAATGATGAACCCTCAAAGTTTTAAAGCACAGAAACGAGCAACTAAGGGGAAGAGAAAAGTGTTTTGATGAGTAGGACTGGTATTATGACGGGAATGGATCAAGTTAATCCACGGCGAATCTGTTGATAGGATTGCCCAGCAGAGTGAACCTGTCAGTGACCCATGTTTGCTGTGCCTTAGCATGGTCCCTATCTGCATTTCTTACAGGTTAATTTGCCAATTTAAGCACTATTGAGCTCACTCCAATGAGCACGCAAGGTTTCATAAAACGCAAATATTTATTAACAGGGAGAAAAGGGCAAGGAGGAAGACATTGCAACACAGCGGAAATCACAATCAGTAACTAATATATAATAATTAAGATATAGATATATATTATAATGAATGACCCCAATTGCACCCACGAACCATGTCGGCTTAACACGTATACTTCCACTCGTTCATTCAGGGAAACATGGGACAGAGAAAGGAGATGAGACAGAAGAGAGAGAGAGAGAGAGGAGAGGAGAGAGAGAGAAGAAGAGAGAGAGAGGATAGAGAGAGAGAGAGAGAGAGAGAGAATACCTGCCTCCACATGCAATGCTCACACATATGGTGTTGGTCTTCATTTGGGTTCAGCGGACTGGCACAGGGCTCGACTACACTGTGCTCTGCATGCCAGTACCAACCACGTTTCGCTAATGCACCAGTTACACAATTAAGGAACCAGGTCAAAATAAAAACATGGACCCGGCAGGAGAAAACACCACAAACCACCGAGCAGCAAGCATCAACCCAGAAAAAGCAGGAACCGAAGCAGCATGAACCACACCGCAATGGAGTGTGTGCGCACTTGTATTATGTCCCCGCAGCAATCGACGCATATCACATGCCCATTGGCAGACACACCGACAGATGATGATTTATGGGCTGTGCTGCTGGCTGGCAAGTGAGGGAAATTCCACACCAAAGACAGTCTGATTGGCGATGAGCCCGCAAGTCCATATATGGGCATGCTCCCGCCGAGTTTCATGTGGCGCCTGACGATTGGCTACAAACGTAGTGAAGAAACCCAAATAAGGACAGATAACATCTGGAAAGGCTTCAGATAATTATAAAGAGAGAAAGGCGTGGTTTAAATGCAGATACCATGGTGGAGGAGAGGAGATCTTCCTAAATATGCTCGGCCAGTTTATCGTTTACAGGAATTACATCACACTTTTCTAACATGTACTATGAAAAACTGTTCTACTCTATTTCCATCTTAACCCCTAGCCTAAGGCCTAGAGCCCGGACCATGTCTGTAACAATATTATATTTCTGGAGTTTATACTGGATATATATTTATTAGAGATGCTTATGTGAAGAAACCCTTCAGATGCAGAAAAATAATTACAAATAAAATGTTAAATATGTCTTCAACACTTTCTGGATCCAATATCGTTTGCACAAACATAGCTAAGGCCATGTTGGCCAAATACACTTCCTTGTTTTCCTCACCCACAACCTGTTTTCACCTTCACCTACAAAACAACCAAAAACGTGCTGATTGTGTACCAAATTTTTATGCAAAGTACAACAATAATAATAATTAGAGAGTTCCGAGCAAGTAGCAAATGCGCCATTTTGAATGACTTCCAATAGGTCATTTGGTGAACAGGACGATGATGATGTGTTTAACTGCTGCAGTGGTTGGTTACCTTATGTCATTTTTACAATTTGTTTTCACAAAAAAGTCAAAGATCATTCCAACCAAACAGTATTGAGGGGCAGTTTGTGTTTTGCTTTTTTCAGGTCTTTATTCATTTTTCATCATTTCTTTTTTAATTAACTCATTTTCAAGGAAACAAAAATTAAAGACCCGATAACATATGCCCATATATGTCAGAACTTCGAGAAGAGAGAGTTTTATGCATGATATACACGGCATCATTTTTCAGCATGGTGTTGTAGCATTAATGTGTACCCACCCTCAAGAACGGCATCTTCTACATCAGATGGTGACTTGATGTCCTCCTCAAATGCTTTTTCCAATGTCTTGTACTTAATTTTGCATCTCCATTGCGACCTCCTCTCTTGGAGTCAAAGCCAAAGGACAACGGTCACGATGCCTGGAAATGAATGGGAGACTTCAATACCATGAGCTCTGACCCCCATTCCCCTCTCCTCCAAGGAAGGTATGTTAAAAATTGGGGACCCAGTCTACATAATTCCTGTTGAAGTCATTGGTGAATGAAACAATGGACCTGAGCCATGTAGGTATGGACTAAGTTTTCTTGTTTAGTGGTGTCTGTGACCAATTCCACATAATTTAAGCACAATGATTCTGTGTTACAAATTTGGAAAGGAATAAATCGGAAAGTCAAAACTGTTGTAACACCGCTCCTTCCCAATTCCATACCTAGGCAATGCATGACGTCATCGCTGGGCACTGAAGGGAGTACTCAGTTTTTCGTGTTTGTTTGTTTTTATTGTTTTTCTTATTTGTTTGTCTGGGCGATATCTCAGCCATCCTTTGAGCTAGGAAGCTGAAATTTGGGGACAAAGTGAAGATGGCTTTGGCAAAACGATATTTATTTTTTTTTTGATAATCAATTAATTACTAAAATTATCGACTTAATATGGAATAGGCAAAGCCTAGAGCGAATGTAGAATTTTTCTTACATTTCGCTTCTTTAAATATATCAAAATTAAACAGTCTTTTGCTATGATTTTTCGGACATTTGTGCATACAACTTGTTCACAACTGTATACTTGCCAACTATACCGTGGTACATGTAAGCGCCGCACAGCTGATGATTTTGACAGATCTGAGGTCAGTCAGGTGCATAGCAGACGATGCTGCAATTTCCGGTTACTTCGGCCTGGATTCGGGTTCAGCGATCAATTAATGTAAATCACGATTAAAAATTATTTTTTGATGATGCGGGGAGATATCTTTATTAAATCAGTGGAGGAAATATACACCATGTCTGATATTTGGGTCTTTCATGTCTCCGCCGATGCTTTATCTCCCCGGACGCATCATCCCATGACAAAAACCGGAGCGAAAAAAAAAACGGAAGCAAAAAAAAAACGGAAGGCAAAAAGCATCATAGCTGACGACACGGATTCCAAAAATTGCCAGGGTATGTGTTGTTGTTGTTGTTGTTGTTGTTGTTGTTCCTATTCTCTCATGTGCACGTGTTGAGTATGAAGCTCACTAGTTCGCTATTAATTACTTATCTCTTTATAATACCAAGCTTGCACATTAAAAACTCAGCTCGCCATCACACGATCCCTATGAAACTGCTGTGGCACTTCGCGGACATGCCAAGAATGTTTGGGAAGTCTTTGCGTTCCATAGTACCCACTTTCATTTGCACAATGCGTATTTTTTGTCATTCCCCGTGTACGGTCTGTCTGTCTGCTACCAGCTATGTTGTACCGCTATAGTTACCTTACTACTTGGTGCGTCCCGTGCATGTGCACGGTATCGCTAGTTTATTTATTCTCACCCTGGCAATATCTCGGGCACCTTTGAGCTTGGAAACTGATATTTGGACATGACAGTGACCCAAGTGATTTGGCTATAAAGATTATTTTGATTTATCATTTGTACAGATTTTATCTCAGATGTACATTTGTACACATTCACTTCAGAAGTACATTTGTACACATAACCCAAGTATCATTGTACACATTTACCTCAGAAGTACACCGCTCCCTCCCAATTCCGTCTCCACGGCGGCAATGTCGCACACTGGAGATTTATTTATTTATTTGGCATGAGGCGTGTACTTTGAATGTACCGCTACTTGTTAAATTCTCTCTTTACACAATATTCATCTTCACTCAAACTTTAAACAAAACATTTTAAATTGATATTAACTTTGCCAGGATGCACTGTTGAAATTGGTAATATTGGTGGTAAGCTGTGTCAATGAATTTTGGTTTAATCTCCTTCTCACCAATTATCCATTTGACTTGACAGTGGACATCAAGATCGAGATCACTAAAGTGCTTGGATACAGAGTTCATAAGCAATAATCTGACGTAAGTTTTGTTATAAACGTTGTCTTGGGCAGCTCCACATTCCTGTACAATGTGAAATAATCTGTGCAGGTGTTATAATTAATTGTTTTCCAATGTGTGCTGTTGTTGCTAATCTAGTGATCGAGGAACTTGTGAGAAAAAAAAAAGCACTATCCCAGGATATCAATGGCATTTTACCAAGTATTAAAGTCCCAATGGAGTCTGAGGAGTGCGGAAAGCTGCCGTTCTTGGTCATGTTCATAAAACACGATCCAAAACACACGGATACGTGTACAGGAAATAAGTCCATATGGGCAGGCTTTGGAATACCATTTGTGCCACTCTCACTCACGAAAAAAGTTGGATTGCCAACATTGCCAACATGCCAGCAGCCCAAGCCTGGTCCCTTGGGCAGCAAATGTAAGACTCGCTATGATATTACAAAGTGAACAGAACTGTTCTCAAATGGATGAGTGGTCCCTAATCGGATCTTAAAAAGAACGGCTTATCATGGTGGATGAAGACACCAACACCAAAGGCTCTTGTGTTCTGCCTTGAGCAGATCAGGAGGAGGGAATGCACATTGTGGAATATTGTCACAGTTTATCGACCATGTGCATGATCTGGAGGCACCGTAGCAAGATCTTAAGACTGGATTGCAAAAAGTTACATATCCGTGATAGTCCATTGTGTGCAAAAAGTAATAACTATGGAATCACTGTGACGGGGCTTGGTATGATGCAGAATACCCAATCGGCAGCATCTCGGAAGCCAGCTTTGATATACTGTCTGACCAAGAGAGGTTGTGGATGATAGTGGCACCAGAACTTTAAGGATGAACCTCTTCCTTGTGGTTGTTTAAAGAAAGCAGATAGGTGGCTCACAAGATGATTCTTTGGAGAGGACCACGCTAAAATGGGATTTCATGGATTTAATTACAGTTCCATGTGTTTGAACAGCAGAGAGGGTGTACCTACTGGCAGTCTGTTATTGTTTTGATGTACCACATGGGATAATGTGGGATCGTCTGCAAAGTGGAAAGAAGGTTTCTAGGGCAATCACAGAACATCATCATATATAGAGTGAAGTGTTGTTGTGTGGTGTGTGTGTGTGTGTGTTGTGTGTGTGTGTGTGTGTGTGTGTGTTCGATGAGATGGCACAGAGACTGCTTTTAAAAATGTTGACTGCTTTTGACATTTACATGTGGGACATGCTTGGGAGTCTCAGTGCTGTATGTTTCTGTCGCGCTGTCATTGATGATTCATCAAAAGTGATGAAACCGGCCTGGCAGCTGAGGGGTGTGTAGCCAGGGATTCTCTGATGTGTACAATTTGTGAATGTCTTTCCAGCTGCGGAGGAACTTTGGGAAGGGTTTGAAACAACAAATGCTTACCTTGAGTAGCCTTTCATTGTTGCTTAATGCAGCTTTCTTTGGCGAGAGGAGCATGGGAGAGTCGATTTATTTATATAATCCTAGCCACCTGGGTTTAAATGATTAGGTGAGAGCTAATGTGGTTATTCCCTCCCATTCACAGGTGAGAGATGTGAGTGGGTCTTTTGTTTCATATTGGTATATTTTCAAAAAATATATGTATAGAAGGGAACTACACTGGGGCCCTCTCGTCTCCATTGTAAAAGAAAAAGAAAGGATATTATTCAAGGTATGTGCCGATTACGCCTGGGAGAGGGTTTGTGAAACAATGAACGAAGGTGGTAATTGGATGCTGTAGACAGTAGCTGAGAATGTGTTGAGCAGAGTAGAATGCCAGAGAGTGTTGAAGGCCGTGATATGTCAGAAATTGGGCCTCTTATTCATGATTCAAGGCCGACATCCACCACTGAAAGAGAAGTGCATTTCCGAGGTTTGAAGACCAATCTGAAAGCAAGAAGACAGCTTTCAATCCCTGGCATTCAACCTGAGTGAACCTTCAGACTCATCAGTGCTGAGGCAACTCACTGACAACAGCCAGAGAGATGTGAACTCACACAAGAACATGATCAGATGAACCAAGTGGAGCAGAGGAGAGAGCATGAGACCTTAGCAAGAAGAGAGAGGGAGGATGTGCCATTGTCAGAAATACAGATGGGTCACTCATGAAGTCACAGAAGTCCTTTGCTGCATTGCAGTGGCTGGTTGAAGAGCTTCTAACTGTATAGGCAATTGCATGGTGACAATCAAAATTGAACATGTTTGAAGAAAGAGAGTTGGAAGGGTGGTCAATGTTGGCAGTGAGAGAGATGGAAATAAGTCATCACTGTTGGATTTAGATCAGTATGCAGACAAACAAAGGTGGTTGCACGAGAGGAAACTACAACGAACGGAATACTGGTTGTTTGGAGGGGTTAAAGCAGTATACAGACAGTGAAGAATGAGTTCTTCATGCAAACTGCAATGTCATGACCAAGATGGGATAACATCTGTCAAAATGAAACACACAATGATCAATGAGTCACAGAGGAATCAAGGACATCTTATGGGAAAAGTGGTTATAATATGTCAAGTTTAGCAACAGTTGCCTGGATTAAGAGATATGCCAGATTGCAATGGATGCCACAGATTTTGGAAGTCTGTACAGTTAGGTACAGGGAGGAGGTGGATGTTGGCAGGGTGAGGAATGTGGAAAGGGTGGGGAATGTGGAAAGGGTGTGGGGAATGTGGAAAAGGGTGCAGAGATGAGGGAATGCTGGAGAGATGCACAAGGGATTTGGGGTGGTGGAACACTGAGCAGGATGGAGATGTAGAGTGATGATCAGGGGTAAACAACAGGTATGCAGGAGGATATGGGAAGTAACTGATGTGAAGGGGTTAACCACCGTGACCCTACTACATGCTGCAAAATGGGTTTGTTTTCAGGATCCCAAGATCAGCAGTCTTGTTTGAAAGTATCTCATCTGAACCCTTTTGGCCATCCCTCATATTTTGACTCATTTCACAGACTTCAGGGATATGTTGGTTATAAAGGGCTGAAGCATACTCACCACTCCCACGTGGCAGTTTGCACCCTGAAAGCGCTTCGAGAACAGAGCTTTTCCAGAACTCTGATCTCCTATCACTGCTACGGCAGAAGTGCAACATCCTGATCCACACCAGCAGCTCGCAACTCGTTCAATGAGGTCAATGTACGGTCGGACCTTCTCATTGAATGCAGTGTTCAGTGAGCCAGAGTTCGAACATCTTGAACTTTACCTTTGGAAAGAAGAAAACATGCAAGGCTCTTCAAAAAAATAAATTGCACCAATTTTCAAACTGCAAAATAAAGTGATGGATTCACAGTTCAGGAATTTCTTCGTCCTGTGTATGCAAACCATGGCTATTGAGGAAAGAAACACAATCATCAATTGTATGTGCAAACAGTAACGTTTTTTAATTTATAATCATCACCCTAATTGAGTCGATCCTGAAGTTATCGTGCAAATCACATCTTACACAGTATCTGTGTGATGTCAACATACCCCCACATCAATCAATACTCGCCATAAAGTGGAAACCCACGGGTCGTTAATTTGGAAAGGATAGACGTCATTTAACACTAAATATCGTTGGCTTATAATATTGGGATGCTCCAAGTGGGGATAAGTTGGACTGTTGCTGCTTCCCAGTATCCTGTTCATCAAGCTTCATTTGATTTCTAAGCCCCAAATAGGAACCACAAGACAGTTCACAGAGAGACCTTTGTTCAGGTCACCGAAGCATTGCAACCCCTTATTAGGATAATTATCAATCATCATCAGAACAAAAAGCTTTTTAACAGCAGAAACTCCTCAGAATGACATGCAAAGAGCAAAAACCATCAAATTTCGCAACCAGGCAGTTCACTAGGTAACATCAACCAGGCAGTAGCCTTCACTAAGGCCTAAGTCACATTTGCACGTACGCCGAGGATACGGCGGCCGACGCCCTCTGAATTGACAGGAAACGTGCGGCCGGCCGCAGGTTTCTGCGGTGGCCTCAGGGTGGGCCCTACGCCGTTTGGCTATATTTACAGGTCCGTGTAGCGTCGCCGTGGATATAACGCGGAGTTATAACTTTTTTCATTTCTACGTTCGCCGTAGCAATTCGACAAGCCGAAAACAAAAAAAAAACTGGTAAAAAAAAAAAATTAACCCTTTCGTTACCGTCCGTCTGGCCGCACGTGCCTTAGGGCCCCCCTGCGGTCCCCCTCGGTCGCCTTGCGGGCACCTTGAGTCTACCTTGAAATTCTATGGCCGCCGCAGGAACGCCCAAGGTCACTGTGCGACATCAAATCAAAGACCGTATGGCAAACCCCACGTTTTCGTCCCACAATTTATAAAATACGCCGTGCAGCCTCCCCGAAAAAAAAAACATTATGTGACTGCTACATTGTGTGACCGTGGAAATACTGCGGCCGCCGGTATAATTGCTAGTGGCCGTAGATTTTGGAGACCCCACGGCCGCCTGGCAAATGTGACCTAGGCCTTAGTAACACTTTGATTTCTTCACGAGCCATGGTATTTATCACACTACAATATCACCACCTATACTTTTGTAGTCCTCTACAGGTGTGGAACTTTCTGATTGCTGCATGACAACTAATCACAGTGTACCTATCAACACACAACTCCACTGGTGGAGCATTACAATTTACACGAAAATGTATTCTATCACTTGTAACTGCATTCTCTACCAGTATTTTCCATTTCCAAAAAATTTTCAAACACAGTACAACATATTGATAAATGGACAGTAACAACAGCACTATACAAGGCAAGATGAGTGTGCATTGCTGGCAGTTGAGTAGGTTTGAGATGTTGAGTTTGAAATGGAGAGTCCTGTGAAGAAAGCGCATCGGCAAGAGTGGTAGTCAAAGGCAGTTGGGGTTACAGTACCACCAGTGCTGTATATAGAGTCTGGCCAACTCACCAGCAGGGCGCCTTCTTGCCTACCGAGCGAGCACGTGCTAGTTGAGCCGATTCAAACACCTGCTAAATAACTAGTTTGTTAAAAAAAAGTATGCCATCCACAACCTCTTAATTTACTGAGATCATAGATGGAGACATTCCTTTATAATTTGAAGATCCACCCAAAGGTTATTAAACTTATAATGTTGATCGTTTGGCTGTTAGTATGATTTAGTTTGAACTTGGTTGATTACAAAAATTTTTGCGATGCCCGGAGGTTGCATGACCCACTATTGTTGCTCAGTACTATCGTTTTTATTGACCTTACCTTTCTGACAGGATTACGAGGAGACCAAAATCTGTCTATAGAAAGGGTAATGTACAGTCTGCAATTCTCCCGTCCAAAAGGCGAAACCTTAGTAACTCATTTTTTGATCAAAACTGAGCTAATACTAATTTTGGAGTTACTAGGTTATAGGCTTCATGTTAGTGTATAAGTTATTGTAATTTGTTCCCTATGTAAGCTGTACGCTCATGGCAGGGACCTAGCAACTCCTACAGAAAATGGTAAAATATCACAAAAAAAAACCTAGTATCTCAATGGACCAATCTGATGCCACGCTTTAGTCACATGACATCGAAATGGCAGCGCTCAAATCTGTAAAGGAATAATCAAATCTTCTCGAATGGATACGGCTTATATTATAAAAGAAGCCTATAACCTAGTAACTCCAAAATTAGTATTAGCTCAGTTTTGATCAAAAAATGAGTTACTAGGTTTCGCCTTTGGACGGGAGAATTGCAGACTGTACATTACCCTTTCTAAGACAGATTTGTGCCTCCTCGTAATCCTGTCAGAAAGGTAAGGTCAATAAAAACGATAGTAACTGAGCAACAATAGTGGGTCATGCAACCTCCGGGCATCGCAAAATTTTGTAATCCAACCAAGTTCAAACTAAATCATACTAACAGCCAAACGATCAACATTATAAGTTTATAACCTTTGGGTGGATCTCAAATTATAAGGAATGTCTCCATCTATGATCTCAGTAAATTAAGAGGTTGTGGATGGCATACATTTTTTTTAACAACTAGTTATTTAGCAGGTGTTGATCGGCTCAACTAGCACGTGCTCGCTCGGTAGGCAAGAAGGCGCCTGCTGGTGAGTTGGCCAGACTCTATATACAGCACTGGTGGTACTGTAACCCCCAACTGCCTTTGACTACCACTCTTGCCGATGCGCTTTCTTCACAGGACTCTCCATTTCAAACTCAACCATCTCAAACCCTACTCAACTGCCAGCATGCACACTCATCTTGCCTTGTATAGTGCTGTTGTTACTGTCCATTTATCAATATGTTGTACTGTGTTTTGGAAAATTTTTTGGAAATGGAGAAAATACTGGGTAGAGAATGCAAGTTACAAGTGATAGAACACATTTCGTGTAAAATTGTAATGCTCCACAGTGGAGTTGTGTGTTGATAGGTACACTGTGATTAGTTGTCATGCAAGCAATCAGAAAGTTCCACACCTGTAGAAGGACTACAAAAGTATAGGTGGTGATATTGTAGTGTGATAAATACCATGGCTCCAGTGAAGGAAATCAAAGTGTTACTAAGGCCTAGGTCACATTTGCCACGGCGGCCGTGGGGTCTCCAAAATCTACGGCCACTAGCATTATACGGCGGCCGCAGTATTTCCACGGTCACACAATGTGCAGTCACATATGTTTTTATTTTTCGGGGAGCTGCACGGCGTATTTATAAATTGTGGAGACCGAAACGTGGGGTTGCCATACGGTCTTTGATTTGATGTCGCACAGTGACCTTAGGGCGTTCCTGCGGCGGCCATAGAATTTTCAAGGTAGACTCAAGGTGCCCGCAAGGCGACCGCAGGGGGACCGCAGGGGGGCCCTAAGGCGAACGTGCGGCCAGACGGACGGTAACGAATGGGTTAATTTTTTTTTTTACCAGTTTTTTTTTGTTTCGGCTTGTCGAATTGCTACGGCGAACGTAGAAATGAAAAAAGTTATAACTCCGCGTTATAATTCCACGGCGACCTAACGACCTGTAAATATAGCCAAACGGCGAGGTAGGCCACCCTGAGGCCACCGCAGAAACTCTGCGGCCGCCGCACGTTTCTGTCAATTCAGAGGGCGTACGGCCGCCGTATCCTCGCCGTAGTGCAAATGTGACTTAGGCCTTAGTGAAGGCTACTGCCTGGTTGATGTTACCTAGTGAACTGCCTGGTTCGAAATTTGATGGTTTCTTGCTCTTTGCATGTCATTCTGAGGAGTTTCTGCTGTTAAAAAGCTTTTTGTTCTGATGATGATGATAATTATCCTAATAAGGGGTTGCAATGCTTCGGTGACCTGAACAAGGTCTCTCTGTGAACTGTCTTGTGGTTCCTTATTTGGGGCTTAGAAATCAAATGAAGCTTTGATGAACAGGATACTGGGAAGCAGCAACAGTCCAACTTATCCCCACTTGGAGCATCCCAATATTATAAGCCAACGATTATTTAGTGTTAAATGACGTCTATCCTTTCCCAAATTAACAGACCACGTGGGTTTCCACTTTATGGCGAGTATTGATTGATGTGGGGGTATGTTGACATTCACACAGATACTGTGTAAGATGTGATTTGCACGATAACTTTCAGGATCGCTCAATTAGGGTGATGATAATTGAAACGTTACTTGTTGCACATACAATTGAATGATTGTGTTTCTTTCCTCAATAGCCATGGTTTGCATACACAGGACGAAGAAATTCCTGAACTGTGAATCCATACTTTATTTTGCAGTTTGAAAATTGGGTGCAATTTAGTTTTTGAAGAGCCTTGCATGTTTCTCTTCCTTTCCAAAGGTAAAGTTCAAGATGTTCGAACCTCTGGCTCACTGAACACTGCATTCAATGAGAAGGTCCGACCGTACATTGACCTCATTGACGAGTTGCGAGCTGCTGGTGTGGATCAGGATGTTGCACTTCCTGCCGTAGCAGTGATAGGAGATCAGAGTTCTGGAAAAAGCTCTGTTCTCGAAGCGCTTTCAGGAGTGCAACTGCCACGTGGGAGTGGTGAGTATGCTTCAGCCCTTTATATCAAACCATATCCCTGAAGTCTGTGAAATTGAGTCAAAATATGAGGGATGGCCAAAAGGGTTCAGATGAGATACTCAAACAAGACTTGCTGATCTTGGGATCCTGAAAACAAACCCATTTTGCAGCATGTGTAGGGTCACGGTGGTTAACCCCTTCACATCAGTTCACTTCCCATTATCTCCTGCATACCTGTGTTACTCTGATCATCACTCCACATCTCCATCCCTGCTCAGTGTTCCACCACCCCAAATCCCTTTGCATCTCTCAGCATTCCCTCATCTCTGCACCCTTTCCACATTCCCCACACCCTTTCCACATTCCCCACACCCTTTCCACATTCCTCCACCCTGCCAACTCCACCTCCTCCCATGTACCTAACTGTACAGACTTCCAAAATCTGTGGCATCCATTGCAATCTGGCATATCTCTTAATCCAGGCAACTGTTGCTAAACTTGACATATTATAACCACTTTTCCCATAAGATGTCCTTGATTCCTCTGTGACTCATTGATCATTGTGTGTTTCATTTTGACAGATGTTATCCCCATCTCTGTCATGACATTGCAGTTTGCATGAAGAACTCCATTCTTCACTGTCTGTATACTGCTTTAACCCCTCCAAACACCAAGTACTTCCGTTCGTTGTAGTTTCCTCTCGTGCAACCACCTCTTGTTTGTCTGCATACTGGATCTTAATCCAAACAGTGATGACTCTATTTACATCTCTCTCACTGCCAACATTGACCACCCTTCCCAACTCTCTTCTTCAAACATGTCAATTTTGATTGTCACCATGCCAATTGCCTATAAGTTAGAAGCTCTTCAACCAGCCACTGCAATGCAGCAAAGGACTTCTGTGACTTCATGAGTGACCCATCTGTATTTCTGACAATGGCACATCCTCCCTTCTCTTCTTGCTAAGGTCTCATGCTCTTCCTCTGCTCCACTTGGTTCATCTGATCATGTTCTTGTGTGAGTTCACATCTCTCTGGCTGTTGTCAGTGAGTTGCCTCAGCACTGATGAGTCTGAAGGTTCACTCAGGTTGAATGCCAGGGATTGAAAGCTGTCTTCTTGCTTTCAGATTGGTCTTCAACCTCGGAAATGCCACTTCTCTTTCAGTGGTGGATGTCGGCCTTGAATCATGAATAAGAGGCCCAATTTCTGGACATATCACAGGCCTTCAACACTCTCTGGCATTCTACTCTGCTCAACACATTCTCAGCTATCTGTCTACAGCATCCAATACCACCTTCGTTCATTGTTCACAAACCTCTCCCCAGGCGTAATCGGCACATACCTCTGAATAATATCCTTTCTTTTTCTTTTACAATGGAGACGAGAGGGCCCCAAGTGTAGTTCCTTCTATACATATATTTTTGAAAAATATACCAATATGAAAAACAAAGACCCACTCACATCTCTCACCTGTGAATGGAGGGAATAACCACATTAGCTCTCACCTAATCATTTAAACCCAGGTGGCTAGGATTATATAAATAAATCGACTCCTCCCATGCTCCTCTCGCCAAAGAAAGCTGCATTAAGCAACAATGAAAGGCTACTCAAGGTAAGCATTTGTTGTTTCAAACCCTTCCCAAAGTTCCTCCGCAGCTGGAAAGACATTCACAAATTGTACACATCAGAGAATCCCAATGCTACACACCCCCTCAGCTGCCAGGCCGGTTTCATCACTTGTTGATGAATCATCAATGACAGCGCAGACAGAAACATACAGCACTGAGACTCCCAAGCATGTCCCACATGTAAATGTCAAAAGCAGTCAACATTTTTAAAAGCAGTCTCTGTGCCATCTCATCGAACACACACACACACACACACACACACACACACACACACACACACACACACACACACACACACACACACACACACACTTCACTCTTATATATGGATGATGTCTGTGATGCCCTAGAAAACCTTCTTTTCCACTTTGCAGACGATCCCACATTATCCCATGTGGTACATCCAAAACAATAACAGACTGGCAGTAGGTACACCCCTCTCTGCTGTTCAAACACATGGAACATGTAATTAAATCCATGAAAATCCCATTTTAGCGTGGTCTCTCCCAAAGAATCATCTTGTGAAGCCACCTATCTGCTTTCTTTTAACAACCACAGGAAGAGGTTCAATCCCTTAAAGTTCTGGTGCTCACTATCATCCACAACCTCTCTTGGTCAGACAGTATATCAAAGCTGGCTTCCGAGATGCTGCCGATTGGGTATTCTGCATCATACCAAGCCCCGTCACAGTGATTCCCATAGTTATTACATTTTGCACACAATGGACTATCACGGATATGTAACCTTTTGCAATCCAGTCTTAAGATCTGCTACGGTGCTCCAGATCATGCACATGGGTCGATAAACTGTGACAATATTCACAATGTGCATTCTCCTCCTGATCTGCTCAAGGCAGAACACAAGAGCCTTTGGTGTTGGTGCTCTCATCCACCATGATAAGCCGTTCTTTTAAGATCCGATTAGGGACCACTCATCCATTTGAGAACAGTTCTGTTCACTTTGTAATATCATAGCGAGTCTTACATTTGCTGCACCCAAGGGACCAGGCTTGGGCTGCTGGCATGTTGGCAATGTTGGCAATCCAACTTTTTTTCGTGAGTGAGAGTGGCACAAATGGTAATCCAAAAGCCTGCCCATATGGACTTATTTCCTGTACACGTATCCGTGTGTTTGGATCGTGTTTTATGAACATGACCAAGAACGGCAGCTTTCCGCACTCCTCAGACTCCATTGTGACTTTAATACTTGGTAAAATGCCATTGATATCCTGGGATAGTGCTTTTTTTTTCTCACAAGTTCCTCGATCACTAGATTAGCAACAACAGCACACATTGGAGAGACAATTATATTATAAACACCTGCACAGATTATTCCCATTGTACAGGAATGTGGAGCTGCCAAGACAAAGTTCTAACAAACTTACGTCAGATTATTGCTTATGAACTCTGTATTCCAAGCACTTTAGTGATCTCGTCTTGATGTCCACTGTCAAGTCAAATGGATAATTGGTGAAGAAGGAGATTAAATCAAAATTCATTGACCAAATGCTTACCACCAACCTTATTACCAAATTTCAACAGTGCATCCTGGCAAAAGTTAATATCATTTAAAAATGTTTTGTTTAAGTTTGAGTGAAGATGAATATTGTGTAAAGAGAAGAATTTAACAAGTAGCGGTACATTCAAAGTACACTGCCCTCATGCCAAATAAATAAATAAATCCTCCAGTGTGCGACATTGCCGCCGTGGAGACGGAATTGGGAGGGAGCGGTGTACTTCTGAGGTAAATGTGTACAAATGATACTTGGTTTATGTGTACAAATGTACTTCTGAAGTGAATGTGTACAAATGTACATCTGAGATAAATCTGTACAAATGATAAATCAAAAATAATCTTTATAGCCAAATCACTTGGTCACTGTCATGTCCAAATATCAGTTTCCAAGCTCAAAGGGTGCCCGAGATATTGCCAGGGTGAGAAATAAAATAAACTAGCGATACCCGTGCACATGCACGGGACGCACCAAGTAGTAAGGTAACTATAGCGGTACAACATAGCTGGTAGCAGACGACAGACCGTACACGGGGAATGACAAAAATACGCATTGTGCAAAATGAAAGTGGTACTATGGAACGCCAAGACTTCCCAAACATTCTTGGCATGTCCGCGAAGTGCCACAGCAGTTTCATAGGGATCGTGTGATGGCGAGCTGAGTTTTTAATGTGCAAGCTTGGTATTATAATAGAGATAAGTAATTAATAGCGAACGTAGTGAGCTTCATACTCAACACGTGCACATGAGAGAATAGGAAACAACAACAACAACACCAACAACAACACAATACCCTGGCAATTTGGAATCCGTGTCGTCAGCTTTGATGCTTTTGCTTCCGTTTTTTTTTTGCTTCCGTTTTTTTTTTGCTTCCGGTTTTGTCATGGGAATGATGCGTCCCGGGAGATAAAGGCATCGGCGGGAGACATGAAAGACCCAAATATCAGACATGGTGTATATTTCCTCCACTGTTTTAATAAAGATATCTCCCGCATCATCAAAAAATAATTTTTATCGTGATTTACATTATTTGATCGCTGAACCCGAATCCAGGCCGAAGTAACCGGAAATTGCAGCATCGTCTGCTATGCACCTGACTGACCTCAGATCTGTCAAAATCATCAGCTGTGCGGCGCTTACATGTACCACGGTAAGTTGGCAAGTATACAGTTGTGAACAAGTTGTATGCACAAATGTCCGAAAAATCATAGCAAAAAGACTGTTTATTTGATATATTTAAGAAGCGAATGTAAGAAAAATTCTACATTCGCTTCTAGGCTTTGCCTATTCCATATTAAGTCGATAATAATTTAGTAATTAATTGATTAATCAAAAAAAAATAAATATCGTTTTTGCCAAAGCACATCTTCACTTTTGTCCCCAAATTTCAGCTTCCTAGCTCAAAGGATGGCTGAGA
>CM068953.1:43463247-43477817 GCA_035128595.1 Eptatretus atami | reverse complement strand
TCTCTCTCTCTCTCTCTCTTTCTGTCTCATCTCCTTTCTCTGTCCCATGTTTCCCTGAATGAACGAGTGAAGGTATACGTGTTAAGCCGACATGGTTCCGTGGGTGCATTGGGGTCATTCATTATAATATATATCTATATCTTAATTATTATATATTAGTTACTGATTGTGATTTCTGCTGTGTTGCAATGGTCTTCCTCCTTGCCCTTTTCTCCCTGTTAATAAATATTTGCGTTTTTATGAAACCTTGCGTGCTCATTGGGAGTGAGCTCCATAGTGCTTAATAATTGGCAAATTAACCTGTAAGAAATGCAGATAGGGACCATGCTAAGGCACAGCAAACATGGGTCACTGACAGGTTCACTCTGCTCGGCCAATCCTATCAACAGATTCGCCGTGGATTAACTTGATCCATTCCCGTCATAATATCCAGTCCTACTCATCAAAACACTTTTCTCTTCCCCATTAGTTGCTCGTTCTGTGCTTTAAAACTTTGAGGGTTCATCATTTGGTACAATAGCATTAGCTCTTAGATTTCTCATCATGATTATTTTCTTGGCATGTACGATATTGGTTTGGCTTTGCCTTCTTCCAGGCAGTGTCTATACTAGATGGGTAATTCACCATCTAGTATAGACACTCCATTGCCGTGAGAGCTGGACAAAGAGTGAGTGTCCTTTGTGGTATCACTCCATATTTGAATACATCTGGCTGAGCCTGAGTGTACAAAGCCCATGTCCAGAGCACAATGGAGTATGCTCCTCTCGCATGGATGTCCGCAAGTACCATGCACCTTAAGAATCTGGATGATATACAACATCATGCTGTAGGTATCATCAAGGCACCTCCAGAGGAATTGAATATTGACCCCCGACCATAAAGGAGAACTGTAGCAGGTCTGGGCCTAAAGTGCCGAGAGCACACAGAGGAATCACCAGCACTTCGGAAACCCGTGCATCCTCCATCATGTCCAGCAGACTCCAATAAATCCACCAGAGCAAGTGCCTGCTTTGGAAGCTATGCTGTGCAGGGTCTTACTGTCAAGATGGAGAGCAGTCACTGGTCACTGGTCACTTGCTCAGTGTGATCGTTCTTATATACTGAGAATAATAATGGTGTAGAACAGCTTACCAGATGCCACTGTCAGTTACACAACATCGAGGACTAAGGCTTTCTGCTGCAGAGCGCACAAATATCTTAAAGCCTAATCTATCTCTACTAATAAATGTCAGTCAGTCCATCCGTCCGTCCGTCCGTCCATCCTTTTCCTCCATAAGTCCAAAACAATGAAACCTAGCGGCCCCAAACTTTGCATGCATACTAAATGAACTCCAAGGTCGTGCATGAATGAAAATCGGATGCTTGGGTAAATGTTGACACCCCTTTTGAAGATAATTAACAGCCTTATTTAATTATTCTTTATCAAGGTGTTATACTTGGTCACCTCACTGTCCCTCGCCGAGGTCTTAATTCGCCATTTTTTTTTGGCCTGCTCAACAATGCATTGACTTGGAACAGGTCACAATGGTTTCTTAACAATAAGGTTCTTTTTTGACGTTCTTCACTCATATGAAATGCCTGATCATCATATCTATGAATCACTGGATACATTGCAATGCTTATAAACGCCTGGAGATGCCAGCGTTTGTGGCTTTATTTCATTTCCACACATGCCATAACTTTAAAAATCTCTTAATCTGAGCCAAATTTCAAAATTTAAACTTCTTAATTGACCTCAGCAGCAGTTCCAACTGCTAAAAAAAGTGTTAATTTGTCTAATTCGGACATTACTTGACATTCCGGGCATCTCCGGGTGCATGGTGTTTCGACAGTGCCTTCAGAAAGTATTTACATCGCTCAACTTTTGTCACATTTTGTTGTGTTACAGCCTGAAATTAAAATGGATTAAATTTAAATTTATTTGTCACTAATCTATACAAAACGTTCCACCCAAATGACAAAGTGAAAACATGTTTTTAGAAAATTTTACAAATTCATTAAAAATGAAAATATGAAATGACTTGCATCAATAAGTATTCAACCCCCTGAGTCAATGCTTTGTCGAAGCACCTTTGGCAGTGATTACAGCTTTGAGTCTTCTTGGGTATGTCTGTATCAGCTTTGCACATCTGGATTTGGGGATTTTCTCCCATTCTTCCTTGCAGATTTGCTCAAGCTCTGTCAAGTTGGATGGGGAGCGTCGGTAAACAGCAACCTTCAAGTCTTTCCACAGATTCTCAATGGGATTCAAGTCTTGGCTTTGGCTGGGCCACTCAAGGCCTTTCACATTCTTGGTCTGAAGTTATTCCATTGTTGCTTTGGCTATATGCTTGGGGCCATTGTCCTGTTGGAATGTAAATCTTCATCACCGTCTTAGGTCTTTTGCATTCGGAATCAGGTTCTCCTCAAGGATTTGCCTGTATTTGGCAATTCATTGTTCCCTCTATCCTTACAAGTCTCTTAGTCTCTGCCATTGAAAAGCATCCCCATAGCATGACGCTGCCACCACCATGCTTCACTGTAGGGATGGTGTTAGATGGGTGATGAGCTGTGCTTGGTTTCTGCTAGATGTAGCATTTTACATTCAGGCTAAAGAGTTCAATTTTCATTACATCAAACCACAGAATATTTTGCCTCATGCTCTCACAGTCTTTTGCATGCCCTTTTGCAAACTCCAAGCATGCTGTCATGTGCCTTTTTTTTCTCAGGAGTGGCTTCTGACTTGCCAGTCTTCCCATAAAGCCTAGATTTGTGAAGTGCTACAGAGACTCTTGTCCTTCCAGCAGATTCTCCAATCTCAGCCAACGAACTCTGTAGTTCTGTCAGAGTGGTCATTTGGTTCTTGGTCACCTCCCTGAACAAGGTTCTTCTTGCCTGATTGCTCAGTTTGGTCAGATGGCCAGCTCAAGGAAGAGTCTGGGTCGTTCAATATTCTTTCCATTCCCGAATGAAGGAGCTCACTGTGCTCTTGGGAATTGGAACACTCTTGAAATTGTTTTGTACCCTTCCCCACATTTACTCCTCCTCACAATTCTATCTCGGAGTTCTATGAACAGTTCCTTGGACGTCATGGTGAAGTTTCTGCTCTGATATGTGCTGTCAACTGTGGGACCTTATATAAAAGGTGTGTTTCTTTCTAAATCATGTCCAATCAATTGAATTGTCCACAAGTGGACTCCAATCAAGACACCTCAAGGATGATCAAAGGAAATTGGATGCACCTGAGCTCAATTTGATGTGTCATAGCAAAGTGGTTGAATACTTATTGACGCAAGACATTTCAGGTTTTCATTTTTAATTAATTTGCAAAAATTTCGAAAATAATGTTTTCACTTTATAATTATGGGATATTTTGTGTAGATTGTTGCCAATTTTTTTCAATTTAATCCATTTTAAATTCAGGCTGTAATACAAGAAAATGCTACAAAAGTCGAGTGGTGTGACTGCTTTCTGAAGGCACTGTACGACTGAAAGGCGATCGCTAAAATCATTTGCCAAGACAGCTGTTCCTTATCAACCGTTTTGTTGGAGTGCTTTCTTGAGTGCTTAAGACACTTGGCGAGTGCTCTACAAGTTGCTTGGTTGTTCGTTTCCAAACCATGTCAGTAGTGTCTAAAGGGAGGGTTTGACGCAGTAATGTGTCCCATTTCTCAAAGTCGAAATATTTGCTCGCTTAAGCTCAGTCATATTTCTCCTTTTCAAACTGGAACACATTACTGTGTCAAACACCTCCCTTTTGACAATACAATCCCTGTGGGGCTGGGCTTCACCTTCCTTTCACATGATCATTTATTTAATCAAATTTAGTCGTCAAATCGAGATCCTATAAATATTTGTGTTTTACTTTCAGGAATAACTTAATTTATTCATAAATTAAAAATAATGCAGCGGTAAACTATTAAAATCCCCAACCCTATTTCTATTAATACTTATACTTTAAACCCATAAGGTAACGTATTTATTCCATCACTCATTATATATCTTTTGTCATCAAATGCTGTTAGAGCTTTCTTACTAACAGTCTCTGAGAATATTTCATGTTTATAATTTCTAATAAGATTCATCTCTCTATAAACATTCTTTCTCTTCCATGTACATTCAAGGTAATGTTGAAAGTTCATGGTCTCTTTTAATACACTCTTATTTATTAGACCTTTAAGTTTCTTTTCACATTTGAATTCATTTAACTCTCTCGTTAAGTATTTATAAGCATATGCCTTTGATATAACACCTAATCTAATTATTGCAGGTCTTCTAGGTATATTTTAATTGACCAATTATACCCTAAATAATTCATAGTTCTTGGGATACACCAAAGGAAGAACCATCTTTTCCAACACAAGTCATTATACTAGCGATACCCGTGCACATGCACGGGACGCACCAAGTAGTAAGGTAACTATAGCAGTACAACATAGATGGTAGCAGACGACAGACCGTACACGGGGAATGACAAAAATACGCATTGTGCAAAATGCAAGTGGTACTATGGAACGCCAAGACTTCCCAAACATTCTCGGCATGTCCGCTAAGTGCCACAGCAGTTTCATAGGGATCGTGTGACGGCGAGCCGAGTTTTTAGTGTGCAAGCTTGGTATTATAATAGAGATAGATGAAAACTAACATCATAAAATTTTTAATTTTTGTTGAGTTGACATAACACATATAGACATAATTGACCACAACACTTGGAATTTAATTATTGGACTTTAAATGTTTGATAAACACCATCTGGAAGAATCAATCTTCAACAGGTGGTGGAAGACCATAACTATCGAAATAATATTTGACCTGATTTTTGTAAATCCAAACCCATTGAGAACCGTTTCCATTATGATCTCATAAATTCATAAAAATATTCATGTCTCCGACAAATAACCACATTATCAATTTTTAATTTCTTACAATATTTGAAAGTTCTAAATTTGATGATGTATTCTTTCCAAATCTTTAAACCACTTTTCAATGCTCATTTATTTATGAAAAGATATAATCCATTACCCCTTTAGCTAATTTTACACCTGCTTGTGTGATAGAAGAAAGCATATCTCCAAATAACAATCTCGCTTTATCAGGTAGGCTTCAAGTTTTTCAGCAAAATCTACAATTACACCACTTCCAAATTCTCCAACTCTTTGTTATGTCTTTCCAACTCTTTTTGAGCCTGTATTTGAGCCTTCCTTTTGTTGGCAGTTTTCACCGCAACTGAAATATCGCCCGTCAATGCTCCAGCCACACTTAAACCAGCGAATAAAGGAATTAGAAATGGGAGAAATCTTCCACTCGTCCCTCTTATTGAATATTTCTTCAACATTGGTTTTCACATTTTAATTTTAAGTGAGCCAGTATCATTCAAGATTTTTACCTGATCTCTTGTGAGCAAAACATCAATTTTTACTGCTCCTTTTGTCTGAATTGTATTAACGTTAATCATGCAAGGCTTTTGATTTTGAAGACAAGACAATAGTTTATTAAGATTGATTTGATTAACATATACCCCAGTTGGTACTTTACTCTGCATTTATTTATCAAATTTTTTTGTGAGACTAATCATAACACATTATCTGTATTAATCGATAATTCTGTTTCTTCCAAAAGTAAACAATATGTATCAATTTTTCACTCTCTCCTCTTTCAATGTATAGGGAAGTATCCACTCTATTAGACTTTATAGTTTCTTTTGAGCGCTCAGGTCAATCGCAAAGATTGTATAAAGTTATGTAAACACTACCATATCCAAAATGGGTTCTATATTTCCATTGCTTTCACACACCTTTTGGTAAGACTTCTATGCTTCAGCATAATCATTTTTTTCCCAATCAATTTCCAATCTCTCTCGTGGATAAAATGTTCCATCCAGAGAAACGTGAAGTTGTTTCACCTTCACATTATCACTCAATGCATTATTCTTATCAGTAGCAGTATCGCCATCTGGTTTGCGGCAAACTTGGGTGCGGCAAAAGACATGCAATATTTACAAAAGAAGAAGAAGACGGTGCAGAGTTCTCCCGAATATTCTTTCTTACACAGTCTTAACTTATGCTACGACAGATGCCATCATGCGCGTGGACGCACGCACACACACACACACACACATACACACAAGGAAAATTAGAGATAGCCCAGAGAGACAGAAGCAGTTGAGGGTTAACAACCTCTCAATACCTGGCACGGTCAGCAGACCTGCGCAACCCAGAATGCTTAGGAAAGGGGAGAAGGGAGAAATACTGAGGGTGTCTCGGGTGTGTTTGACTGGTGCAAGTGTAATGTGACGTGGGGTGCGGCATCGTGTAAGAGGAAGAATGTGAGGTGTTGGTCAGTTCGGTTCACTCTTGAGTTCACTCTTGGGTTTTGCTCTGAAAAGAACAGTTAATCGGGCTTACCTGCATTGATTGCTCTTTTGTGTCCATAGTAGACGAGGGATAGATGGTAGGGGAAAGCTGCTTGAGAGTAAAGATCCTATTGTAAATCGTGTCAGAGTCTGTATGTGTAAGTGTCACTGCAGGATGTAGCATAAATGAGCGACATTGAAATGGAAGCAGTCCCTGTTTGCAGCAGCAATGCGTGACCCCATGCCTGGTCATGCTGACTCGATGCTTGTCCTTGCACTGCCTGTCTTCTCGGTGAGGTCCGATGACTGGCAAGCTTTGGCGTCTTCTGCTTGACTCTGTCGCCGGCGATCTCTCAACGATCTCTCCAGCTCTGTCCCCGTCGATACTGCTACTGCCTGGTGATATTCTCTCAAAATGAGCCTGGGATGAGGAGACGAGGGGAGGAGACAAACAACGGATCAAAAGAGGCTCTTAACGAAATTGAGCTTCCCTATTGGTCCATAGCGGTTGTAGCCACACCCCACCAGGTCCCAAAGGTGAAAAACAGCTCAGTTGCTCGCTAACAGGGCCACATGTAACAGCTCCGACCTTTACATGGGGCCGTGGTTTTTGGAGGTACTCTCTGGACAAGAACATGTGCTAGACTTCATTCAAACATCGGATTTTAGGGAAATCACTGCGATACCCTTAGGTCCTTAAACGAGCTCCAGCGCACATTCACACTTCGAGTTATGCCCTGAAATAACCCCACCTTTGTCTCCTCAGCATCCATTCGAGGCTGTGGTGAGTGTAGGATGAGTGTGTGGAAGTTGAGGTGGTTATAGAGTAGCAGGAGCATGTTGTGGCATTTGTGATGAGGTAGGATTGTAATGTGGCATTGTGGGGAAGAAGTTGAAGTTCCTTGTAATGAGATTGTGAATAATGGTTGTGGTTGAGTTGAGAATTGGCACGCAGTTTTGAATGGAAAATTGGTGCGCAAATGCTAATGAGGTGTTTGCGGCATGCTTGCTTGATTACTCGTAGTCTTTACTGATTTGCGTGCCTGCTTGCTTGCGTGTTTCGTTTGAGAGAAAAGGGTGCAGCAAAGGAGTGGTAGAACTGCAAGGGTTGAAGATTAAAGAGATCTAACTGAAGGAGTCCCACGCAACGCATCTTTCCTCTTTACCCACTAGACATATGGAAATGACCAACTAATACACGTACTATTGAAATAACTGCCTTGGGATCGCTGTATGTTGTGTGCCATTGTCTTGGAGGCATGCGATTTTACGGAACCGCATCAATATCGAACCTGGTGGTTGAAGAGAAAATGTTGTTGTTTGGGCATGTTTTATCACCCTTCCCTTCTACTCCCATCATGCTGCCTTCCCTTCCCACTTCCCTCATTCTGCCTTCCCTTCCTCTCCCCTCATGCTGCCGTCCCCTCCCTTCCACTCACGCTGCTTTCCCTTCCACTCACGCTGCCTTCCCTTCCCATCATGCTGCTTTCCCTCCTCCTCCCCTTACGCTTGCCTCCTCCCAAACCCACTCCCCTCTTCACACCCCATGGACATCTCCGGGCAGTCTTCGCATGCTGTGTTTAACCTACACTATTTTGTTCAATCCTGTACTACCCCTTCTCCACAAGTCGCATAAACAAATGCAAGTCGAGAACCCCGTCTCCTCATGCTTGCCTCCTCCCAAACCCCATTCCCACTTCCCACTCCCCCTCCTCTTCCCCCATATTCCTTGCTCCCCCCCCCTTTCCAGAGTGTATAGTGACGTTTGGTGAGGCGTCGCTCTCCCCACCCCCCTCCCTTCCTCTCTTTTTCCCTTCTAGCTCCCCACCCCTCCCTCTGCCCCCTCTCATTCCCCACCCCTCTCCTCCTCCTCCCTCCTCTCTCTCTCTCTCTTTCCCCCCCCTTCCTTTAATATATTACCATCAGCGAAGCGACGTTTTTTATTTGCTCATACATATACTGTACAAGACAGAGATGGCTGTCCATTTGTCTGTTCGCAGTTTACGCTGATTGGCTGTTTGAGACTAGGTGCAATGTGATTGGCTGATGGCAAGATTGAATAATCTATTGCATCGGCTTATTAAAAGCTGATATTCAAAATCTGATTCAATATTTGACGATCGAAACTCATGGCCTAAAGAATTATGTCAAAGTCTCGACTCTAGAGTGAAATCGGGAAAAATTATTTGTCTGCACACGACGTCGACATCTTTCAGACTTTCACTGGCAACGTATTTCACTCCTAAATATGTCTCCTCGTGGTTTTGAACTCCACCACCGCCCTGTTCAGCTGTACCTTCACCCTATTACCTGCCTGGAAAGGTAATTATCAATTTACTTGGTTAAAAAAAACCGTTGCCATGGTTATGTATTCAGATTGAAGTGCCTCGTGAAGAAATTATTTGCGATGGAAAATTTCTCAAATTATTTTCACCATTCTTCCTTCTTCTTCCCCCTCAGTCCTCTTTCGATCTCATCTCAATCTCATTTCACCACTCTTCCTTTTTCCTCCTCAATCCTCTTTCGATCACAAGCCATTCGATCTCATGATCAGATCCAGAACAAGCCTTGAAAATCAGTGGAAAGTTTGAAGGAAGGGTATGGATAGCGAACCGATGTGACTTGAAATGCCATTCACATTTTCCGTCACTAGTAGGGGTGGGGTCGGTGGAGGGGATGGGAAGCAGTGAGGTGGTAGTCCGGAGGGAGGGGTGGATGGAGTGGAAGGTTGGGAGGAGGATGAGGAAGGGGTGGTGTGTCATTCTGCAGAGACAGCAGAGACATGGGGGTGGAAGGAGGTCGGGGAGAGAGGAGAAGGGTGGATGTGTGGGAGGCCAGAGGGAGGGAGGGGAGATGTGGTGGGAGCCAGAGGAGGAGGGAGATGTTGTGGTGGTAGTCCAGAGGGAGGGCGTGGGTGGGGGAGGGACCTGGCGTTGCCCAAAACACCGGGTACCTTTGCTAATATACTTATAGTATTGTTATTAATTATAATTATTGTTGTTGGTTCTTTTTTTTTGTTTGCATTTGATATTTTCTTTTCATGATACAAGTGGGAACTGATTTTTGTTGTCAGTGCTTATCTTTAAAAAATATAATAAAATAAAAAATTCCAGATATTATTCTCCACAAGAGAATCCTCTGCCTCGCATCAACGCCATGTTGCCATAACTGGAAATATGTACCAGCTGCTTGCATGGCCATCCATCACCTGCTATCGTGGTTTCACACAACTCTGATCTGGAGGCTAAAATGGGCTAATACACCTTGCGCAAGGGTGGCCCACGGGTTATCGAATGCAAAGGTTACTTCCTTTAAAAAGGATGCTGCCTTTACCCTGTAAAACCCTGAGCCTTTAGTTTAAAAACATGAACCACGAGACAGCAGCACATTTGGATTCAGATTTTCCTTCTCCTTGATTAGCTGTCTACAAAAGTTAATGAGCCCCATATGCCCGAAGTAACTGGTTTTAAGACAGCAGTGATTCGCCTTTCACCTATACACCTGTTAGTAAGAAGAAGGCTGGTGAGAGGCTACACTGTTTAAGGCTGTTTGAGATGCTGAGCCATTGTAGTGTTTTATAGAGATGTATAAATCGAGAGCTTATCCTTCATGTCACTCCACGGTATAACAGTCTATGGGGATCATACATACACATACTGTATATACTGCTTCACCAAGTTGGGGATTTAATTCATAAATTAGCCACCTTGGTTTTGGTCACAAGTAAAAGACTGTGCGGTATGTCATCCTGATGAACTCAAGTGAGTGTGAAATATGATCGGTGGCTCCACTTTCCTTTTCTTGTGACCTTTTAAATACCGGTCTTTTAAAAGATCTGAGTAACCTTGCGGAAACCATCCAGAATTGGTGGTTTGTACATGCGCATAAATAAATCATGATGTCGTATGTGCGCTCATGGTTGGAAGGGCCCTTTTCTGCGTTTACACACACACACACACACACACACACACACACACACACACACACACACACACACACACACACACACACACACACACCCTGAAAGGTGTTTCCAAAATGAAAATATGAACAGTATTTGATTATGAATACCACTGTTCGAAAGTTTTGGAGTGGTCATGAACATGGTTGTTTTGGAACTGTGAACACTGACAAAAATGAAACCTGTTGATACTTTTTAATGTGTGCTTCCAAAGTAACTGACTTGGTCTCAATTTTTTCTTCTACATTTCCAAACCCACTGCATAGCTCAAAGTGATTTAGCAGGAGGAAAAAGGGCATCAGTGAGGAGCTCATAACGTTGGAAGTGAATCTCCTCTGCTCCAGATCTTACTCTCATTGATCTTCCGGGTATTGCCCGTGTAGCCGTGGAAGGGCAACCCCTGATATTGAAAAGCAGGTAGGTCTGCAAAGCTATTTTGTACTTGCTAACAATGTCTTGCATTTGTGGCATCTCACTAGACTGCAACAAGAACACTCAACAGAGCATTAATCGCAGATGATCTACCCCAATCCATGATATTTTCCTCGTTTTTTTTTTTTTTTTCAACAAGCGAGCTGATGGAAGAAATTTTAGGTCTGACAGTGGACAAGCATCAAATGAATGAACAAATTGGATAATAGCAAAGGGAAGGAGATGATGAACACTTTAGTTTTTATGGAGTAAATAAAACTTTATAAAACCATAAAACTTTAATTGGTGAATATTTTTCATGAAAAAGCAATTTTGACGTTATTTAATATACCCACACTCATACCATTTTCAGGAAATTCTGATGGGTAAAGACAATTTTAAAACCATTTATGTTTGGGGATGGATATTTTACAACTAATATTTTTTTCCTTGTGAAGGAAAACTTGAATTTGACTATCCATTTTGAGACCAAATTGCTAAAAAAAATTGTCCAACTTCAACTGTGCAAGTAAGATGGTTGGGTTAGGAAAGGTTAATGAGGGTAATAAAGATCATGGGACAGAATTTGGGGTGACAAGATGTGGTGGTGCACTGCTTGCTTTGAAGCCTTGCAGGGAAGAGTGAGACAAAACAGCCTCTGAAAGAAGTTCCATACATGGGAGATGTGAGGAATAAAAGAGTTGAGGTGTGCAGTAAGCCTGGAATTTGGAAGTTTGTCCAGCAAGGGGTTACTGGAAAGCATGCACAACTGGGAGTATATATGGATGGTCAGAGGACTGAGAGAGCAGTTTGAGCTACATTGGAGAAGAGGTGGTTTAAAAAGAGAGAGAGAGACCACCAACTTGCTTGTGATGTGAAAGTAACAGAACTTGTGCTTCAACGTCATCTGATTAGACTTGGAGGCATAATAGTTGGAGCGTCAGTTTTGAGTCTGGGAGGTCAGCGGTTCAAACCCCAGTTGAGTATTACCAAAGATTTCAAAGATAGTACGTGCTGCTTCCTTACTTACCGCTCATCATTCTTAAGGGATATAGCAAGGACAAACAACCATACGTTGGCAAGCACAGCACAGGCTTGGATGGGCCTAATCACCTCCTCCTTTGTTGAAGTTTCTTCAGCCTCAATTAGGACTGGGTTATCAGCGACTAAGCCGTCTCCCCCACCAGGTTTCCTGGTGAGGAGGGTGTATGGATATGGACACACAGCAGAATTAAAAACAAAACCTGTCAAAGGGTGGAGGAGCTCCTTGTGAGCCAATGCCCATCCGTATCTGGTGCCCAACTGTATCTGCGGACGCCCTCCTGCAGTTGGGTTTCCTTTTTCTAGGAGGTTGGTGGCAGGATTTGCACTCCAGCCTCTGGAAAACACTTCATTCCTCAACACACACACAAATAAAGCAGATAATACTGAAAACCCACTCCGTGAGATTACTTCCTGTGCAATCTGCCCTTTGCATGGCAGCTCACTGGATGATGGGATTCGGGCAAAGCCTTCGGGACCCCCATTATTTGAGGATAGGAGGAAAAGCATGGGGTAACCTTCCTGGGTCAGGTTGTGGTGGTGTGTGTCGGGGTGGTGCTGAGATGTCGTCCACCAGATGGCGCTCTCCTCAGGTTAACCAGAGGCGATCCCTTTGGGTAGGTGCCTGGAATGTCCTCACTCTAAGAGAGGTTGATCACCTGTCTCTGTTATCATCTGAGCTCCAGCATTTGACCATCCATATTGCAGCACTCACTGAGGTTCGGAGACCGGATGGTGGTGAGATCATGCAGGTAGTTACACCTACAACTGGTTTGGACACTGATGGTTACCATGCCCAAGAAGTTACTGTAGCTGTGTCCAATAAGCTGACTCCCATAAGAGTCGAAGTAACACCAGCCGACAAACGAATTATGAGAATGAGCATTCGTCACTCCTTGGGTGTCATTGCCCTGGCCTATGTATATGCTCTGGCTGAGGTGAGTGATCTCGCTGTGAAGGAGACATTCTGTGACACGCTTGAGTCTGTGGTTAATCAGTGCCCCAGGTGAGATACTCTTCCAGTCTTGGGGGATTTTGATGCATCGACTGGCACTGAGAGGGATGGTTATGTGGCATGTATTCGTTGTGGAACTGTGACCCAGAATAGCATGAAGTTCCTTGACTTTGCAAGAGGTTTCATGGTTTGTGACCACAGCCTCATCACTGGACTTTGTATGCCAATGCTGGTGGTGTGGCAAAGGAGATTGATCATGTGCTTGTTGATGATCGCCGGAGGATGCTCAAGAACTCCAGGGTCTACCAGAGTGCTCAGTTCCTCAGTACCGACCACAGCTTCTTGTAGTGAATCTGAAGTTGCAGCTCATATCTGGGAGAATGGTACCATCTCAGTCAAGGCTGGATGCTGGCAAGCTCATGGATGAGAGGGAAGCTGAGGAGTCTGCGAACAGGCTTAGTGGGGATTTGGGGGATGTTGGTGTTTTGAGGGATCTTGAAGACTTGTGGAGTGCCTTCAAGACGACCATCCTTAATGTTGCAGGTGGTTGTCTTGGAACCCACCATCAGGTGAAGAAGAACTTTGTCTCCAAAGGGACACGGGATACCATTGACCAAAGGCACAGGACTAGGCTTGATGGCAGAGCTGAGCTGTTCAGGGTGCTGAGGCATAAAACTGTACCGCACGTTCGCTGAGGGCAGACAAGGAGGCCTATGTGTGAGGAATCTGTGAAGCAGTGGAGCATCACCTGTGATCAAGTGATTCTTGCCATGCTTACAGAATAATTTGTGAATTGTGTTCCTCCAGGCCTGTCCCTCGGTGTACTGCGGTTGGAGCGGAGGGTGGTACGCTCTTGACAGAGGAGTCTGAAGTGAAGGCCCACTGGGCCAGCTACTTTGAGCGGCTGTACCAGGCTGAATGACCAGCTGTTGAGTTGGCTGTCGGGGGTGTTCCTAGCCAAATTGCTGATCCTCCAATCAACTGTGAAATGCCTTCTTTTGTGGAAACACAGGCTGTGGTGAACCAGTTGAAAGAGAGATCTGTGGCAGACATGTTGAACTTCTTATGGCTGGCGGAAATTCTGCACTCGTGTTGTTGCATGCAGTTATGTGCTCTGTTTGGAGCACAGGTATCATCACAACTGATTGGAAGATTGGCCTTGTTGTCCCTCTCTATAAATGGAAGGGTGATCGACACGACTACAACAATTACCAATGTGTGACGCTGCTCTCAGTGCCAGGCAGGGTCTTTGTTTGGATAATTCTTGAAAAGGTTTGCCACCATCTGCTTCAGCACCAGTGCCCAGAGCAGTCAGGCTTTTACACAAAAAGGGTCAACGATTGATTGTATCCCTGCTCTTTGAGTCCTCACTGAACACACTCGAGAGTTTCAGCAGTGGTTGCTGGCAGCCTATGTTGACCTTTTGTTGAGGATGTTGAAGTCAGAGAGAGATTCACTTACCTTGGCAGTGATATACCTTTCTGGTGAACCAGAGTTCGATTGACATTTCGGTCGGGCCTGGGGAGTCATGCATTTACTGGGTCATTTGGTATGGCGCTGTCAGTACCTACGCAGGAGGACGAAAGTCTGAATCTTTAAGTCATTGTTGCTTCCATCTTGCTCTATGGATGTGAGACTTGGACTCTGAACAAGGATTTGAGATGGAGACTTAACTCCTTCGGTAGGAGGTCTCTTTGGAGAATCCTTGGCTATCGTTGGTCAGACTTTGTGTCCAACAAGCGTTTGCTGAGTGAGACTCACATGAGGTTTGTTACCTGTAGAGTCTGTGAGCATCAGCTGCTATATGCCTGGTGTTGGCTTAATGGTTAGGGTGGTGGGCTTGGAATCCTAGGATCCTGAGTTCAAATCCC
>CM068953.1:43440803-43451844 GCA_035128595.1 Eptatretus atami | reverse complement strand
GGGGTCCGTGCTGTGCAACGCACGAGGCCGCCACGTGCGCGCCTGCGGGTGAAACCCGGTCCGTAAACGCACGCGGTGGATTAGCCGATTCCGCGGACGGACAGAAGGTAGGCTGGATATGGATTTGGACCGGATGGGTTCTCCATGCGAGCGTGTGTGAAGCTCCGACGAGCAGAGCACATGTGTTCGCGTGGGGAACCTCTCGAAACGCGAGGCTTGTTTTTAATGCGCAGGGTGATGTCATGGCTGCACGTATGGTTGGAATTCGGCAGGAAGGGGTATCCCTGCCGGATGGTACCGTCGAGAAGGACGAGGTGCACGAACAGCTGCCATGACGTCACGGAAGTTAGAAGAGCGCAGGTTGCGAGTTGCCGCCCTGGTGCACGCATTTACAAAAAAAAAAGTAAGCCTCACTTCGGGTGAACAGGATTCCCGGGCAAGGGGTGGAAGACCCCCCCTGTCAAGGGACACAGGAACTACTAGTTAGGAGGATGGGTTAGCGATAGTTAGACGGCTTCAGGGGCAGGGACAGTCCCTATGGAGCGTGAATGGATTAGTTAGAGGATTTCAGTTTAGATTAGGAAAGGAATTGTTGGATTTTTTTGGAACATGGACAGACTGGAATGATGTAGTGGAGACGTAGCTTAGCTACGTAGAGTAAATGAACGGCATAGAGATAAGGGATGACGAGGGAGCACGAGTTAGTCAGGGATTTAGTTAGAAGGATGGCAGTGTGGAGTGTGGTGTGAGTGCGAAATGGAAATGTTTGTGAGGAAAGAGTGGGACAGTGGGCCCAAGTGTGGGAGTGGAGCGAATGTGGTATGCATGGTGCGAATGACTGGATGGGGGAGGAGTGATTCCCACCCAAGGGACCCGGGGTCAGTTTAATGTTAGCTAGTGATTAGTTAAATTTACTAACAGGAGGTCGTTTTGTTGTGTGTCGAAGAAGCACGAACCCGTTTGGAGGGTGCAAGAGTTCATGACTGGCTGGGAGCGTGGCTGTGGAAAGGTGAGTTTTGTTTAGTGGGCACCCCGGGCACCGACTAGTCGGCCAGAGTAGGCCAAGGGTCCAAGAGGGGCCGGGATAGTGTAGTGGCACGGGCGACCCGTCGGAAACGGGACCGTAGCGCCAGAATGCCACGGGGCAGCTGTAGTGGGCAACGGGCGACCCTCGGAAAGGACCGGGCATCAACATGCCACGTGGCATCGGAGGGGGCAATGCCAGAGAGGGCAACCCCCGCGTTGTAGGGAGCAGCTAGGCTCGGAGGCAGCCTGGCGGCCTGGGGTGCCATGGTTAGAGTTCGCAGAGGGAGTTCCTCCAGTTGAGCCACGCTGCCCAGCCAGGAAATTGTGCGAGGAGCACGACAATGAAATTTGAGGGCAAGGCCCAAATTTATAATGGACACCACACAAGGCGACGGAATCATGGTTTTTAGAAACGATAGTTTTAAAGTGTGAGGCGTTTTTGGAAAGCCCGGCGGGTAGTTTCAGCGTGTAATAAATGTTGGTAGTTTAGGAGATGTACCCCTTCGCACCATCTATCCCTTCGCTCGTTGTAGGCCGCTGACTCACCTTGTTAGATCGCTGAACTCTGAGAAGCCATTCTGAGGCTTTGTTGGCCTCGAGACAGGACGCTAGTCTCTCCCTATTCCCTCCAGAGAGGAACGAGGGGTTGGAATAGGACGAAGCTTATATCTGGGTTGGGATTCAAACACAGGCTAGACAACTTAGAGATGAGTGTGCATACCTCTAGCGCATGCTGCAGCCCTTACCACATGAACTAGGTAAAAAAAACAAACTTGTCTTATTCATAAAATACATAGTTTATTGAAAAGCAGTGGGTTTAGAGATTAACTGATCTGACTTTTTCTTAAAAGTGGAGATTAAGTGGGTGTGTGTGTTAAGCTTTTTTTACTCATGCTAAAATGTGTGAATTTAATTTGTCACTCATTTTGGGGATTCAAATGGTTGGTGTTGTGTTAAAACTTGATGTGATGGTACCTCTGGCAATGACGTTATGGCAGACATTTTGCATTTAACTCAAAATGTGGCACTATACCACTGGATGCAGGAAATAAAAAAAAACATTTTAAATGCAAACGGATGTAGCGATGGCCTGCCAAAAAGTATAAGATGAAGAAGAAGAAGAAGAAGAACTCCCTTTTGTGTCTTCAGATGCATATGGCTGCAGACATTCTGGACACTCTGGCGCAGAATACTCATTGGCTCATTCTTCCCAGTGAGCTGCTAATATTCAATTTGCTTACCTTAAAAGGATGACAGGCTGAGTTAACCCACCTGGTGTTATTTTAACGGCCTGACAGGGGCTCAAACTCTTGGACCCTAGGTCAACCTGTCGTTTGACCAAGCCAAAATTGCAACAGAAATGTTGTAACTAACTCCCCAAACCTTCGCAAACAACATTAAAAATATCGACAAATGTAGGTGGGGCAAAATAGTTAATTTGCATAATTCCAAACTGGCTGCTCAAAGCAATATTTTCTGTTAATATGCCTCTACCTGTATATACTGTTACGGCTGTGGAAATTCGCAACCACCATTCAGGTCCCGTAGGTGAGGTATTTCTGAAGTACATGTGTAGTTAGCCCCAAACCCGTTGTTTAGTGGGAATTAATGTGATTCATTCGGGCTGCGACACTTTGAGTCAGTCGTTTTTCTGTTCTTTCTTTATTTTTGAACCAACCACGTCTCAACCACAACCACGCCATCCCCACCACAGCGCCGACCGCGCTGCGGCCGCGCCGCCTCCTGCGCGACTGCATCTTCGCCATCCGCCATTCTTTCCCGCGCGAGGAGTGTGGCAGAAGCGGGGTGGGGCAGCTGGCGCCCGATTGGTGGATGCGCGGTGTGACGCGGCCAGGGAGGAGGAACGCCCCTCTTCGGACCTTTCTCGAAGCGCCAAGGGGGTGGAGCAGAACGGGCGGAGCAAAGGCGGAGCGTGGTATAAAGACGCCGACGGAAAGGCTCAAAGAGGCTGTCACGAGCGCTGACTTCCCTGTGCCGGTGGGGCCGACGAACTGCGTCTACACGGCCGGTGCAAAAAGCTGATGTGGGAGCGATTTTACTGGCGATAATAAAGAAGCTGACCTATGATGAAGACTTCAACGTTGAGAATGAGCCTCCTGATGTTCCTGATCTGCAAAAAGCTCTCGGTCTTTTTCCCCCTTGTTCGTGGAGCTGGTGGAGCGAGCTGTGAGGAGTCGTCGAGTCGGCAGTAAGGACGGCGAAGGAGACGGAGCTCGGAGTTGAGGTCGTGGGAGAAGGCTCGACGGCCGCACCAAGGGAAGTCCTTCTTTTCTTTGGGTTTTTGGGCAATTGCTGTTGGGAGGCGCCTGTCTTGTAAGTAGAACTGTTAAGTGTTGCCGGTGTTCGCGTTATTCGGTAGTATCTCTGCGTCGCTTGTTTCTTTTGTTTATTGTTATGTGCATTTGTGATTACTGTATGCTGTATATGTGTGCTTGTGCCTGTGTCTGTGTAAATAAATGTGCTTGCATGTTGAATTGTTCCCCGTTTCGCTGCGTCCTTTCCTTTGTTGGTCTCCATCTTGCTTCACGTAAAGGTTCGAGTGGGCGTGATACGCCGATAATTAATTGAACCGTGAGGCCGACGATAACACCGCTCGGTTATCCCGATAGCACGGAACGGACCGCTTAAGCGGTTCGTGTCCGAAGTCGACCTGCGGCGGTGCGATCGCCCGGTTTACCATCCGCGTGGTACTTAGGTAGGTCGAGTTTGGCGAACAACCCTATCCCACGCGGTGGCGATTGCACGATCGTGGTGAGGCCGAAAGGCCCACCCGTGACTGGCTCCCGGGTTAGTCCGAGAGGGTCACGACTGAATTGTCCGTCCGGTGGGCGAGACGTGCCGCGATTCGAGTCACGTGGCCGTTCGCACGCCGGCGGGCGCGATTCGCAACAATACTAACATTTGCAAGGGAGAAGTGGTTCAACTCATGTCAATGTGAGAAGAAAAAAAATCACATATCTGTTAGTCTTGATTTATTGGACAAAGGATTTGGCCAACTGTAAATCATGTCCATCTATTGCAACCAGAGACGTGCCATTGGGTGAAACTCCATTGTTGCCTTTTGTTCCTCCAATTTTGCATTGACTTTATCAAGGACACTTTCCAAACAGACTGCATCTGCTGTCCAGCTGTCCAGCAATCTGCTGCTGTCTGCTTTAGTACAAATGTCCAGCAATAAGTTTGTCATACAGTTGAATTGATTCCTCGAGGTATTCTGGAATGTCAGCCTACGTTTAATTTCGCTCTGTTTCCCTGTGACTCTTGACCATCTCAGGCTCCACTGGCTCTCCATTCTCAGCCAGGTAGACTTCTGGAAAGGGGACATTAAATACCTCCGCTGTAACAATTTCCTTCGGGGCAGAGTCAACAAGCAAATGGCCCCAAACTGCTCTTGCCAGCACCTTTCCTCTGAGCATGTGCCCCACAGTGTTTTGAGCATATAAAACTTCAGGCAGTTTTTTGAGACCTGATGATGACATCACATTGTCTATGCAACCAAGATAACTCATTTCTGTGTGGAATCCATCAAGATGCAGGATAACAGAGCACAGTTCACTGCAGGGACCATAAAGGTTGGTCAAATGTGAGGATAGGCTTCAGTTGGTGTCACCTACATCCTGCTGCCACAAGTGGCATTGTTGAATGGACAGCTCATGTCACTCGCATTCATGTCTCTCATTGGTTAAAAAAAAAAAGAAAAAAAAAGTGAGTGATGATTTCCCTGAATGAGTGCCCTGATTGACAGCTTGCATCATACCTGGCCACCCGGCTTCGGTGACCGGATGGGCCAGACGACCTTTCATAGAAGGTCTAGCTTCCAGGTTTGGTCATTGTCACAGAGTTCTGGAGTTCCTTACAGACCAAATGAGCACTGCAAGTTCTCTTATAGAGGTGTACGGTATTCCAATCTTTCCCACATCAACCACATCTGCAGCTCTGGCAGAACACCTCAGCACAGGCGTCTCTTGGTTGATTCCAGGTGTTACAGCTGTGATTATCCCCTTTCCATCGAATGTATTCTGTCCATCCACCAATGTCGATGTTGTGGACAGCATTGTCTGCAACAAACTGGACAAAGATACCTGGAGTGATACCGAGCTGCAGACATTTCAAATATCTTCATTTCAGAATAATAAGAGCAAAAACCATGGCTGTTTAGGCCTGTCACATTTGGCACGGCGGCCGTAGGGTCTACAAAATCTACGGCCACTAGCAATTATAGCGGCCGCAGTATTTCCACGGTCACACAATGTAGCAGTCACATATGTTTTATTTTTTGGGGAGCCACACGGCGTATTTAAAAATTGTGGAGACCGAAAACGTGGGGTGCCGTACGGTCTTTGATTTGATGTCGCACGGTGACCTTAGGGCGTCCATGCGGTGCCATAGAATTTTCAAGGCAGACGCACGTAGCCTCAAGTGCCCGCAAGGCGACCACAGGGGCCCTAAGCGAACGTGCGGCCAGACGGACGTAACGAGTGGGTATATATATACCAGTTCTTTTTTTACTGAAATAAAAAATATAACAGTTCGGAATATACCAGTATATATTGGACGGCTGTGGAAATTCGCATACACCATTCAGGTCCGTAGGTGAGATATATTTCTGAAGTACATGTGTAGTTAGCCCAACCCATGTTTAGAGGGAATTAATGTGATCATTCGGGCTGCGCGATCTCTTCAGTATAGCCGTTTTTCTTTTATCTCTCGTTATTTTGAGCCCACCTGCACGACTCCGCCTGCCCGAGGCCCCCCTCCCCGCATCTCCCCCGCCGTTGAAGAGGCTACCGGCGTTCCTATTCATTTTCATTTTTTATTGGAAGGGCGCCAAGGCGGGCATCCTCGCCCCCCGAAAGACAGAGGAGGGGGGAACGAGAGGACACGCCCGCTTCGAGTGCCTTCGAGGCGCGCCTCGAAGGGGGCGGAGCAAAAAAGGGGCGGAGAAACAGGGCGGGGCGCCGGCAGGTAAGGCGCGGCGAAGCAGGAGGAAACGAAGGGAAGGAAAGAGAGAGTTGTTTTACTTCGTGTGCTTCGCCCCCGCTGGTTGCTGTCTCTTCCTCTGTCCTGCTGCTCTGCGGCTGCTCTGGCGTCTGCTATCCGGGGGTCGGTGCAGAGTCGAGGCGTCGAGAGCGCTACGTCGGCAGGCGCGAGGCGCGCCGGAGAGGCCCGCCAACCACGCTCGGTCGGGGCACGAGCACGGCAACGGGCGCCGAGGACTCAGCACAAAAAGGGAGGTCGCATTTCCATTTCTTTTGGGTTTTGTGTAAATGTGTGTGTGTAAATTTTGTGTAAATGTGGTTTTGTGTAAATTTTGGTTTTGTAAATTTTGGTTTTGTGTAAATTTGTGTAAATGTGGTGCCAGTTCGGCAAGTAGTATTGTGTAAGTGGTCCGTGTGTCGCGTATTCGGTGTAGCTCTGCGTTGAATTGTTGTTGTGAATTTGCTTTTTGTGTTTTATTTGCTGTGAATACTTGCTGTCTTATGTGTGCTTTATGGATAAATTAAACGTGCTTGTTGAATTGTTCCCGTCTCGCTGCCTCCTTCCTTTGTGGGTTTCCATCTTGAACCACGTAACGGGTACGTAATGGATAATACGCCCGATAATTATCAGGAACCGTCGAGGCCGACGATAACACCGCTCGGTTATCCCGATAGCACGGAACGGATCGCTTAAGCGGCCGTGTCCGAAGTCGACCGCGCGCGAGGTGCGGTCGCCCGGTTTACCATCCGCGTGGGTACTTAGGTAGGTCGAGTTTGCGAACAACCCTATCCCACGCGGGTGGCGATTGGCACGATCGTGGTGAGGCCGAAAGGCCCACCCGTGACTGGATCCCGGCGTTAGTCCGGGAGGGTCACGACTGATTGTCCGTCCGGTGGGCGAGGCGGTCGCGATTCGAGTCACGTGGCCGATCGCACGCCGGCAGGCGCGAATTCGCAACAATATAACTGAATATACTATACTATAATATATATAACTGAATATACCAGTTGGAGTATAGGCAAACACCTATACTCCGATCCTAGCGGTAGCACACGGTGGACGCACGGTCGACGCAGACTGCCACGGAGGCCGTACGTAGGACGCACGGCGGGCGTAGGGGAACCGTGCGTCGACCCTGCGTTGCCGCAGGTAGTCAACACGACCGAAGCCACCGTACGGTGACCGTGGAAATAGTGCGGCTGCCGTAATTTTTGGGGGTTGGCAAAATTCATTTTTCATTGATAAGAGCCTACGGCAGCCGCACGAATAACGCAAGCCCACCGTACGCCCTACGTACGTCGACGTGGACACATCTACGTCATGGCTACAGCTTGTCGAATTGCTACGGCCAACCTAGAAATGAAAAAAGTTATACTCCGCGCTATAATTCCACGGCGACCCCTACGGCCTGTAAAAGATAGCCATACTGCGTAGGGCCACCCTGAGGCCACCTCAGAAACTCTGCGGCCGCCGCACGTTTCTGTCAATTCAGGGTGGTACGGCCGCCGTATCCTACTTAGAGCAAATGTGACTTAGGCCTTAGAGATTCAATGAGGAACTATGGTGCATTACAATATCTAGGCCAATCAGAGTGGTGCCATCAGCACTCTCGGCTGAGTAACTTGAACAATGGTCTGGCCTATTGATGCAATTTTTTCTCACTGAATATTGTCCTCAGAAGTAAGCATAGTGTCTTTAGTACAAATGTACTGTTCTTTTCCAAAGAAGATATATCTTCAGGGATGGGATATGTACTGTATACTTAGACGTCTGTCTACATTTGATGCCATTGTTCATGAGATCAGCAACAGTTTTAACAATTCTCATTTACTCTCCTTCAGAGTCTGTCAGTTTAGCATTTTCATAAAAGCTGTTCAGAATATGCAAAGCTGTGCTTCTGAATGTCACATTGGTCTTTTCGTTGATACTGGTGATAATGATACCATCACCAAAGTGCTCTCTCTGTAAGCTTTCTTTTCATATGCTTAGCACTGTATATGTCGGTGTCTTGGTCGAATAAATCTCCCATTTTCTGCATAAGATGATCACTGACATCGTTTTCTTTCAAATATTTAGCCACCTTTAAAAAAGCTTTTTCCTTTAAAGTGTCAACGAATCTACCCAGGCATTGCTTCTTACTTTGGGAAGTGTATTGGTATGCTGCTAGTGGTTGTTCCCTGTTCGGAAATTGATACTGCAGACCGAGCGGTAAACAGCATCCACTGCATGTAAATCCTGCGTGAACTCAATATTGCTGTGAACCTTCTGTGCCCAACTGTCACCATGGTCTATGCAAGTATGCTCAACTGTTGCCTGTAAATCTGCCGTTCTGATTGGAAAAAAACTCCACCAACCCCCTTTTTGCCTGAGCAATTGACAGGCTGACTGCAGATAAATAGTGTTCACTAAATCTAAAACTATATTCTTGCGAAAGGAGCCTGCGACTGCTGGTTGGTTCTTCTTCGGATTACTTCTTGATATCACGACTTGATATTCGGGAGCAAGGAGGGGACAGAGTGAGAGAAAATAGTTGGGGAGAGGAGGAAAAAAAAAGACAGGTGAGGGGTGGAGGTGGGGTTAGCAAAGAGAATGATATGTGATGGTTAATGACCGAACACGAAAACAAAAAAATCGTGTCAGAACAGCTGTACACACAATGACACAACAAAGTTTGTAAAGTAATCCGCTGGAACATCTGCAAAAACTTTGATATATCAGTTCCAAAAAATTTGTGGGAAAATGAACCAAAAGCAATCACTGAAGTACCTCTCATTGAAGTACCTCTCACGTACTCCAAATTACGTACTCCAAAGTACCGACACACAACCGACACAAACATTGAAGTACCTCTCACGTACGACCTTATGATTCCTTCGGGCTGTGAACATTGAAAACAAAGCATTGCGACCAGATAGCACACTAAGGTCCAAAAAAAAGAGAAAGCATTGCTAATTGATGTGTTAATACCAGTGATTTTGGACCAATGATGCAGAAATCAGGAAAATGACCAAATACTAAGACCTCAAGCAGGAAGTGAAAAGATCCTGGAAGCTGAAGAATGCCAAAGTTGTACCAGTGATGACAAAGACCCTCATGGGAATGATGACGAAGAACCTCACAGAGATATTGAAAAAAAACATTCCTGGGAATATCACTGCAAACGAACTACAGTTGGAAGCCGTCCTGAGCTCAGTAACGATCCTGAAGGGAGCCCTCGGCACAAAACTTTGAGAACAGAAAACTTCACAGCTTGGTCCGTGAATCGTGACCCCCTTACCGAAATGAAGGTGGATACTTTGAGCCCACCCTTGGAGGACTTCATTCCACATTTTGAAACCCACATATGTAGACACAAACACACACACACAGACCTGGGAGGGCTCCATTCCACTTATATGGAGATACCAACCACACACACACACACACACACACACACACACACACACACACACACACCCTTTTATTTGTGTAGATTTACTTTCAATGATTCCATGACCGACACACAACGTCGAATTATTTATTAATTTACCTCAAACGATTCCAGGACCGACACACCGCCTCCAATTATTTATTTATTTACCGTAAACTATTCCAGAACATTCGAAACTTATTGAGTCCGGACGATATTCGATCCTAAAAAGCGAAATAATATTTGGATGATCTATTTTAATTAGTCCATGAGAGTAGATCGTGGAAAATAGTCTCATAATGGATGAAATCACTCCAAGCTCGTAATTTGAAAACTTATAGTACTTACAAATACGATGTATAAAGCGATTCATAGCTATTTGTGATGAATGCCATTGATATGAGTAAGGAAAGTGAAAAATAAACTTTATCGTTAAGAAATCGTTGCGGCCTGTTCCAAGTCAAGACATGGTTGAGCAGGCCAGAAAACATAGCAGCTTCAGACCCCAGCGAGGTTACCGAGGAAATGCCTTCAGACCGCAGAGAGCGAGGTGGCCGAGGATGCCTGATGAAGGATATAATTAAACAAGGCCTTTAATCATCTTCAAAAGGGGTGTTTTAATTAACGCAAACACCTAATTTTCACTCGTGCACTTCCTTGGAGTTTTCTTAGTATGCATGCAAAGTTTCACGCTGATAGGTTTTATAGTTTTGAAGTTATGGAGGAGACACACACACACACACACACACACACACACACTTTTATTAGTATAGATTAATTATCATTAAACATGGCATGTCCATGCCATCCATACATAGGAAGTCTTGTCATAAACTGGAACATATTTATGTCATAAACCAGTGGTCCCCAACCTTTTGATCCCACGGGCCGCATTCACTACTCCCAAGGATGTTGGAAGCCAGAAAAAAATTGATGCATTTTATTGAGAAACTCGATACTGTCACACAGCGTTTGTGTTGAGAAATCGATACAACGTTTGGGGTTTATTGGAGTATTGTTTTTTTAATTAATAAATTTTATATGTATTCGATCGATCGATTGTTCACGCACTGTAATTCTGAACAAATTTCTGTTCGGGGTGTAATTAATTTTAAATACTGCCGCAAGATGCCGGAAGGTAAAATCAAATTGATTTGATTCCTCCCGGCGGTAAGCGGCAGTGGCCGGCATCGGCATTGTGTAAGGCTTTTCAGGTCACGGCGCAGGCCGGCAGTGGCATTATGTAAACCCCTTTAAAATTGCTACATGGAAATGTGTTTTGATTTGAAAGTCCTCGCGGGCCGCAGTATAGGGCTCCGCGGGCCGCAGGTTGGGGACCAATGTCATAAACAGTCATATTTATGTCAGGCAAAAATGACTTGGATTTCCATCTTTTGTGATGTTTTCACAGCTCTTGTTGCTGTTTCCTAATGCTTTGTTTTGTCTTTTTCTATCTTTTAGCACCTCCTTCCAGGCCTGCGACATGATATTGACATAAAACTACATGACACTCGGGCAGAGCTGAAGAAAGTCAAATATTCATTGCCTCCTGAGAGTAAACGCCAATTTGCCTTTCTCAATCAGGTGTGTCAGAACTTCAGAGCT
>CM068953.1:43426386-43440793 GCA_035128595.1 Eptatretus atami | reverse complement strand
TGTAGGTTATTGAGTTTTTGGAAAATTTTGATGAATAGAAGTCATGACTTAAAGGATAACACTAAATTGTGTTTCAGTTTAGAAAAATAAAATAATCTGTGTCATGGCTTATTCCCTTGAGGACTTTTTAATGTGGTTTAAAGCATCGAAGATGACAGGTTTTCGTAAAGTATTAACAGAATTAATGCAAACTCTGCTTAAAAAGCAGCAATTGTTGAACCTTTTCTTTTCTGTGCAGCTTATTATGGAGTACTCCACTGCGGTCAAGGGCTCGGCGATGGGCGAGTATCGTTGCAACTTCCCTGAGAGCATGAAAATGTATTCAAAGGCCCGCAACTCCTTTGGAAAATGGCTTAACCTTGTGAGGTATCGTGAGTTACGATGTAAGTACTGATGTCTAATTTGGGTTTTAACAATAAGTTTCTCCTACAAGAACAACTAACTTGTTATTGAAAAATAATTTTTTTAAATCTTTAAAAAGAAGATAATTTCCCTTTTTTTGAGCATCTTTGAATATTTGCAAATTTCTAGAAATGATTTGTGTGGTATGCCCTTCCAGCTCATATCTGTAAACAACAATATTATTTTTGTTTTCCACCTTTACAAAATTATTTGTGTGACAACCTTAACATTACCCCCACAAACGATTTCTGGAAACTACCGGTTGACATCACCCTTTACCTTACAATATTCACCTTAGTGATAGTAGAAATCCTTGAGACAAATATTAAAGAAATCAATAAAGAACACAAATGGACAATTAAATGAACAGTTACAGGGGTACTCACGAAAATGTAAGGGCAAGATTGCTTGTCGGGACGGGGGAGGTGCCGGTGTGGAAGTGGAGGGGTTACAGGAAAGAAGAAGCAGGCCTACCTGCCTCATCATATGAAGGTGTCTTTTAGAGGTGCAGAGCGTTGGAGGCGAAAAGTCGATCCCTGATGTCGGAGTTCTGCAGGTGTGTGAGGCTTGAATAAGCTGGTGATGCTCGTCTGATGTGCTTACATTTTTTTCGATTTATACATTTACTTGGAGCACTGGCAGCTTTCTCATCACTGTCTTAAACTGGCCACTTCTTTCCTATTCGATCATTGTCAGTGATCCTTTAGTTTTCCACTGTTCTTCACAATTGCTCTCACTGTGGTTGGAAGCAAGCCAAGTGTGCGGCCAATGTCCACCGCACACTCACCTCTCTCACTGTGCTTAATCACATCCATTTCCACATCCAAAGTTATAGAAGTGTGTTGTGTGTGTGTGTGCAATTTCCACTCACTTGTATTCATACAGTGGTTAGGTGAACGCCAGCAGTCTCTGAGTCTCCATTATGCTCAGCAATGTAGCGCTGGGGTAATGGCGAAAGCCGCCGAGATGTACATGGCAGATGTTCCTCGTAACCAGGTCGATACCGCCTACGAAGTAGTAACATTCGTCTGCTCAATGAGAGTGAAGATGAAGCGCCAGGCGTAATGGCGAAAACAGCGAGATGAACGTGGCGATGTTCCTCGTAAAACAGGTCTATATACCAAGACCTACAGACACAGGAATATTCATCTGTTCGACGAGAGTGATTCCTGGGATAAACTTTAGGAACTCGCTGAGAGTCACAAGGGTGAACGTAGTGTACGAAGGGAGGAAGAACGGAGCCAAAGGATGCCAAAATACTCGGCAGCACCACTACTCGTAACAGCTCACCGTGCAAGTAGTTTCACTCTTGTGCAATTCTTGTTCTTGTAATTCATTTCCTGCCCTCGTTTTGAAAAGTACTCCAGGGTTGATTGTCGCCACTACAACAACCCCCTTCTAGATTGCTGAGAAGGATGAAAACAGCGATCAATATTCCTGTACATGTAGTGCAATAGTTACATGTGATGAAGAATAAGCCCAAATCATGGAGATCATTCATTCAATCTATTGGAAGACTTGAACCAATATAGCTGGCCAGTGCACATGTCTCCCAGACCAAGCTTGTCTGACTTCTGTAGAAGTAGGTTGAGCACAGAATAGGTGCAGTAGTAGGAGTAGCATGTCCTGCAGTTGAGGAATGGTGCTTCTCTCCAGCTGATTTTAGCTTTGTGGTACAATTACCTTCCAGGTGGACTTCTTTCACGCGATCAACTCTGACAGACCCTCATTTGCCCTAGATGTCAATAATAAAATACTTGGAGTTCTGTGTAGTACTCTCAAGGGTCCTGAATATTGAGTGGTTGTAGTGGTTTGTGGACAGTCACACCAAACAAAAACGTGTGTACAGTTCATAAGTCCCTCTGGAGCTTTGGTTGTGGTTCATTTTGATTGTTTCCAAACCAGCGAGTTACTGGACCTGTGCTCTTGCAGTCGATGTACATAACTGAATGGGTTTAGTAATGTAGTGCATTATTTAAAAAAGGCGACTAGGTGCAACTATTTGTTCTGGTAGTTTAAGGGTGGTACCATAAACAAGTTCTGCTGGAGTACATCCTAGATCGTCCTAAATGGTAGTGTGACTGCCCAGTAGAACAAGAGGGAGATATTTGTACCACCGACTTGGGTCTAATTGGGCTTTCCAAGCTGCCTTCAACTGCCGATGGAAACGTTCAACATGCCATTGGCTGCTGGGTGATAAGCCGTTGTGTGAATGCGATTGCATCCCAGAGGCTTGTCAACTCAGTGAACAGGTGGGACTTGATTTCTGGCCCCTATCTGTAGTGATGGTGGATGGTGTGCCACCTTTGAAATCCAATGAGGTATTAATGCTCAAGCGACTGTCTCTGCTGTGATGTCATGTAGAGGAATAGCATCATGCCACCTGGTATAGCGATCAAGACAGGTGAGCATGTAACTGTACTCATTTGATGGAGGTAGTGGTCCAACGAGATCGATATGAATGTGCATCTGACATAGCAAAAGTACCGAAAGGAGATTTGACTTGGCGATGGACCTTAGCTTTCTGACATGAAATGCAATTCCTTACCCACTCATGAGTATCCTTGTTAACACCTAGCCAAATGAAACGTGCCGATATCACTTTTGAGTTGATCTGATCCAGGGTGTGAACAACTGAAGTGCATTGAAAATTCCACAACTGTGTTTTCGGCACAAAAGGTCGTTCGTGGCTTATGGAGACATCACACCAGATGTATCCATCTGTAACAGGGAGTGTTACTTGCGAAATGACAGTGAAGATGAATCTCGCAGTTCACGAAGCCCCACGTCATTCTCCTGATCAGCTGCTAACTGGTTGTAATCGATGGAGAAGAAGTGTGAAGCACATCAATGTGTGAACGTGAGAGTACATCAGCTACCACATTATCAAGTCCCTCATGTGCCTGATCTCTGTCGTGAACTGGGATATGTAGTCGAGATGACGAATCTCCCTTGGTGAGTGACAATCAGATTTGAGTATGAGGCATACACCAAAGGTTTGTGTCGGTGTAGATGATGAAAGGTCTTCCTTCCAGTAAATGTCTGAAGTGCTGACGCTGAGGTACATGGCTAATAACTCCCGACCAAAAGTACTGTAGTGAGTCTTTGCCAGCTGCAGTCATTTTAAGAAGAATGAGAGTGGCTGCCACTCTCCATCGGCCAACTGTTGCAGTACGCCACTACACCACACGTCTGATGCATCAGTTATGAGGCATAACAGGGTGTCTGACTTGGGATGGACAAGGAGGACAGTTTCAGCCAAATTAACTTCGCCTTTTCAAGGGCTGAAAGCTCTTGCTCACCAAGGGTGATGGGCTGCTTCTTCCTCTTCTTATCCCTGTGCACGTTGGTGAGGGTTGAAGCATGTCAGAGCAGCTGGGAATGAAACGGCGGTAAAAGTCTCGAGAAAACCGCGCTCTTCCTGCAAGTGACAAGTGAGCACCTGAACTTGTGCCGTGAGTTGGTTCACAGTCGACTGCAAATCCTGAATGACAAATGATCAGATGTCACACCGAGGGCTGGTGTGTCGTGGCAGCAATGGAAGGTGTGGGTGTTGCCACATTAACAATTTGTCAGCGATCTGAGCGAGCTGTTCAATGGTCACAGCTTCGCTGGTAGAGGCCAGGATCTATTTAAGCATTGTTGTGTAAACGCTGCAAGAATAGTTGTTTCAAAATGTTATCTTCCAACTTAGCGTCACCCAAAAACTGCCTCATCCTCTGAAAAACTGTGACGGTTTCCTATCTCCCAGCTCTTCTGAGATGAGCAGCTGGTGTAAGCATTTCTGTTCAGATGCGGAGGTACGCTGTATGAGCTCAGTCTTGAGCTTGTCTTATCTGTACTTGTTTGGCAGGTTGGTAACAAAATCTCGAACCTCTTGTGCAATCTCTGCTTGCAGGGAGCCGATAATGTAAGCCAGTTTCGTATCCTGCATGGTAATATTTCGGGTCAGAAACTGTGCTTCCACCTGCGCAAACCATAAGGCTGGGTTGTTGGGCCAAAAGGGAGGGAGTTTCAGTCCAACCGCCGTGATGGGGAAGGTGATGTGGCCTCTGGAGACATGTCATATGCAGGACCGTGTTCCCGCGGTTCAGACATGACGATTGATGATCCAAGATACAGACTCGTCCAAACGCACAGAAACTCTCATTCTAAAACCACCGTTTCATGATCACATTTGGGTCACCAATGTATAAATGAGGTGTGTGTGTGTGTGTGTTGTGTGGGTGTGTGTGTGTGTGTGTGTGTGTGTGTGTGTGTGTGTGTGTGTGTGTGCGTGCCGCGCGCGCGCCAATTTCTACTCATGTGTGATCACACGGTGGTTCGGTGAATGCCAGCAGTCTCTGAGTCTCCTTTCTGCTCAGCATCGTAGTGCTGGGGTAATGGTGAAAACAGCCGAGAATGAACATGCTGATGTTCCTCGTAAACAGGTCTATATACCAAGATCTACGAAGCAGGAATCTTCGTCTGCTCGACGAGAGTGATTCCCCAGATAAGCTTTTGCACCTCGCTGATAGTTGTGAGGGCGAACGTCGTGTACAAAGGAGAGGAAGAACGGAGCCAAAGGAGTCAAAATACTCGAGCAGCACCCGTACTCGTTGGAGCTCACCGTGCAGAGTAGCTCCACTCTCGTGCGATTATTCTTCTTCTTTGTAATTTATTTCCTGCCCTCGTTTTGAAAGTACTCTGGGGTTGACTGTCGCCACTACTTTCTGATGGAATGACAGGACCTTTGGCTGAGTACTTGCAAGATGCTTTCCGGGCATGGGAAGGGTTTCTTGAAAGTTCGGCACAAAAAAGTCCATGGAATGCACTTCATAGCAAACCGATCGCGAGGGGAAATGTGCAACTGAGGCAGAGCCAAGTTAGCGCTATCCATAACCGTCAATGGGATGCGATTCGGCGGAATGGGGATGGCCTTGGCCGGATGGGGCGCAGCTTATGCTCCACAAGCTGATAATTATTGGTACGTATTCAACACAATGTAAAGTTGGCTTTGGTATGACTTGTAGTGAACTAGGTTCCCTAATTTGTTGGCGACATTCTAGCGAAAGAACGCTATTGCACGGCATACACTGATGAGCCAAAACATTATTACCACCTGCCTAATATGCTGTTGGTCCTCCGTGTGCCGCCAAAACAGCACCGACCAGTCGAGGCATGGACTCTACAAGACCTCTGAAGGTGTCCTGCGGTATCTGACACCAAAACATTAGCAGCAGATCCTTCAAGTCCTGTAAGTTGCGAGGTGGAGCTGCCGTGAATCAGACTTGTCAGTCCAACACATCCCACAGATGCTCAATCGGATTGAGATCTGGAGAATTTGGAGGCCAGGGCAACACAGTGAACACTTAATCATGTTCCTCAAACCATCTCCGAACAATGTGTGCAGTGTGGCAGGCGCATTATCCTGCTGAAAGAGGCCACTGCCATCAGGGAATACCATTGCCATGAAGGGTGTACCTGGTCTGCAACGATGTTTAGGTAGGTGACACGTGTCAAATTGACGTCCACATGAATGGTCGGACCCAGGGTTTCCCAGCAGAATTTTGCCCAGAGCATCACACTCCATCCACCGGCTTGTCATCTTCCCACAGTGCATCCTGGTGCCATCACTTCCCCAGGTAAACGGCACGACACGTACATGGCCATCCACCTGATCTAAAGAAAACGGACTCATCGGACGAGGCGACCTTCTTCCACTGCTCCAAGGTCCAGTTCTGACGCTCGCGTGTCCATTGTAGGCGCTTCCGACGGTGGACAGGGTCATCATGGGCACTCTGACCGGTCTACGGCTACGCAGCCCCATACGCAGCAGGGTGCGATGCACTGTGGATTGTGACACATTCCTCCCATGACCACCATTAAAATTTTCTGTGACTTGTGCCTCAGTAGACCTTCTGTCGGTTTGGACCAGATGGGATAGCCTTTGTTACCCTCACGCGTCGATGAGCCTTGGGCGCCCAACACCCTGTCGCCGGTTTGTGGTTTGTCCCTCCTCGGACCACTGTCGGTAGGTACTCACCACTGCTGACCGGGAGCACCCCACAAGCCTTGCCGTTTCAGAGATGCTCTGACCCATGGTCTGGCCATAACAATTTGGCCCTTGTCAAAGTCGCTCAGGTCTTTACTCCTGCCCATTTCTCCTGCATCCAACACATCAACTTCAAGAACTGACTGTTCACTTGCTGCCTAATATATCCCACCCCTTGACAGGTGCCATTGTAACAAGATAATTAATCAATGTTATTCACTTCACCTGTCAGTGGCCATAATGTTTTGGCTCATCAGTGTATATCGCCGAGTTATTGTATACAATTTTGAAAAGTTTAAAATGCCAAGATAAATTTATGTGTTTTAGTATTCACAGGGATTGAGATCTCCAAATAATAATTTAATCTGATACCGTCATTATATGTTCATTTTAATTCATAACTAGAAAGAGTATTCAGAGATTGCAAATCCGTGCCAGGACTTTTTGTGTGTGGTGTATTTTGTGGGGCAAATAAATAGAAGGATCTACTAAATGAAAGGTCATTGATAGCAAATGAAAGGTCTAAATGGTCTTGTTGTAAAGGTGTAGAGGTCTGAAAAGATCGAAATGGGTCAAAAGGATCGAAATGATGTATAGTGTTGAAAGGGTCTTAAAAAGTCGAAGGGATCTCAAGGATGTAATTTAAGGTCTAAAGGGTCAGAATTGACTGGAGGAGTCTGAGGTGTCTTAAAAGGTCTAAAGGTCAAAGGCATCTAGAGGGCATTAAAAGGTCTGAAAGGGTAGAAGATAGTCCAAGGGGTCTTCAGGGTCAAAGGGGTATGTCGGGTTTTATGGCTTGAAAGGGTCTAACAGGAGCTAAAGGGTTGTTGGAGTCTATGGAGTTTTTGGGGGTCTAACAGGGTATATAGATTCTGAAAATGTCTAAGGGTTCTGAAATAGTCTTGGGGGTCTTAAATGGTCTTATTTTTATAAAGGGTCTTAAGGATCTTATCGGATCTGAGGTTTCTGAAGGGTCTTAGGGGTCTTAAAGGTCTCAATGGAGTCTAAAGGTACTGTATATAGGGGTCTAATAGAATTAGTCCACCTACTCATGTTCTGTGCAGACAAACAGACAAACGGACCCAAGTGCAATACCCTCTTCTCTGGTGAGGGTAATAAAAGACAGGCTGCATCAGTTGGGATCACATTTTAAATGGTAATCAAAGATGGATTTTTGGGAAACGAAAAAGCTCCATTATGATTCAGTGCCAGAATCTTTTTTTAAATTTCATTTTGTTCGTTTTTGTGGGTGTAAAGTGTCTCATCTGCATTTAGGTTGTGTTGTTGGGGTCTAAGGGTGTAATGTGTCCCATCTTCTGAAAAGCATGATATTTTGAAATATCATGCTATACAGTTTAAAGATAGCATGATGTATTTCAAAACGAGTCAGAAATTGTGTGCAGTTACTTTGCCAAATTTGCTGCGTCTGCTTCGCTGATTAATTAGCACTACTCGTAATATCAAAAGTAAAGATGAGTCGCTGTGCAATTGGTGAGAAGGTATCCTTCCAGTGAAATGTAAGCCTCAAAAGAATAATGACATGAGACTGGGAATGCAAGGAGGATGGACTAAATGGCCTCGTATGTATCATTTTATTTTCTTGTATTTCAATTTTGATGCACATTTTTAGTAAATGATTTGTTTGTCAGTAAATACACCTGTTTCGCTTTTCGTCCTGCATTCATGGAAAATGACCCACTGAGGATTTTGTATTTGTTCTTTTGCCAGGGAATCAAAACCTGCAAGTCACTGTCAGAAATTTCATGACACAGAACACAGGTCGAGAACTTCCAGGTTTCATCAGTTTCCACATGTTTGAAAACCTGGCTCGTCAACATATCACAACCCTGGAAGAACCAGCACTTGAAATTTTGAGAGAAGTAGCAGGCAAGTTGTCCTGAAAATATTGGAACCGTAAATGCGAATGATTGTGACTGGCCGATGCACAAAATCAATGGTTCTGTTACCTGGTGGGATCTTCCCACCAAAGGTGGCAGCTACAAGCAATTTGATGCACTACAAGCAATTTAATAATAACTAGAAGGGTTAGAGCGGTAATGCACAGACATAAAATGCATCGACATATTCCCATCATCATGCCATCCTCTCCTCTCCTGCCCCGTATGACACCACACCATTGGTCCTGTGCCACACCGCCCAGCATGATTATGGTTTCCTACCCGCATTCTGCAGCTCCCACGTTGGTCCATCCCCTGTAATGTAAACACCAGTGGAGTTGCAGTGCTCATACAGGCCGTATTACAGAACTGTGTTCTGCTGTCTTGTGCCCTCTCTATTCTTTTCCTCTCCATCATATGATGGAGGACTTAAGTTAAAGGTTCCTGTCCATTTGATTCCCAGGGGAACGTATTTCATTGATTATACTTGTTACTCTATTATACGTGTTTGCACTCTGTTATCTTTCCTCCCTGTTTATATTTTTAATTCACTGGATCTCTTTAGAGTTATTTGGATGGCGGCAGTTGCTGATTTTGAACGGTCAGGTCAAGTCAGGTATGGGAGCATGTGCCGGAGCAGCGTGTCGCTGCATCCACTTTCCACCGGTACTCCAGGGGCCTCAGTCTGGCCATCCCCTAGGAAGATGCCTGGCCCATCCCCATCTCCTTGAGATGCTGATCAGCCTGCTGCAACCACGAGATGCGTGGTTGGTCCGTTGGCTTCCTACACTCATAAGGCCCCCTCGCTGAGAGACAAATCTCATTTGAATCTCTCTCAGCAACTGCTTGTTGGACACAAAGTCCGACCAGCGATAGCCAAGGATTCTCCGAAGAGACATGGTACCAAAGGAAGAATCTCCGTTCTCAGATCCCTGGTCAGAGTTCCAAGTCTCACATCCATAGAGCAAGACTGGAAGTACCAAGGACCTGAAGACTCGGACTTTTGTCCTGCACAGGTACCAATAGCGCCACACCCCATGATCCAGTGAATCCATGACTCTCCAGGCCCGACCCAGATGTCTATTGACCTCTGGCTCACAGCCAGCTCAGACATGAATATCACTGCCAAGGTAAGTGAATTTCTCCGTGACCTCAACATCCTCACCACAAACAGGTACAGACAAGATAGCAGCATCCAAGATGTCATTGAAAGACTGGATCTTAGATTTAAACAAGGGAACCCGTAATCTCAGCAGCTCCGACTCCTCATTCAGCACCTTGAGGGCCCCCAAAAGGATATCCAGCCACCTCAAAGATGACTGCATCATCTGCGAAAACAAGGTGAAAGATCTTGACATTCCCAAACGATTCACTGTAGCTTGATCTCTCTGACATCCTCCCCAGAATCCAGTCCATACAAGCGCTGAAAAGCATGGGGGCCAGTACACACCCCTGATGAACTCCAGCAACAACTGGAAATAAGTCAGAGATGGTATCACCACATCTCACAGCACTCTCAGCACCAGAGTATAGTTCAGAGATCAGATTGATCAGTTTTGGTGACACCTGACGAAGACCAAGAATCCTCCTGAGGGCATCCCAGTTCACTGAATTGAACGTTTTGCAGAGTTCAACATACAGCAAGCAGCCCCTGCCAAAACTCTCGTCTGCATTCAGTGAGGACCTGAAGAGCAAGGATACGGTCAATCGTGGACCTCTTTGCTGTAAAGCTTGACTGCTCTGGGTGTTGGTGCTCAAGCAGATGGTGGCGAACCCTATCAAGAATTAATTATCCGAGCAAAGACCTTGCTCGGTACAGAGAGCAGCGCCACCCCTCGGTAGTTGTTGCAGTCCTGGCGATCAGCCTTCCCTTTCCAGAGAGGGACAACAAGTTGGGATGATGCCTGTGTTCCAGGCGGAGCACAGAACTGCATGCAATGACATGAGTACAGCATTTCCAACAGCCTTGAAAAATTCAGCATTGATGCCACAGATCCGAGGAGCTTTACCCCATTTCAACCGGTTCACCACAGCCTGCGTTTCCACAAACAAAGGTGGACCACAGTTGATTGGAGGGTCAGCAAGAGGGATAGTAACACCTCTGACATCCAACTCAACAGCTGGTGGATCAGCCTGGTACAGCTGCTCAAACGGCCTCGTAGCCCGTCACTTCGGACTCCTCTGTCAAGATCCCACCACCCTCCGTTCTAACTGCAGTACACCTAGGGACAGGCTTGGAGGAACGCAATGTGCGAAATCCCCTTTAAGCAGGATGAGAATCACTTGACCACACGTGATGCTCTACCCCCCTCACAGATTCCTCACACATAGGCCTCTTTGTCCACCCTCAGCGCATGTGCAGTTTTATTCCTCAACTCCCTGAACAGCTCAGCTCTGCTATTAAGCCTGGCCCTGCGACTCTGGTCAATGGTATCCAGTGTCCCTTGAGAGACAAAATTCTTCTTCACCCTGTGGTGAAGACATCCACTGGCAACATTAAGGATGGTGGTCATGAAGGCACTCCACAACTCGTCAGGATTCCCCAAAGCACCCAGACCCCCCCCCCCCAAATCCCCACTCAGTATGTTCGCAAACTCCTCAGCTACCCTCATCCTTGGGCTTGCCAACATTCAGCCTCGGCTGGGATGGTACCATTCTCCTGGAATTAAGCTGCAACTTCAGAGTTGCTACCACAAGCCTGTGGTCTGTATTGAGGAACTGAGCACTCCGGTCCACTCTGCAATTCTGGATCATCCTCCAGTGACCATCAATGAGCACATGGTCAATCTCCTTTGCCACACCACCCGCGTTGGAATACCAAGTCCAGCGATGTGCTTGTGGGTGCTGAAACCATCCACCAGCCACCCCAAGTACATGACTTCTTCCAAAGTCCAGGAACTTACTGCTTTTCTGGTTCACAGTTCCAGACCCATGGGGATCAACACATCTCATAACCATCCCTATCAGTTCCATTCGAGCTTTGAAATCCTTCAAGACTAGAAGAGTATCTCGTATGGGGCAATGATCAACCACAGACTCGAGTACGGCATATAAGGCATCCTTCATGGTGAGATCACTCACCTCCGTTGGAGCATATCCAGAGACCAGGGAAACAACACCCAAGGAGTGACGAATCCTTCATCTCATAATATGCTCGTTGACCGGTGTTACCTCAATTATCATTGTAGTCAGCTTATTGGACACAGCTGCAGCAACTCCCACAGCAACTAACCATCACAGCGACCAGACCAATAGTTGGTGTAACCACCCACCATGATCTCACCACTATCCGGTCTCCGAACCTCAGAGAGTGCTGCAATACCGATGTTCGAACGCTTGAGCTCATATGGTAACAGAGACAGGTGATCTTCCTCTCTTCGGGAAAGGACATTCCAGGCACCCACCCAAAGGGACCACCTCAAGTTAACCCAAGGAGACCACCATTTGGTGGACGACACCTCAGCACCACCCCGACACATACTGCAGCAATCTTACCTTGGACTCGCAATAAATTATTTTAGAGGATATTCGAGTTTTGGAGCACTTAACAAGCATTATTAAATTCACCTTCTTGTTGGCTGAGAACCTCTGCTCTGGTTCCATCTTCAATCAGGACCCCAGTGAGGTGAGATGTCTGGCGCGCGCTGCCTTATCGGCGGCCCATTGTTTTAATTGAACCCAGTATAAGCGAAGCAAGGCTCTTAATCCAGTTTGGAGCATCTTGGCCATTTGGCTGGCGTTACCACTGCAACATTGATTTATCAGGATTGGCATCAGGACACTGGTCTGAATCTGGAAACCGTATCACAAGCATCAATACAAAAGGAGTGGGAGGGGGGAGGGGAATCGCATGCATCCATCCAATCCATTGGGACCATACTCTGTACAGAGCATCAGTGCTGCCAAAGCAGTCTCCTGGGCTATTGGGCACAATCCTGGATGGGTCACCACTCCAACACAGGATATTCAAAAGGCTCAATAATCCCAGCAAGCTGGTACTCATTTCACCAACCTCGAAAGGATGACACGCTGTGTCAACCCCACCTGGTATTAATTCAATAGCCAAGTAGGATTTGAACTCAGGACCCAAGGACCACAAGCCCACCACCCTAACCATTCAGCCAACACCAGGCATAATCCGGTGCATGCTTCACTACTTTGCAAAACAACAACAGCGTTATCATCTGTTTTACAGAGGTTTGCTCTCTAACTTTATGCATGAATATGAGAAATGAATATATTTTCATGAATAATACAGTATTTTATTTGAGAGTAATCAAATGGTAACTTTGGTGAGTGAGAGTATAATCCTTGCAAATACTCGTATTTCTCCGCAGATTTGATGAAAATATTGTCGGATTTCTTTCATCCAGATTTAAGAATCTTATAGGGCACAACAGAAGAATCTCGTTGTCGTGTTCGGTCCAGGGTTTTTGCAGTCAGCAGTGTCAAACAGCAATGAGAAAAGAAAGCATGGTTTTAAGTTGTATTTATTTATCAAATGAGATGGTAAAATACTGTATTACAGGGAATTTTAGTGAAACTTGATCAATGTCCTCTTCTGGTGATCGTGTTGGAAGGACAGACTTGCAATAGTGGGGTTCAATGTAGAGCTACCATATATTATTGATTTCTAGGATAGAAAGTCAAAGTTATGATGATGGCTGAGCTTTTTATATTAGAAAAGAGATGATTAGAGGGGATCTAAAATAATGTTCAAGAGAATAAAGATAGACGCTAGGAAGTTGTTGTTTTTTTGTATACATGAGATGAAGCTTGTGGAAGAGCTAGAGTAGAATGGAAGAGAACAAAATTGAAAAGGGGAAGCACCTAACAGCAGAGTTGAAGTGAGAACGAGATCAAGGGCAGAGTGAGAAAGACACATGGGGGTGAAGAAGCTGCATACAAGCTGAAACACAGCAAGAAGAGAAAGGGGAAAGTGGGGATGAAACAAAAAAGAAACAAATCAACCAAAAACTAACAAACAAAATGAGGAGGGAGGAAAAAATCACAATAACCTTGGAAAAGGGAGTGCTTGGGAATGGGGTCATTTGGGGGTAGAAGAGATCATATGTATGGATGGGGGATGACCTAAGGTAATGGTGAACAGCTCTCTTGAAGCCTTGGAAAGAAGAATGGGACTGAAAAGACTGGGGAAGTTTGTTCCACATGTGAGAGAAAAGAGGAACAAATGAGTGGAGGTGAGCAGTGAGCCTGGATTTTGGGAGTTTAGTAAGAGGGTTACTGGCAGACCGTGTGGTGCCCTTCAGAAACCTGGGATGGACAGAGCCAAGAAAGGTTAGATGGTGCAAGACCAAAAAGGATGTGGTGGAATACAGAGAGGCCACCAACCTGTCTGTGAGGTGAAAGTAACAGACTCATACACTCAGCTTCACCATGCGAGATCACAATGATTTTGAGGGCCTTGCTTTACATGGCATCAAGAAGGGCAAGGTGTGAGGCAGGGGTGCCAGCCCAAAAGAGAGAGCAGTACTCCATCAGGCTGCAAATTAAGCTCTCGTAGGTTATCAAAAAATCAGACTGGCCAAGGAAAGGGCTGAGGATGCCCAGCCGGTGGCTGGCTATGGAGGTCATTTTGGAAATATGGTCTACTCAAGAAAGATCAAGTCTGATGGTGAGGCCCAAAAGTTTGTGAGTGATTTAACCTCTTCAAGAGGTTTATTTAGGAAGTAGATAAAGGGTTTGCCAGACGGTCCTTTCAGAGAGACAGGGTGAGTGTGTGGGATTTGTCGGGGTTGAAAGACATATTCCAAGTGTTGGATCAGCTCTTGATTCTATCAAAGGTGAGCCTGGATTATGGGAGCCTGGAATAGTCCATATTTTGGAATTGGATGGAGTGAAATCTGGATGTTCTGTTCATACTTTGCCTTTTGAATACAGTATCTTGAAATGATTTGATTTATTCTTCAATGTAATGATGAATGTAATGCTGGGACCCCAGCCCATATGGGAGAGCAGTACTCCATTGAACTACAGACAAAGACTTTGGTGGTTGTGAGTATGTCTGATTTTTGAAGAAATGACTTAGAATGCCAATGTACAGTGGCCTACA
>CM068953.1:43367359-43384054 GCA_035128595.1 Eptatretus atami | reverse complement strand
CCCAGAGAGAGATTTGACGAGTGTGAAGAGATTGGGGTGGTCCTCAGAGGCTCCAGAAGTATATGGCTTGTTGGTTCCAGGGCCACACGAGATAAATTATAGTGACGTTTTTGCATTTATTGCTGAAAGAAGTGTGTGTGTGTGTGTGTGTGTGTTGTGTGTGTGTGTGTGGTGTGTGTGTTGTGTGTGTCTGCTACTTTGAACTAAAAGTCACATCTCCACTGGGCCACTAGCTTGCATAAATAGGAAATAACAGGAACTCAACACCTCTCATCACGAATTTCTCATTTTCCTATTTCTGTGAGTCGATTTGCCTCCAAGTCTTTCGTTGTGCAGAGGCACAAGAGGGTTTCAGGTACTTTCCGATCAAACGGAAGACCAAATACTGCATTGGAGTCACCAGAAGGAACCCGAACAAGTAGAGCAAAGATGGAGTCATCAGGAGGAACCTGGAAAAGATTCGGGTTTCAGCCGCTACTCCACAACCCTCAAACCCATCCAGGTGCAGCCAAGTGAGCCTTACAAAAAACTTTCTTCAAGAATTCACTTCTCCTTCGACGGGTAGATAAAGAATGAGAGAAACAAAGAATAAAAGAAAAGAAAGAGCAAGAATTAGAATGAATAAAGAGAATTGTGAAAAACTTAGAAAGAAGTGTGAAAAGAACATATATGTCAGAATTTTTGGCTTTTTTTTTATAAGCTTTGTGAGCCATTTTAGGTAATAATCCTTATCTCGCTGAGACACTTACACAATATACATTATGGTGCACCAAAGATTGCTATTCCTTGGGGTTTCTACGCATGTGCACTGAGCATTCTGGGGTGGATTACATCATTTCAAAAGTCGCATATTGTAGTTTGGTTGTATTAATTTCGAAATTTCAGTGAGCTTTTGTTCCAGTTGCCCAAACTATCACTGTCATAATTTTGGCATTCCTCAGCTTTTGCGATCTCCATTTCATTTTACGGATCCTCGTGTTTCGTTATTTTTGTAATTCCCCTGTTATTTAGGCCAAAGTCAATGGATACTGACACCTCAGTTAGCAATGCTGGCCTTTTTATATCTAAAGTACTACGTCCGATCACTATTGTATAAATTGGATTGTAATTGCAAAATAAATAAAAAAAACTATGCATTTGGGTTCATTTATAGATCTTGAATTGATCACACTGATAGATGATGAAATACAGTATTCATACTTGAATAACTTATGAGGCTTAAAGAGGAACCCAAGTGCAATTTTTTTTTTTCTTTCTGAAATCATTAATCACAGTTTAATTTGAAGGGAAATTTTTTGCCAATCACAAAGTGTCAAAAAAGGCCCCGTGTCTTTTCGATTTTTCTCAGTGACGTCCACCTGGATCACACCTTGAACAAATGGCAGCTTACATAGAGTGGCTGTGTCGTGTGATGTTTTTTTTTTAGCTCACCTGGACTTCAGTCAGGTGAGCTTATGTGATCAAGCAATGTCCGTAGGTGAGTCAGTCAGTCCGTAAACACTTCAGTCATTATATCGCTTGAACTAAACATACAATTTTGATGAAACTTGGCCACAAGCTTCATATCTGATGCTTAACGAAGGTGTATTGACCACATCAAAATCTGTGCTCATTAAGGGTTTATTGGGGGGGGGGGGTCGAGGGAGGTATGCTGATGGGGGGGGGGGGGGTTGAGCCTCCAATCTAGGTATTTGCTCTCTTCCCGAACTACACACCCAATTTCAATGAAACTTGACACAACCTTCATCACCTATGATGTACCAAAGTTTGTTCATCGGTATTAAAAAAAAAAATCAGGGTCTGAGGGGGTCTGCAGGCAGTTTGAGTGACTGTTGCTCCTGATCCAGGTGCCCTTCAGGACGTGCGGCCCTATTTTTTATTCGGTTGATGGGGGATTGTGGTGGGATGGTGGAAGTGGGGCGAGTGTCGGGTGGTGGTGGGTATCGTTAGGGCGATGGGTTTTGCAGGGGGATGGTGATGGTGGGTATTGTGGGGATGATGGTTGATGGGGGATTGTGTTGGGGGGAGTGGAGCGCATCTCGCAAGGTGAGATTGGTCGCCAGCAGGCCAACATAGGTGTTTGATTCATCGCCTGTGTACATGTGCTGGTAATACACATGGGTAGACTGGTGTTACAGTTTTGAGTGATGGCTGTTTCATCTGCTTGTCGGGATGGCATCCTCTCTCAATCGTGGTGGATAACCACAAGATCTAACCATCTCTGTTGTTTCATAACAGTGCTCTGTAATGTGTTCCGAGCACAAAAGCAAAGATTTTCTTGGCCCGATCCACACTCGGGTATTTCGGACATTAAACCTCGTCAAATTTCTGGCAACCCTCAGATCTTTCGGCCATTGGTGCTACATGAAACCATCTCGATTTGTTTTACTCTACAAGCACCAAGGATGCAACGACTCAGCATATTTGTGGAAAATCGAAAATTATGGGTCTCCCTGATAAGTGTTGTGTTCGTGCACCCCCAGATCCCCAGCCCACTCCCCTTCGGAGGAAGCTAGTAATTCTCCTTTCTCCTGGCTGTCAATCGGACACTCTTAGCTGTCATGGTTTCATGGTAGTGAAGGAGCGTACATACAGTAGTGGATAACCTCAGAGGACTTTTCAGCTTGCTCGAGGGTTGGAAGGGAGTGGGGGACTGTGGTGTCAGTCAGGTATCTGCTCTACATGGATGACAGTCAATAGGTAGATGATGCTTCCCTCACGTGAGCTGGTGTAAATTGAGGATGTAACGTTTTTCATTTGGCAAGTCAGGATGTCATAGCTGTACATTGCATGTATTGACCACAGAGGGCAGCAGTGAAAAGCCAAAGAACAATGTTGATATTCAAATTGTTATGTGCACGGAAACTGGCGAGGTTTCTGTTCTCCCTTTGTGCAAGCTTTTTAAATTTTAAATAAAGACAAAATGCCATATGTCCATGCTGTGCTGCATGAGTGTACATGTGGGGTCAGACATAAATGGATTCAAATTTTGCAGAGATTTCATTGGGCCTGCTTTTACTCTGTGTCCCCTTGTTTATGATTATCCTCTAACCCTACCCCCTTCCCCATATCATTTACTGATCGAAATCAATGCCATCCCTGTGCCTGAGACCATTGCCCAGAGTTTACCATGGGTTTATTTGTGAAGCGTACACTGTGCCACGGGATGTGCGAAATTGTTACGGGTATAAAAAAGGTGTGCTGTGAGTGGAGTGTAGTGAGGAAATCTGTGCCAGTCATACATGGGTGAATTGGTGTTCCAATCAGTGGTGCGACGAGGGTGCGAGTAGGACCAGCGAGTACATAAGAGAGCGAAAGTCCTCAAATTACATCAGTTACACCACGTAGTTTGCTGACATTGCTGGGCTCCCTCTCCTGCCATCACTGGATAAAACAGCAATGAGGCTCAACATAATCTTCCTCCCTCATTATCTATCCCGGCTTGAAGGTTTCTTTCTTTCTTTCTTTGCCTTCCCTGCTAAGTACACATTCTCTGGTGTCCCTTTGGAGCTCCATAACGATTTGTGCCATCGGATTCATTTTTTGTTGTAAGTTGTTAAATTGAACTGTGCTTTTTACTTTTTTGCCACTTGCAAATTAAACTGTTGATCGTCAGTGTGGGGACGTCCTTTCTCACTGTCACCATCCTGTTTGGAGGGTGGAAACAGTTAAAATTCGCACTGAATTTACCTTCCCGAACAGTTTAAATTCGTCCAATCACCGTTTGACTCTCCCAGGACAACGCCTCATGCGTACAGGGTGGTGTGAGTGACATATTTGCCTCTTTTCCCTCCTCCCTCCCTACTCTCCCTACCGCCATCCCATTCCTGATCAGTATGCAAGCTTTTACAACAAAATTATCAATACCCATGATGTTTTCACCTGGAAAGCTATGAAAGCTTGCAAGTCCTTCTTCCTCATTCATGTGCAGCACAAGGCTGTGGGTAGCATCATTGGCTGAGGGCATGGCTGTGCCGCTGATGTAATACCCCCATTACCAGTACACCAGTACTCATTTCACCAACCTCGGAAATATGACAGGCTGAATCAACCCCACCTGGTGATAATTCAACAGTCGACAGGGGCTTAAACTCAGGAACCTAAGGTCCCAAGCCAGCCACCCTAACCCCCAAGCCAACACCAGGCTTTTGCGAAGCCCTTGTATGGCAACAATTCATACAACCATCTTCTTTCTCTGAAGCGACATTTCGACTTGTTTAATGCAAAAATATATCAAATGGCAGTTGTTTGCTTTGTAAAAGTAAGCGTTATCCCTTTGCATGGAGTGAGTGCAAAGCCGCATGAACCTTAGACTTGCCTGGAAAATAAGGCAGGATGATAGCTGTACAATTTCATATAACTAGAGTTCATAGAACATGATACTCCACACAGTGTTCAGGTATTTACTTCAATTTAAATAAAATAATGATTTTTAAAATCGTTAAAAAAGAATTCCGGAACTTTGGCGCGAGTGAAGGACTTGTACACCACCCTACTTGATATGTCCAAGTACTGCTAAACGGAAAGGTTTTGAAAGCGCCAAGATGGCGATTTGAGTTCGATCGTGTTCAAGTATATAATTCAATTTAACTATAATAAAGATTGTAAAAGTCGTACAAATAAATTAATTCCGGAATTTAGCTCCGTCTTACCACCATTGACTCGGTGTCCTATCCATCACCGATCAAACGCGTTACATTAGTTATTCATGCCTGTTGTTTGTGTCTTTTATAAAGTCCTTAAAAACAGTAAGTTTTCTGTTTGGAATGATTTTCAATTTCGTTTGACTGCCAGACAGGCAGAGAGAGTAAAAAAATTTATCCCGCTTCACTGCGTAGGCACATCGGAACAAATTCAGAGCCAAACGTATTGCTTCACTGCAGGTTCACTACAGCCAAAAGTATTGCTTCACTTCACTACACTTCATGGGTTTTTCGATTCATGTTCAAAATAAAACATTCAATCTAAATGAAGTTGTTCATCGATCCTAAACTGACGTTTGTAGACAAACAGACAGACAAAGTGAACCACAATTGCTTAACTCCGTTTTTCGCTTGGCGTGTGCGGGGTGAAGATGCTTGTTCATGGAATTATTTTGAACTTGGTCAATATTGTTTACATTGTAGACCTTTAAATGCACTTTTGACATTTTTTTTGTATTAATTTAACTTTTGTTATTGAAAGGTCGCACCCCTGAGTGATATCGCTTTTGAACGGGCTTGACACAATGCTAAGAAAAGGAAACGTTACCCTTGACCCTCCAACCACCACATGGAGTTGAAGAAGGTCCAGTTGATGACTGTGCTGCTTTTCATCAACTATAAAAGGTAAGCTTACTTCTTCCATTCATTCTCATGAGAGCCCATTTGGACACTGACAGAGCATCAAAAGATTAAGATTTTCTGTCGGTATGTTTATGACCGATTTTAATTATCATCCTTTCCTGCAGGAAAATTGTCCATAATGTGCGTTGATAAGTTAACACTGGCTGTAGGCCAGAAGGAATGTCATTCTTTACTTGATGTTTGGCATAGCATGGCAGACAAAACGAAACGAGCTTTGTTTGACAAATTTTGCCCCATTTAGGGTTGTCTGCCATCAAATATTTTTCCATATCGATGTTCATATTGAGATTGTATGTAGATTAGTATACTGGGAGACAATAGCATCATTTTAGGTTGGCAGAGGGTGGGATCGTCAGGAAATGGAAAAGGTAGTTTTCCAGATCGACGACACCATTCTGAGGGGCACAGCAGCTTCCAGCAGGAACATGAGTGTGTAGATGGCATCAAGAGCAACATACTGTTTGAATGCAAGGAGAAATGCAATATGTCACCTGGTGTACCAGCGGAAAAACAAGAAGAATTTTCTCAACCAAATGTTGACTGCGGTTAGCATACCTCTGACGGGAAAAAGGTAAAGCAATGTTTTGAGTCTGAGTCTTTCAAGGGAAGAGGGATTATTAGCTTTTCCATGTCAAGCACTAGATACGTATATCAAAGGAGACAGGTATGGCATGTCCCAAGGTCAGTAAGAACACACTTCGATCTCCTGGTAAACCTCTATTATGTTCCAGTAGTTTATTTTTAGTTGATATGAAAAGCCTCAATGAACACCTCCTTGTTGTTTCCTGTTTTAAAAGAAGCCATACACGTGTCATGGAGGACGTGTTAAATAAAATAAATTTAAAGGGAAGGTGAGGAGTTCGCAATGAGGTGGAATAAAATGTAAAGGCGGTTGAGAGGAGGTAGGGGTATTTGAGGAGGGAAAGTGAATGTGTAGATCATGTCTTCTCGAGGCTGTGAGGTATAAGGAGCATCAATAATTCTACCACATCACATAGCTCGTGTATACCCGAGCATGACAACAAGCAAGTGAAACACTTTATAGCCTTAGATGTAGATTAATGATGTAAAAAAAGAATTCCACAATCACGTGGTTGCTACCAACAAAGTTTATGTACAAGGGGTTGAACGATCCCTTAACACTTTTATTGATATTGACTGGTACACTGAATGATTTTGAAAAGTAAAATGAAAACCTATGCAGATAGTCTTCTGTGTTGTGTATTAGAGGTCATGTATCATGATATTAAAAAATTTCCATCCACACTTACTTAATTTCATATACTTTACACCGTTTCATAACCCTTCACAAGATAACGGTCATTTGTGTTGTTGGATATTGGATATTCTTTATTTTTATCCATGTAAAAACATGGAAATTTTCCTTCCACTGGTAGCCATTCAATTCAATACAATTCAAAGAAAGTGGTGAGGTGCACCACACCCTTTCCACACTTGCATTAAACATGTGAATTTAATTCGGTACAAAAGATAGTCGAAAGCGACAACGTGAACTCCTGTAAGTGAAACACAAAGGCGAATACCTGAATGATTAAAACAAAAACAACGGTGAAGTGACAGGTGTTATGGGCTTGCATTATTTTGTGGACCTTCAACACCGCGCTTCTCGTATAAGGTACAAATTGATGGAAGATCCGTTCGTATCACACGCTGGGTAATCTTCATGGGTCTTTCCAGTTTCTTCACATTTTCGTTCGACAAATTAACAAATGTACTACTGTTATGTTTGTGGGGTAGATGGAGGAATTTCTTAGTAAAGATAGGATTTTATAGCATAGCATGGTCCGTGGATGAGCAGGAGACATCTCAATGTAAATTAAGTAGGGAAAACTGTGAGCTTAAGTTGTTACGTGTCGCCACACGGGGGTGGTGCTGTGTTAACTAGGGAGGGTTTAAGGCTATTTCTCCCAGTATGTGATTGCCCCCTGTGACCTTTTCCTATGTTTTTGCATTTACAAAGCTGGAAATAAAAAAAACCATGTTGTTACGCCAACAACAACAGAGCCGAATGTTTCTGGGCAGGCAAAAACCCCGTCCTTCTGGGCCGGCAGGCCACGCCCCCCGAGGTTGATTGGTCGGGGTGACGCAAGTGAGGGAAGATGGTATGCTTTGAGAGGAATAAGGGCAAGGGATGCAAGAAGGGCAAGAGTGACAAGGAGGGCAGGAGCGACAAGAAGAGCAAGAGAGACAAAAGGGTGGTTGGAAGCAAATCAAGAGGGAGGATAGTGTGGAGATGGCAGTCAGAACAGATAGGACTTCTCTGGCTCCTCAGCATGCATGGTCAAGAAAGCAGCGCAATTCTCATTGTTCATGCTGGTGTGAATTAATTGACGTGCTGAAATAAGACGCTAGCCATTGACTGTTCAGCTGGGTTGTGAAGTTTGTACGTTTCTGAGAAGAAAGAGAAGGAGAAGAGCGTGTCTTTTTGCCTTGTCTCGGAGCCTCGGCGGTCGTCCCGTTGGGTGTTCAAGGAGAAGGGCGGCGCCCTTTGTTGTGGGTGAGTCTGGTGCTGGAAGAGGAGCAGCGTCGGCAGTCTCAATCGTTAGAAGAAACTGTGCGGCGGGTTGTGGGCCCGAACAAAGGAAGACCGTCCGCGTGAATCACCTCACGTATGTGACCGCAGAGAAGGACGTGGCGCCATTTTGGGTGCGTTGTCCCACACAGTGACTATGTTGTTTTGAGGATCACCCGGCTCCTAAAAGGTCATCTCTGGACACACAAGCTGAGTACCGGCATAACGGGAGTTTTATTTTTATTTTTTTATTTTTAATCTTTTCCCTTGTCTGTTTTTGTGACTGAGTGGAGACTTCTCAAATTAGGCTTTAGTTTACGTCACTTTTCATTACCTCACGTTTGATATATTTTCATTATAATTCTTTGATTATATGTTCATTAAACCCTCATTTGTTAAATTTACTTGTGTTTGTCTACTCATTGTGGGTTCGAGTATAAACCCATGTGCCTCCGTTCTGGTACGTCCTTCGCCACCCTCCATCCCACGCACGCCATAATCTCCAAGGATCTCGGTTGTTTGCCTCCAAGTAGAACCGTTCAGATATCCGTCCAGGTCATTGTTAGCTGCCCCACCATGAGATCTGGGTCAGAAGTGGGATATAACCTAACTGCCGTGGGCACGACAGTACATATTAATTTGAAAGAAAGAATACTTTGAACCAAGGGCTGATAAAAATAAATAATGAAAATGCTCTTATCGACATGAAACTTTTTCAGTTTCCTTAAAAAATACAATCTTTGATCTGCTTTACTGGCCAACACTTGGGAATTACTGCTCCATTTCTATTTTTTATCGATCACTGTACCCAAATACTTATGTTCAGTAACTTGTTCGACACTATGGTTGTGAATGATCAAAGGGTCATGGTTACCTGTTAAGCGTCAAAAATAAAAAATCATTTATTTTGTCTTTTTGACATTAAGAACTAAATAATGACGGTCACACCAGTCAAAAAACTGCTGAACTTCGCTCACATGTTCATGGTTATCATGAAGTAAGAACCCACTAATTACTGTATCATCAGGTGTTCATTTAAACAGGTGTTCATTTCCCCACGTTTGTTGGACTTGAGGTAAGCTCCAGGAAAAAGGGTGGGTAGTCTGTACATGGAGCCTTCCCAGAAGGAGATGCTATAATAAAATAAATGCCAGCATTTTTTTCTTTTTCAAAAAACAAGTCTATAAAATTTGACTATTTTCTTACTCATTATATATGTGTCTAATTGCCCCAATTATTTCCACCTTGTGTGGGTGACCAGGGAAATATTTGGCCTAAATATTTAATGAATCAGCTGACCAGGCCTGACATTCAACTGAAGGTGGCAGGAATTTTACCAGGGTGCCGGCAATAACTCCTTTACTTTTCTCAAAAGACACCGTGTGGGATCTTTAAGGTCCACCAATGATCAGTGCTGGCAGATGGGTTTTCTGGCTTAATGTCATTCCGATGGATATGCATGTAAAAATGCATGGATATGCATGATATGCATGATATGCATTACACCATACATGTAAAACACCAGATTGACAGTGACTTTATAGCTGGGTCGAAATTCTAAAAGATATATCTACACACAAATAAAATTTACTCCTCCTCTGTCTCTAATTGTGTGGATCTCAAATATCTGATATGTCTGCTCCAAGCAGACAGATCTCTCCAAACGTTACCGATAAACCGGACATCGTGTGTTTAACAGAATCCTGCCTCCCACAGCATATCCCTGACTACTTCGCATCTCCTCCAGTTTGATCGACCTGACCCCCCCTGTGGCCCTGTCCTGGCGTCGGAGTCGCACTGTACATCAAGAACTGCATTTCTCATTCTCCATGTCCCGCTCTTGCATCTCCCAAACCCCAGGAGTAAACTTGACAAAAACGAGAGTTAAAAAAAATTATACATTTTATTAATTCATTAAAAAAAAATAATGGTTTGTCTCACATTTGTGGCACTTTGGCAGGGCTGATGAAGCCTAAATAAAGCCTCCATCTTCTAACCTGTAACTCAACGTCATCTTATTCCAGTGTACTGTATTATGGTGGTGTATAAGACTTTTTTAGTAGCGCTAAACTTCTTAATTTTTTTTAACTATCTGTAAAATCATGATTTTATGAAAATTAAATGACTGTACCATATATACTTGAACACTGCATGGGTTATCGTGTTATATGAACTTTCCAGAGAGAGATCGATGTGACGCAATCTAATCAGCACTAGCCATCACCTCCTGATCAACGTGGTGTAATTTAACATTGGTAGCTTCTTCCGTTCTCGAGTTATCTGTACCAAACCATCAAAATCGAATATTTGACCTCACTGTGACCTTGACCTTTGACCGATTTTGACCAAAATCTAATCAGCCTAGCCATCACCTCCTGAATCACGTGGTATAATTTGACATTGGTAGCTTCTTCCGTTCTCGAGTTATCGTGCCTACAAACAAACACTCCAAACAAACAAACAAACAAACATAACAAACAAACAAACAAAACGGAAGTCATCAATATACTTACGAAATCTTAGATTTCGAAGTAACAAACAAACAAACATACAAACAGAAACGGTAGTCATCAATATACTTACGAAAATCTTTAGATTTCGTAAGTAAACAAGCAGTCATAGACTGGTACTTACGAAATCATCAACTTGACCTCTGACCTTGTCTAATAAACAGCATGAATCGTCAAGAAGCCAAGGGAGCTGAATTCTGAATTCATTGTGGTCTACGATTTTACAACTGTGGTTTGCAGAAAATGAGTCCAGACAAAAACTAGATTTCTTATTAAAAATTCCATTTTTTTTTTTTTTAAAGTGATTCAGTACCTAGCAGATATGCGAGATAACACTGAACAACAAAATTTTTAACTGGACATGTGTAAAGTGATTTAGACTAATTTGGGTACGCTGATTTCAAAAATCATAACCGTTTTGCTGTATTCACGTCAGGATTTTCAGTAACAGCAATATTCCCATTGCCTAGAAGTCAGGATTTCAATGAAATTTACAAAAATTCATTTATTCATTTATTTCATCATGAAATGCTTCAAAATTATAGAAATTACAGAAAAACTCCACTAGAATGTAATTAAAAATGCTTTAGCATTTGGCTTTTGCGTTTGTGCTGCTCTGTGTCAGTTTCACGATGCAGGAACCAGCAGAAATCGCCCATCATGTTCGGGTTGTGCCGCCCTTGGTAACGCGTCTCCATGAGTGAAATCTCTTGGTGGAATCGCTCGCCGTGCTCGTCCGAGACTGCTCCCAAGTTGTCAGGGAAGAAGTTCAGGTGCTGGTGTAGGAAATGGATTTTCAGGACATCCTGGAGCCAAGTTCCTGAAGGACTCCAGCAGCTGCTGCACTATTTCTTCATAGTTGTCCGCGCGCGTCGTTCCCAAGAATTGTCCGTCACAGCTTTGAAGCTCCTCCACGCTGCCAGCTCTTTGGGGTTTAGAGTTGTCGGAAAAGTTTCGTCCTTCATAATCTGTCGATTGCGGTCAACAAAGACACCAGCCTTGATCTTGGCCTCCGACAAGTGTTGCCAAACTTTTCCTTGAGGTATAAAACCCACGCCCATTCAGATCCATTGCCCGTACAAAACTTTTCATCAAGCCGAGCTTTATGTGAGTGGTGGAAAAAATTGGCTGGGCGCCAAGGGCGACATGCTTCATGTTGTGTCGACCATGTACATGCTCTTTTCGCTCTTTCCAATCTTTCTTCGTCCAGTGATTCTTGTCGTCTCTGCTATCCAGAGACAAAGGAAGCACATGTATTTCGTGTAGCGACTGTCAGCCCTAACAACAGCGCCACCACTTTCAAGTCTCCGCAGATGTGCCAGTTGAAGTCATTTACTTGATGGAATCAAGCAGCTGCCGCATAGTCTCATAGGTCTCTGTCATGCCGAACGCGTGAGCCAGTGGGACTGATGGTTTCTCGTTGCCATTTGGAGCAAAACAGCCTTCAAGCTGTTTTCCCCGAGTCGATGAAGAGGCGCCAGTCTGCAGGATCGTGATCACACCCAGTTCTTTCAACAGACCGTTGATGTCACTGCAGAATGTCATCGTGTCTAATCTCAAAGAACTCAGCCATGTCTCTGTGACGTGATCTGAACAAGGATATCTTGGTGTTAGGTCAGTAGATTCCACTGCTGGCCTTGATCCAAGCAGCTCTGCCTTCGCCTTTGACAGCGAGAGATCTCTTACAAGATCATTTAAGTCTCCTGGTTCAGAAGGTGTGATTCTTGAGTGTCGGGTCAAAAGGTTCATCATCACCATCCTCTTCACCACTGCTTACAGCTATGTTCTGACTAGCTGGAGTGTTGGAACGGGGTTCTCGTCATCATGAGGCACAGGTTTACGAGCAGAGACGCAGTCAGCGTACTTGATGTGACCTTTATTCTTCTTGTTGAAGCCGGCGATGCTTGTGCAGCAGAAATAACAATCATCATGATGATTCTGCGGCTCACGCCATATCATGGGCACCGCAAATGCATGCTCGCGCTTGCCCCAACACACTGAGTCAAGGTTGTGTGCAGCTTGTGCAGCAGATGTGTGGTGCCCAGCTCTGTTTCTGGTCCCCCCTTACACCCGAAGTAGTGAAAGTAGGCGCCTTCATTTTCACTGCTGTAGATATACTTCGCTGTTGATCTTTTTTGTATACGACCACAGACATAACAGAAGTTGTCAGGATGATTGGTACAAGGAACCTACTCATCTTTATCTGAAAGAAAGAAATATAACACAAGTTAACAACAATTGTACGAAATAGACATGTTAAAGACATATGTAAATTCATTGAAATCCTGACTCTAGCAATGGAATATTTCTGTTCCTGAAATCCTGACGTGATACAGCAAAACGGTTATGATTTTTGAAATCAGGTACCCAAATTAGTCTTAATCACTTTACACATCTCCAGTAAAAAAAATTTTTGAAATTTGTTTGTTCAGTGTAATAGGTGTATTACTTTCAGAAGAATCTGATAAAAGACTTATTATTTATTATATATATCAGTTATTCATCCGCTGTCCAGAATTTCGACAACAAGTTTTAAGCGTCCTAAGCGATCGCAAAAACCGAAGACAAAATAAAATCGAAGTTAAAACGAACTCGTAACGTCGAGCGAAGCAAAAAATCTCCATTCTCCATGCAAAACCTTAATGTCAATCAACGACGCGTCTGCTCGAGCGCATGCATCATGGGACGACCCGTGACGTCTGCTCGAGCGCACTGCATCATGGGACGACCCGTGCCGTCTGCTCGAGCGCAATGCATCATGGGACGACCCTTGACGCTTCGAGTGAAATATTTTTTTTTATACAATCTTAAAACGTCTCCAAAACATCCGATTTTACCAGAATTTCGAACAACCGAGTTTTAAGCATCGAAGCGATCGCAAAAACGAAGACAAAATTAAATCGAAGTTAAAATGAACTCGTAACGTCGAGCGAAGCAAAAATACTCACATTTCTCCATGTTAATTTACGGAATTATGTTTGACCTCACGTGACCTTGACCTTTGACCGATTTTGACCAAATCTAATCAGCTAGCCATCACCCTCCTGAATCAGTGATGTAATTTGACATTGGTAGCTTCTTCCGTTCTCGAGTTATCGGCCTACAAACAAACAAACAAACAAACATACAAACAAACAACCAAACAGAAACGGAAGGCATCAATATACTTACGAAATCTAAAGATTTCGTAAGTAACAACAAGCAGTCATAGACTGGTACTTACGAAATCGTCAACTTGACCTCTGACCTTGTCTAATAAAAGCTGTCTGGAGAAGGTGCGACGCAAACCAGAAGTTTATACGATGATTCTGTACAAAACCACAAAATCGAATGTTTTGGATGTTTGACCTCACTGTGACCTTGACCTTTGACCGATTTTGACCAAACTAATCAGCCCTAGCCACCACCCCTCCTGAATCACGTGGTGTAATTTGACATTGGAAGCTTCTTCGTTCTCGAGTTATCATTTTTTGGATGTTTGACGCTCACTGTGACCTTGACCTTGACAGATTTTGACCAATCTAATCAGCACTAGCCATCACCCCCTGAATCACGTGGTGTAATTTAACATTGATAGCTTCTTCCGTTCTCGATTATCTCACCAAACCATCAAAATCGAATATTTGACCTCACTGTGACCTTGACCTTGACCGATTTCGACCAAAATCTAATCAGCACTTGCCATACCTCCTGAAATCACGTGGTTAATTTGACATGGTAGCTTCTTCCGTTCTCGAGTTATTGTGCCTACAAACAAACAAACAAACAAACAAAATACAAACAAACAAAACGGAAGTCATCAATATACTTACGAAATCTTTAGATTTCGTAAGTAACAAGCAGTCATAGACTGGTACTTACGAAATCGTCACTTGACCTCTCTCCTTGTCTAATAAAAGCTGTCTCTAGAGAAGGTAGCGACCAAACCAGAATTCTACGATGATTCGTACAAACCATCAAAATCGAATGTTTTGGATGTTTGACCTCACTGTGACCTTGATTCGAAACCGATTTGACCAAAATCTAATCAGCGCTAGCCACCACCCTCCTGAATCAGTGGGTAATTTGACATTGGTAGCTTCTTCCGTTCTGAGTTATCATTTTTTGGATGTTTGACCTCACTGTGCTTGACCTTTGACCGATTAGGACCAAAATCTAATCAGCACTAGCCATCACCCTCCTGAATCACGTGGTGTAATTTGACATTGGTAGCTTCTTCCGTTCTCGATTATCTGTACCAAACCATCAAAATCGAATTTTGACCTCACTGTGACCTTGACCTTTGACCGATTTTGACCAAAATCTAATCAGCACTAGCCATTACCCTCCTGAATCACGTGGTGTATTTGACATTGGTAGCTTCTTCCGTTCACGTGAGTTATCGTGCCTACAAACAAACAAACAAACAAACAAACATACAAACAACAAACAAACAAACAACCAAGCAGTCATAGACTGGTACTTACGAAATCGTCAACTTGACCTCTGACCTTGTCTAATAAAAGCTGTCTCTAGAGAAGGTAGCGACGCAAACCAGAAGTTTCTACGATGATTCTGTACCAAACCATCAAAAATCGAATGTTTACCTCACCGCTGACCTTGACCGTTACCGATTTTGACAAATCTAATCAGCACTACCATCACCCTCCTGAATCACGTGTTTAATTTGACATTCGGAGCTTCTCTCCGTTCTCGAGTTATCTGTACCAAACCATCAAAAATCGAATGTTTGACCTCACCGTGACCTTGACCGTTGACCGATTTTTGACCAAAATCTAATCAGCACTAGCCATCACCCTCCTGAATCACGTGGTGTATTTGACATTGGTAGCTTCTTCCGTTCTCGAGTTATCGTGCCTACAAACAAACATACAAACAACAAAAAACAAGCAGTCATAGACTGGTACTTACGAAATCGTCAACTGACCTCTGACCTTGTCTAATAAAAGCATGAATCAGTCAGAAGCCCAAGGGGAGCTTGAATTCTGAATTCATTGTGGTCTACGATTTTACACTGTGGTTTGCAGATAATGAGTCCCAGACAAAAACTAGATTTCTTATAAAATTCCATTTTTTTTTTTTAAAGTGATTCAGTACCAGCAGGATATCCGATAATAGGTGTATTACTTTTCAGAAGAATCTGATAAAAGACTTATTATTTATTATATATATCAGTTATTCATCACTGTTCCAGAATTTCGACAACCGAGTTTTAAGCGTCCTAAGCGATCGCAAAAACCGAAGACAAAATTAAAATCGAAGTTAAAACGAACTCGTAACGTCGAGCGAGCAAAAATCTCCATTTCTCCATGCAAAACCTTAATGTCACTCAACGACAGCGTCTGCTCGAGCGCACTGCATCATGGGAGACCCGTGACGTCTGCTCGAGCGCATGCATCATGGGACGACCGTGACGTCTGCTCGAGCGCAATGCATCATGGGACGACCCTTGACGCTTCGAGTGAAATATTTTTTATACAATCTTAAAACGTCTCCAAAACATCCGATTTTTACCAGAATTTCGACAACCGAGTTTTAAGCGTCCTAAGATCGCAAAAACGAAGACAAAATTAAAATCGAAGTTAAAACGAACTCGTAACGTGAGCGAAGCAAAAAATCTCCATTTCTCATGCAAAACCTTAATGTCACTCAACGACCGTCTGCTCGAGGGCAATGCATCATGGGACGACCCGTGACGTCTGCTCGAGCGCAATGCATCATGGACGACCCGTGACGTCTGCTCGAGCGCAATGCATCATGGGACGACCTTGACGCTTCGAGTGAATATTTTTTATTCAATCTTAAAACGTCTCCAAAACATCCGATTTTTACCAGAATCTCGACAACCGAGTTTAAGCATCCGAAGCGATCGCAAAAACCGAAGACAAAATTAAAATCGAAGTTAAAACGAACTCGTAACGTCGAGCGAAGCAAAAATACTCACATTTCTCCACGTTAATTTACGAATTATGTTTGACCTCACTGTGACCTTGACCTTTGACCGATTTTGACCAAAATCTAATCAGCACTAGCCATCACCCTCCTGAATCACGTGTGTAATTTGACATTGGTAGCTTCTTCCGTTCTCGAGTTATCGTGCCTACAAACAAACAAACAAACAAACAAACAAACAAACAGAAACGGAAGGCATCAATATACTTACAAAATCTTTAGATTTCGTAAGTACAAACATACAAACAAACAAAAGGCATCAATATACTTACGAAGTCTTTAGATTTCATAAGTAACAAACAGACAGGGGTGAAAACAACCTCCGCCATCGAAGATGGACGGAGGTTACTAACTC
>CM068953.1:43339189-43362165 GCA_035128595.1 Eptatretus atami | reverse complement strand
CGGAATTGCAGGCCATCGCACACTGATAACTCCGTGACACGGCGGGTCGCTAATCGACCGTGAATGCCAATAACTCAACCACGTGACTTAGCGTCCTCCGTCTAATGGAAACCAGTAACCGAAAGTGGTCACGTGATCTAATTACTAGGGGACACGCCCTCAGTACGCTATGTTCAAACCGGATCACCTTACCAGATCAGATGCAGCCAGCCGTAACTGCCAAAGACGTACCGGCTAGGAAAACAGATCGTTGGGGGATAACATCCTGGCTAGGTTCGGATACGGACCATGCTGGACCAATGAAGGAAAAGACGAAAACGAGCTGGGAACATTTCTATACAAGCATTTATTTACAATCAGGCGAGAAAGGTATGTGGCACAGTGAATGGCGGTTTATTATTATGTACAGCAGGGATACAATGAATTTGTGAGGTTGACAAAAGGCAAGTAATTTACAAAAGCAGACACAGAGCAGACTTATCCTGTTAGAACTTCTACAATCTTAACTTATGCTATGACAGGTGCCATCGCATACACACACGCACAAACCCGATAAAGATTAGTTAGCCAGAAGGACGGAGAGCAGATGAGGACTAATTTCCTCGCAATACCTGGCACGGTCAGCCGACCAACACAACCCAGTATACTTTGGGGGACGCTCTGCTTGAGCAATCCCACCTTAAGAGTCGGCGCATTATCTCCTGCTTAATCACTTTGCGGGGCACGTGGAAACGTGTGCTCCGCACTGGTCCTGAAGAGCGTCTGTCGCACACCATCACCAAGTGTAGATGCAGCGACAGGTGCAGTGAAGAGATGGCGGAGCAGAGAGGCAGAGAAGTGGGGGAGGCAGGCAGGTGGACGAAGTACAGAGAGAGAGGGCAGATGGCTTCGCGATCCACCTTTTATAAGCCCCGGGCGAAGGGTGGGGTGATGACCCAAAGCGACGCGCCGTCATCCGAATCGCGCTCTCCGATTGGATCCCGGCCCTGGCCTGCCAGGCTCCTGGGGCCAGAAGCGGTCTCATTTGCACATCCGGCGTGACATGGCCCAGAGCCTCACACCACCCCACCTCCCCCCCCACCCCACGACCAAGTCGCCCGTCCTGCCCTGTTCTGGTGACTGGACGAGGGTTGCGTCGGTCCCACGCGCCCATTCGGGGCATCCCTGGTGAGACACGGCCAGCGGTGCCAACGTGCCCGGCCCGTCCCCACTCCACGTGGCCTGAGCGGCCTGGGCCATGCAGCACACCTCTGCTTGGTGGCGAACCGTATTGATGCGGAGGTGCGAGGAGGCGCGTGATGATTTTTCCCGTGTGTGGGAGATGTTGGTGGTCGAGGTGGTAAGCTTTTGGTGAGCAAAGGTTGAGCAAGGTGAGACACCATTGTAAATTGGCGCGCAGATTTGAATGAAAGGGCATGCCATGTACGCGCTTGTTCATGTGGTAATTCTCTCATCGGGCTGTGCGGGTGTCTGCTATCGTGTATGTGTGCTTCCTTCGATTTGTTTCATGGATAAAAGGAAAGGGTTGGATGGAAATCAGGATTGAAGATAGAGCCATGAAGATAGATTGCTTCAGCAGCACATCCGCACCCCCAGAAAATGATGCAGCCAAGCAGCCATAGGCTGCATACAAATAAATGAATAAATCAAACAAGGGATGTTATTTTGCTGTCTGGGCTATCTATAATATAAAAGGAGCTTGGCTCGGCGTGCCCGTCTGTGTCCATCCCGTCCATGCGTGCGTGTGTCCGCCCGTCCATCAACAATTGTCCTCTACAATCGGTAGCGCAGCATGCACATACGCGTGCAGCAAAGCAATACGAGCATATACAAGCATACACATGTATACGTACATGCAGCATATAAAATGCTGCATATCTATGCATGAGGAGAGCTTGTTTCCTGGCACTGCCCATGCCTAATACGTACCACAGACAGCTTTATCAAGAGAGGGGAAGCAGAAGGGCGATAATTTTATTTTGATTTTGATGTTCCTCTTTGTGTGTTGTTATATTATTTGGAATTCAGCATCTGAAAAGGCTATGATGAATATCCCATAAACACTCTCCCCCTCCTCGCTCCCTGGGTGTATAGCCAGTCAGGTATCTATGCACAGCGTAATTTTATTTCACCATTAACAACAACCGTTTTTTGTTGTTGTTTGTTTTGGTAATTACGCAAAGATTGGTATTCCCATCAGCAAAGCGACGGGTCTTACATTCTAGTATATATAGAAGTTATTTTGCCATCTGGCAGGGGAACTTTCTTATTTGTTTTCCTGGTTGAAAACACGAGCTGCGATCAATAAGTGAGAGTTATTGACTACAGCTGCCACCTTTGGTGAGGCACATGATTGCCATTAAGTTCTACTTGGCCGTAGATACATTGTAAAAGAAAGTGCAGTACATACCACGGTACTGAGGGGAAGCTGAATATCAACGGCAGAAAGTTCATATCTGAATTATGTTCAACTTTTTCAACCAACTCGTCTTTTTAGTGAGGAAGATCTACTGCAAGAGACAGCTGATTATAATAGATGAGTTATGAGTCTGTAGAAGGACCCATCATTTTGTCAAATGAACATTGTTTTCTCGCACATGTTTGTAATTGATATTTTTACTTCTGCCGCCAAAGGTGTACGAAAGTTTTGCGTTCACCCCTGTCTGTTTAGCTGTGAGTAGGACATCTCAAGAAGTTTGGACGGATTCCGGACAAAATTTGGTGGACAAGGTGGGTGTCTGACAAGGGCGGATTGATTCGATTTTGGTGAAGATCAGGATCTGTTACGATCGTTTTTCAAGTGATTCTTCACCATTTGAGAGACGTGGCCAAAAACGATATATAGCTGATATCTCAAAAAGTTGTGGACGATTCAGACAAAACTTGGTGGACAGGTTGGGTGTCTGACAAGGCCGGATTGATTCGATTTGGGTGAAGTCAGGATCTGTATACGATCGTTTTTCAAGTGATTCTTCACCATTGAGAGATGGGGCCAAAAACGATATATAGCATGATATCTCAAAACGGTATGGACGGATTTGATGAAACTTGATGGACAGGTTGGGTGTGTGACAAGGGCGGATTGATTCGATTGGGTGAAGATCAGGATCTGTATACGATCGTTTTTCAAGTGATTCTTCACCATTGAGAGATGGGGCCAAAAACGATATATAGCATGATATCTCAAAAAGTTGTGGACGGATTATGTAAAACATGTTGCATGAGTTGGTTAGATGACAAGAACAAGCTGATTATGACTTTTGTTAAGGTTCGGACGCAGATCCGCCCCATCAGTGGGGTACAAAATGTAAACTGTTCAGCCTTTGCGAAGGTGATGTGCTCCACCGAGTGCTGTTCTAATTTTATTGTGTTATTATCTTTTACTATTTTATTGTTTACAAAAAGGTAATTCAAGTTCGAGGAGGACTTGGTATTCTTGAAAATCAATAAGTACACTGAAGTTTATGAATCTTTGCCTATTTCTGAAGGCATTTCCTCTGCCATGCATACACTCTTGTCTCATCGATGGGCAAGGACACAATTTTGCCACTTTGTAACCCACAGCAATGCTTTGATGCCAATCTGTGTATAAATCTTTGTGATAGATACGCAGCCATTTCCAGATGCATGGTTTGACGTCTTCATCATTCATCAATGTAATGCCACTCATAATCCATATATTCCTCGAGGGGGTCTAAAGATATAAAAACAAATCAGAAGTTTCCCACTCTGGACTGTTTGGGAGATTATTTGGAACATCCAAACCCATGTCTGCTAGAGTAGTAGTGGCCACATTTGCTCTGTGCTGTAAGTACAAACATTGTAATGTAGTAAAGTCAGACCCTGTGACAACAAACCTGGCTGTCTGTCTGTGTATTGTAGTCTTCATTGTAGTACTACAGTTCGTTGATGGTTTTTCTCACGTTCCAGAAACTCCACATGAACCGTTGATGTCCCGTAAAGCTTTCTTGCTGGTGTTGGAACCATGGACTTTGTTTCGGCGGTGGGAACCAGTAATGTATTCCATGTCGAGTCATTTTATTCAGGCATAGTGAGATGGACCCAGGTCTCATCATGTCACAATTTTCTTCAGTTAATCACCGCCTTCCTGCTGGAAGCGTACTCCACAACCTTTGTTGCAATGGCCATAACAAATTGCCTTTTTGATTAAAAAATGAGGTGATTATTATTTATTTTTTTTACCACCTTGTACTAATCTTTTTGAATTTCATGTGAGTGAATTAATCATTCCCACACCTCCATCACTGACTCATCATTCTTCTATAACTCCATGCAAAGTGGTGCAGCGATTCTCCAAAATGAGCTGTTCAGCCATTTTAACATTTGTGAGTGGCAAGCAGGTGATCACACCTGAAATTCTCATGATCAATTCTAGGACATTTTTGGACTTCCATTCCAGGACATTTTATTTTATGTTAAAAACAACTTGATGAAAGATATTATTTAGCACTTGTGAATTTTGGTTGGTTTGATGTTCTTTACAATTAACTTGATGATTCATCCCTTCCGCGGCACATGGTGACTGCGGGCAGGTATCTTGATTTTACCGAGACCGCGATGACCAATGTTGATATGACTTCCTGTGCAACTTAGGGAATATTGTTATGCAAAATTACATCATTAAACCATTATTTTTAACATGTCATACATGTCAAAAAGTCCACGCCAACCTTGAGCTCCCTTGTGCAATGCCATTTATCCAATCATCCATCTGTTGATTATACAAGTAAACAAATGCTCTTATTATTTTATGACTGACAGTATTATAGTGTGTATATTGTCGCCTGTAGGAGTGCCAAGGTTCAGATGCAGGCAGTTTAATCGATGGAAATACTCCACACACACTAATTTTATTGATAGTCAGACAGTACTTGTAGGTATGTAGTAAACTGTCGTTGGAACTGAGTTAATTAGCCTTCACCAACGCCAAACTGTGAAAAACGCCTTTGCATTGTTTGGTTGACAAAAAAACCAAAACGACTTATTATTGGTTGTGCCTGGTGTTGGCTTAATGGTTAGGGTGGTGGGCTTGGGATCCTTGGGTCCTGAGTTCAAATCCCCCTCAGCTGTTGAATTGACACCAGGTGGGGTTGACTATGCCCGTCATCCTTCCGAGGTCGGCAAAATGAGTGCCAGCTTGCTGGGATCCTGTGTCGGAGCGGCGACCCGCCCAGGATTGTGCCCAATAGCCAAGGAGACTGCGTTGACAGCACCAATGCTCTGCACAGAGTATGGTCCCAATGGATGGATTATTGGTTATCTTTATTTACATTATATATTTTTCTTTATTCGTATGCAGCTTATGGCTGCTTGGCGGCATCATTTTCTGGGGACACGGCTGTACTGCTGATGCAATGCCCTGTTACCAGCACACACTGGTACTCATTTTGCCGACCTCATAAGGATGGCAGGCTGAGACAACCTTACCCTGTGTTAATTCAATGGCCCAACAGGGGCCTGAACTCAAGATCCTAAGATCTTAAGCCACCCGAACCGCTAAGCCAACACCAGGCATTTGATTTACATGAGCAACTAGAATGGCACTTGGTAGAGCGCATATTCGGCCAGGCTGAATATGTTTCGCACTGATAGGGCGGATCTGAATCCAGACCTTAAACAAAATCTAATCGGCTTGTTCTCGTCACCTACACAACTCATCCACCATGTTTTGTCATAATCCATCCACAACTTTTTGAAATATCGTCCTATACCGCATATCGTTTTTGGCCCCATCTCTCAATTATGAAGAACCACTTAAAAAAAAAAAAAAATTCTCAGATCTGGATGCGGATCTTCACCAAAATTGAATCAATTCGTCCTTGTTACACATCCAACCTATCCAGCAAATTCCGTCCGAATCCGTCCACAACCTTTTGAGATATCCTGTTCACAGAAAGGCAGAGACAAACAAACAGGAGTAAAAACAATCTCCATCCACTCTTGGTGGCACAGATAATAATAATTAATGTGTTTTACTTGAAGGTACCTGTTTTACCATTCCTTGCTCATCTGGGGTCCCTCAGGACCATGTTCTGTATTCAATCCAGTTTTTGGTTTATGAATAAGTAAATATTCTCAGACTTGCTTTGTCTTCTAACCCACCCAATACAAACAATCTCACCGTAACTAACTCAACTTGATACTTTAAGGGGCCAGACTTGGAATGAGGGCCATTCCTTTTAGTTCATTTGTCTTCAAACAACCAACAAGCTGATAGTGAATTGTTTAAAAAAAAAAAAAAAAACAGGTTGCCAGGATTACATACCACCTGGGTTTGCTTTATTCTCCTGTCCTTTCGTTGGCACAGACATTCCACAGCATGTAGGGCCTTTTCTTTCCAGCATTGCCTGTGCCTCCCCACCGAGAGTATAACTTCCTGTATCTTTTCAAAATCAGGCTCTTTCTATATTGGTAAAAGTTCATGGAATACTTTGTTCAAATATTGGATTAACAAGAAGAACATTGTGGCAATAACAAGGAAATTAGCAAAAGTACAACATGTTTAGACTTGTCACCTCAACGAATGGAAACAACTGGGTTGTTTGACATTATTTAATTCTGTATCAAAGTGTTGAACTATAGTGTGGTTTGGGGCATTTTTTTTTCTTCTTCTTCTTCCACTCCTACCTTCTTGTTACGGTCACCATCTGCCCTTTTCCCATGGCTGCGTGGCCAATGTATATGAAAGAACTTTCAGAACTTCAGTGTTTGATCTTGCAAGACCAGACTGCCTTCCCATCTCCATGTATTTGCTCTTTTGTTTCCTCCTTCACCAGTAGTGACTGCTACCTGTTGCATTTGGTGTTGCTCCTTCCCCAGCCCGAGCCGTTCACGCCATTACCATCACCTGTCGCATTTAAAAAAGCCTGTTATATTTATCACAATTCTGTTTTCCCCAACACTGGTTTTGTTGTGTAATATTTTCAAAAGTCTAAATCTACTACAACCACTTCAACGGCCCAAGTTATTCCTTCCGTCTTGTCTGGTTGGCTGATAATTGTTTTTTTTTTTACCCAACTCTTTCTTATACTGGATGTGGACGGTCAGGTCTGACGTTTGATTGAATATGTCAAGAATTTTGAATGCCAGGATGCCAGGATACCGCTCTAATGCACATACTCTTCATGAAGGGCACTGTGGTATCTTTTATTTCCACCGAGGCCAGCAGACAAGACACCCAGCTTAATGTTCATCCGAGGGATGGTGGACTTCGTGATGCAATGCCCTGTCTGCAAGACACCAATCCGAGTTGATAGTTGGGTTTACATTCAGACTCAGACAGGACAGCTGAAAGGTAAGTGTGCTACCTCGACACCACCCTGTCAAACTTTTAAAACTACAAATACACATTTTATCTGAAGCTTTCAAACACACAAAAAAGTGCTGTTTCTGTATTTCGCTGCCCTCGTGTTTGAGTGGTTTTACGATGAAGTGATATTTACTGGAAATCTGTGTTTTGTTTTGAAATCCATTGCATGCTCGAACAAGTTTCAGTTGGCATAGATGCTTATCCAATTCCAAGCATTAAAACTGAACATGTTGAACCAACAACAGGAAAAGGTTTCGGTTCAGTTCCACGCTGTGATCTCTATTCCTTATTCATAACCACTAATTGGAGAATGAGCACCTGAAATCGAACCGTCCAGCTTGGGAAGGAACTCAGAATATTAAGGTAAGTGTTGTTTCTTTTTAAGCCATGCCCTTATCAAAGTTTTGTATTTTGCCTCGTCCTGATGACAGATTGGTGGGTCAGACTATCACAAACGAGCAGACAGACCATCTCACACACGCACGCACGCACGCACGCACACTTCTCCTTTTAGCAATAAATGCAAAAATCTCAAACAAATTTTGCCGGTGTGATCTCTCATGAGGTTTCCTACTCATACCCCTCAGAGGAACCGCCACAAAGGTGTGGCTCAGCAAAACCCCTCTATGTGGTCCTTCCAAAAACATATATAACAGATCTCCAGGAATGACAACCTTGGCCCCTCCAGGGTCCTTCCGAGTCATCCTTTGACTGTGGAACAGGTTTCTCCCCTGTGGGTTCGGACTACGTTGCAGAACTGTCATCAGATTCCTTGTGCAGTGCAGCTCAGCCCAATTATTGAGCTGGGTCACACACTCAAATTGTCAGCAAAGCTTCCAGGATTCATCACTCGTCCAAATTTACTAGGGGGGTTGTTTATCCCGAGGCTCGCGGAACTGTGCCCCTCTCCCCTCCCCCACCAAAAGTCCGAATGAAGCCTGGGGGATTACATTCCCCTCGGGCTATTGCTTCAACAATGCGGTTGTTTCAAGTGCCCAAGTACAGCTGCTTCAGGCAGTATTTACAGAGGCAATGAAACTGATTTACAAATGCTTACAAAACTACCATACAAAGTGACATTTTATTCTCGTATTAAAATTTTCTGGATCATTGATAACTCCAAACATGTTACCGATAGCATTCACAACATGATCAACAGGGGTAAAGCAAAATGTCTGTCAAATTATGATTTTTCCACATGAGACACAAACATTCCACACGATAAACTCAGAGTGACATTGCACAGAACAGTAGATAAAGCATTTAGCAGAGGTGGTAGAGTGTACATTACAGTCTATGACCTAGAACGGCACTCGGTAGAGCGCATACTTCCGCCAGGCCGAACAGTTTACGTTGTGTATCCCACTGATGGGCTGCATCTTTATCTGAACCCGAACCAAAATCAAATCGACTTGTTCTTGGCACCTAACCAAATCATCCACCAAGTTTTGGCTGAATCCATCCACAACTTTTTGAGACATCGTGTTACATATTGTATTGCGGGTGGCTCCACATGCCCAGCCGAGGGGTTTAGTGACCCCTTTGGGAGTTGACCCTTTTTTTTTGCACTTCGTTTCCTTGAGACAGGGGGAACGCAAGTTTAGGACAGGAATTTTGGATTCTTTTGGCCATGGTGATGGCGATTGCTCGCCGACTCTTCGCGAAGGACACCGTGGGATCTTTAACGTCCACCAACTAATTCCGGCAGAGGGACGCCCAGTTTAACGGCCATCCGAGGTACGGCACACACATCGATGAATCTCCTTGCCTGGGAAACACTGGGAAGTTTATAGCTGGGTCTGGATTCGAACCCAGATGAGACAGCTTAGAGACAAGTTTGCTTGCTTCTAGGCCATCTTGCCAGCCCAACGGGTGGGAAACGATGCTTATTCTGAAAAAAAAACAAACTCTCTCCCCCCTCTCTCTGTTGGAGGGAGCAAGTACGACTAAATAATCAATTCCACACCAAATATTTTGATGAATGAGATCTTTCCCCTTCGACATTGTATGAATGCCTTTATATGCAAGTGAAACGAGAAAGCATCTGACAATGCAAAGCCCGTCCACTTTGTATTCAAACTTCTTCCTCACCACACAGTACATAACTTATCCATAGATTAAAACAGCGAGTCAGCCGGATGCTAACGCACAAAGCTACAGTGAGCAGATTAAAAGTGTTTCTTAAGGTAAGAAAATATCAAATGGCATCCTCCTATATTACATAAGGCCATTGTCTGTCTGTCTGTATCCAAACTGTAATTCACGGACCGGTGTTTGTTTGTCGCGCTACTCCTCCTCCAGTTCCGGGCTGATTACATCCAGACTTGCTACATAGGATCAGCGTGACCCCAAATATGTATGGGAGTGTTTTTTTTCAATCTTTGCTGGTGGTCTTGGGTGGCAGGGGGTGGGGGGGGATGCAAAGTGTCTATCTAAATGTGTATCGTGTAGCGCCACCTACAGGTGGGAGAGGGTATTACAAGTCTCCACCTTTTACGCTGCAGTTATCCTGTCCACACGTTTTCCAGTCCAGTGAGGTGTTTGAATTATAAGCAGTAGTTATGTTTTTGCTTCATGCACGTAACCCGGGTTATGTTTTTTTTTGTGTGTATAGAGCTGTCACTCGCCTATACACCGTCCAAATAAGGGTATGCGTCAGAAGAACGTGTTGCTTGCTTGGAACAAGATCGTCCGCAGGGCGGGTACTCTGCTGGTATCTGACAATCGGAGAATAAAAAAAGCACGGCTGGCTCGATCTCCAACAAGTCAACAAGTTAGGGGGTTGAGATAGGAAGGGTTCTTCTTCTTGAACAGACACAATTATTCCCACGTGGACGGGGGAAGCTTGACGCAAATCTTTCACGAACCGGCTGCGGAGACCTGACGTTCGACTCAAGTTCTAGGGACGGCACACACATTGGAGCAGGAATTTGTAATTTGTTTAGGATGCCGTTGATAGCTCGCCTACTCTTCGTGAAGGACACCGTGGGATCTTTGACGACCACCAATTGATGTCAGCAGATGAGGAAACCGGTTTAACATCCGAGGGATGGCTTACACATTGATGAATCACCCTGGGTTAGAAAGCGTTAATGGGGACAAAGAAGATCATGGGTCATGATGGGGGTGGGTGCACTGACTGCTTGAGCTCTTGGAGGATAAAGTGGGAAAGAATGGCTTCTGTAAGACGGTTCCATCGATGGGAGAAGCGAGAATAAAAGAGATGAGGTGTGCAGTGAGCCTGGATTTTGGAAGTTTAACCAGGAGGGGTGACTGGAAGAACGCGTCCATCTTGGAGTTGCTGCGGCAAGGTCGGAGGCCTGACAGAGGGGACCCAGCAATGTTGGAGAATCGACGGTGGAAAGCAGATGCCACCGACCTGCCTGCAATGTGAAAGCAACAGACCTTGTGTTTCGGCATCATCACGGGAGTTCTTGTTGTTTCGTAAGTAGCCTGTGGCTGCTGGTTGCATCATTTTGTGAAAGCGCCGCTGTGCCGCTGATGCAGTGCCCACTATTACCAATAAGCTGGTACATTTTGCTGACCTCGGAAGGATGACGGGCTGAGTCAACCCACCTGGTGTTATTTCTGCGGCACGACGGGGGCTCAAACTGAAGGCCCTATGAGATCCTAAGCCAGCCACCTTTACCGTTAAACCAACACCAGGCCTATCAGGGGGAGATGATTACATTTTATAACATTTCTCGTGGTTCCTATTGGGAGCACAGTGAAGTACCTGAGAAATCGGTTAAAATTACATTTTTTAAATTTAAATAATACCGTGGTAAGTAAAATGGACTTGCTGGGTACTGTGCGTGCAATCAGCAAGGTAAGATGTGTGATATATATATATATATATATATATATATATATATATATATATATATATATATATATATATATATATATACAGGGTGTCCCAAAAAAATGTACTCTCTCTTTAAATGATAATAAATGCGTTGTTTATTGACTTAGAAACAAGATTAATGGATAAATGCATGTTTACAAATGTTCAAACTGACGACCATCACGTTCCAAACACAGCCGATAACGCGGACCAATGGATTCAACAGCATTACGAATCATTTCATTTGGAACTGCAAGACATTGTCTTTCAATTTCCTCTTTCAGCTCATCGACTGTTGCTGGTTTTGAGCCGTAACCCTTATCTTTGAGATATCCCCATAAAAAGAAGTCCATTGGAGTGAGGTCTGGGGAACGCGCAGGGAATTCAACACTACCTCTTCGCCCAATCCATCTGTTCGGAAAAGTTGCTTCGAGATAGGCTTACATCACGTTGGTTACATCACGCTTACATCACGAAAAGTTGCTTACATCACGGTGGTAGTGGGGAGGTGCTCCATCTTGCTGAAAGTAAATCTCTTCATCACCAAATATCTCTTCGACATGTGGACCGACGGATTCCTGCAGCAAGTTTAAGTAAACATCCCCAGTGACAGTTTGGTCAAAAAAGAATGGCCCGAGGATGCCCAATGCTGATATCCCACACCACACAGTAACCCCTGGTAAGTTTAAATGGTGTTCCATAGTAACATGCGGATTTCAGGAGCCCAGTAAGTGCAATTGTGTCGGTTAATTGAGCCATTTAACGTGAAGCTGGCCTCATCGCTCCAAACATTTTGATGGAATGCTGCATCTTCTTCGCATTTGCCCAGGTACCACTCACAAAATTCAGCTCCGGTCAGGATCGTCTTCATTTAGAGCGTGGATTAATTTTGGAATGCAACTTTTCAATTAATTCGCTTCAAAATGCGATGGGCGCTTGATTTTGGGATTCCTGTCTCACGAACCATTTGTCGTACAGATTTCCGTGGGATCGGTGGAAGGTTTCCAGCAATTGATTTTCCTTTGCGGGGGTGGTTGATGACCGTGGTCTTCCTGAACGCTCCTTATGGACGTCATGCACAGTTCCATCTGTTTCAAACTTATCTCGGATGCGAGCAATGGTGCGTCGCGTTGGTGGATCTTTGTGAAAATGTCTTCTAAATTGTCTTTGCACTTCCATTATGTTTCGTGCTTCCAGTAGCACTTTATGATAAATTTTCTTTCTTCAAAACCTAGTCGTACTTCTGCCATTATTAGGGTCAATTTGATCTGAAAATAAATGAAAAATTCAATGAGTTATGAGGAGCCAAATGTGAGTACATTTTTTTGGGACACCCTGTGTATATATATATATAACACACACACACACACACGTTGCGGACCCAAGGTCGGGGGCGAAGACCACGAGGGGTGAAATACTCGGGTTCCCACCAGACTCTCCAGAATTGCAGGCCGTCACACACGAATAACTTTGTGACGCAGCGGGTTGCTAATCGACCGTGAACGCCAATAACTCGACCACGTGACTTAGGGTCCTCCATCTAATACCGCTTACCTGAAGGTCACGTGATGTAATTATCGGGGGACACGCCCTCAGTACGCATTTGCTCAAACCAGATCATCTTACCAGATCAGATGCAGCCGAGCGGAACTGCCAAGCATGTACCGGCTAGGAAACAGATCGTTGGGGAATATTGTCTCGGCTAAATGAGGGTGCGGGCCATGCTGGAACAATGGAAGAAAACACGAAAATTAGCTGGGAACATTTCTATACAAAGCATTTATTTACAATCGAGCGAGGAAAAGTACGTGGCACATTGAATGGGATTTATTTTATGTACAGCAGGGGATAGCAAGGAATTTGTGGGGTGCGGCAAAAGACAAGCAATGTTACACAAGCTAACACAAAGCAGAGTTATCCCGTTATATCTTCTACAATATAACGCCATCACACACACAACACACACAACACACACACAGAAAGATTAGATATAGCCCAGAGAGAAAGAAAGCAGGTGAGGGTATATGACCTTAAATACCTGATGCGGTCGGCAGACCAACACAACTCAGAATGCTTAGGGAGAGTAGGTGTGAGGAATACTGGTGTGTCCAAGATGTGGGAGTGGGAGGTGTGGTGTCGTGCCAGAGGAAAATGGGATTTCGAGTCGGTAACGTTCTTCTTTTTTTCTTTTTTTTTGTGTACATTGTCGAGGCTCATATGAGAGCTAACACAAAATGCCAGCAAGGGGGGGGGCATGAGACAAGAGTGGGGGGAGAGGAAAGGACAAACAGTGGGGGGGGGGGGGGGACAGAGACATTAGGAGATCTGTGGAAGGGAGAGGGATGGGGCAGGGAACACGGGGTATACAAGATGGACACTACAGGTACCTTCAGGAAGGAAAGCAGGGAATTTGAAGGAGGTGGATTAATGGGGGTTGAAAAGATCGAGGTTTTAGATGAGGTAGATAGGTGGTGGTGAACGGCTGTTTTGAAGGCCTGGAGGGAAGAATGGGATTGAATAGAGTGTGGGAGTTTATTTCAAGGCGGGGGAAAAGAGGAATGAAAGAGTGAAGGTGAGCAGTGTGGGGGAAAAATTTATATTAATGTATTCTAAATTGTAACAAATGGAGTTTTAGAAATGTAACTTTTATGCTACAAGTTGAATTGGCTGTCCTTTCTGGCCAAGAGACTTTTGCCCTAAATGTTGATAAATGTCTTGGTCTGGAGCGGAGTGACCTGAGCTGATAACAACGAACCTTTGCCTCGAAATGTACGAAGTGGCTTCTCGTCTAAAGGACACGTCTGCAGTCTGGGTTGATAGCCCCCACCACTCTCTCATGAAAGCATAAAATGCTTTGAAATGTAAATTGTTTCAGTGCAAGTACCTGAGGAAGTATTAGAATCTCAGTGGCTTGTGCTCCTTGGAACCGACAAGTACCAAGTTAGAATAAAACTCTCTGATGTAATGTGGAAGTGAATTGAATTGGGTTGGTCTAATGTAAAGTAAGAATAAATGAATAGAAGATAAAAAATATTGCAATCAATGGGGATTCTTAAGTTCATTGTACGAGGGTGAAAAGTGTATGGTGTATAATTAGAAAATAAATTGTTTCACAAGGAAGGACTTGTGTGGACATCGGTTATCAGTGTCAATGGGTTTTTATGCAGGATTTTATAACCAAATCGGACAAATGTTAAACTCTGTATGAAGTCAAATAGGATTCCACAATCGGCCAGTTAGAATCTTCAATGATCACAACAAGGTGGGTTAAAAAAATCCACGTACAGATGGTGCCGAGACTCGGATTCGAACGACGTGGTGCGGTGCTCGTGACCGGAGGTGCTTAATCTGCCGGAGCAGTGCCTGGAGGAAGCAAGTGCTTGAGCGAAGGTAAGGGAGAGCGCTCTCAGCAGGTAACGCATTTCGAACAAAGAAAAGTTCATTGTCAGTAATTTTATTGATAGAAGAAGAGGATCCGGCGGAGGAGTCCGTTTTAAAGTAAACAATAAGTACTGTAGTTGTTTAGAAAAGTGCTGGAGAAGAAGAGGAGTCAGTGACAAGAAGAGGCTCGATGAGGAGCCGACGAGTAATTAAATGGGCATGATGAAGCGACATGCCACATGTTTGCATTGATACGGACCGGCTGTGAGACAGAGGCCGAGGACACGGCTAGACGCGGGATAGGGTTAAAATAGATAAATATTATAAGTTACCTGTTTGTAAGAGTTATGAGTTACTTTTTGTCATTGAACTCACTGGAAGTTTTGTGCAGTGAGGTTGTTATATTACATTGTGTGGAGGTTTTACGGATTTGTAAATGCAAATGATTTGCACGAAAATTTTGTGGAGTGCAGGAGACGATTAACCGCTGGGAGCGTGGCTGGTGATTTGCATTGAGATGCATGTGTTGCTGAGAGTAAAAAAAAAAAAAATGAAACTTGTGCGAGTCCAATATTCACTGCAATGAAACGTGCTCTGTTGGGATTTTGACGATATTTTTAACTCGTGCTGATTAAGCTGTGGGTCTGTTTGGGTTGGCATGTTATGCATTCTTGGCATTGTATTTCAACGCGAAGGTCGCAAGCTACACTGTGTGAGACCCCCCTCCACTGGATCTGTGGGGGGTGGCATTTCTTTAAGTGTGAAATTCGATTCATATGCAGATTCAAGAGGATGGCGGCTATTGTGTCAAATTGTGCATGCCGTTGGAAATGATTTAAAATGATATAGAAATGTGATTGGTATTTGTCACGTGATCACACGCGAGTCTATGAGATGCAATGCTCATTAGTGTGTGTGTTGAAGCCATGACAGAGTAATGCTAAACTGTGGGTTTTGCCTGTCAGAGTTTTTATTTTTCTTCCCACCGGATGTGGAGAGAACTTCTTGTTCCTTGTTGTGATGATTTGTAATTACACAACCGGCAGGTTTAAGTGCTGGGCAAGCTCTGAGGACGTGTCAGAAATGTTTCGAAGATTTTGATCTGAGTTGTAACCATTGTACTTAAAAGATGTGATTTAAATGTAGAAACGTGATTTGGAATGATTTTAAAATTGATTTGATGATGTTTAGCACGTGGGGCGATTCACAGATATTATTTGATGATTCTCTTCGGATGGACGTTGAAATATTGTTTTATTCGTCTGCGAATGTTGAGGTTGCCTGAAACTTGTGCTGGGAAGGCAATGGCAACCAACCCAGTGTAACCCTTTGATCGATTCAGTCAAGGTAAATTCATTATTTAATTGGATAGACGCTGAAGATTTTATTTTCATTTATGGATTTTAAAAGGAAATATTTTATTGTTTTGACCAAAAAGTTGTTAGAGAGATTGGATGTTTATGAGTCTTGAAGTTTAAGATGCTTTCCCCTAAGATTGGGATAAAGTTTGGGGAGGGTCGAGCACATGTGTAGACAGAGTGTTTGAGCTGCAATTTAAATGACATTCGCCTGATGACAGATTTGACAAGTGATTTGACAATTTTTGTACAACTGTTTAAATGATTTATTTGTTTTGATAAAGGAAAATGGATTCGTAATTGAGAAGGTCGGAGGAAGGATAGATGGTTTGTGTATGTGAGTTGGAAAAATGGCAGCATGTTTGCTGTTTTGGTGAGAGAGAAGTGGATAGATGAAAAATGTCAGAGATTTAAAATGTCGATGGAATTCGGTTGTTTAAGAGCAATTGGTTAAACATTATTTTTGAGATATTTTATGCTCTGCAGCCAAGGACGCTCTGCAGCTCAGCAACTCGATGTCAGGATGGCCGAGTGGAGTGAACTCTCAAATTGGGGTTGTGCGGTAACTGTGTTAGTTACTTTCAGACTAAGCTCAAAAAAAATAAAAAAACCCTTGTTATCTGTTAATTGAGGATAAGGAAAATTACTGAGAATTGAATCAAGATAAAAAAAAAAATGGCAGTTGCTCTGGAACTATTTGTGATTGAAACTGTAAATTGTTTAGCAGATGTGAATGTTAAAATGGTAACTGGAAAATCGATTTGGATTCGGTTTTGAAGAAATAGATTACTTTCATATTTTTGGGATAAATGATGGAATATTTTTTGTGAAAAGAATTATTGATCGCAAATTGGAACCCTGATAAAGACTTTGTTGCTTTTACATGGAAATAGCAAATGAGATGGATGTTTGAGTATACGTACAACTGAGATTTCTGTATATTTTAGCATGTTGTTTTGGGAAATAAAAGGAAGGGATTAAAATATTGATATGACATATAATGCAATTTAAATGCTTCTATAAGAACCTTTGTTAGTCTTATTGAAATACTGTGCCCATGACGTTTATTGATTGGTGTTTAATTGATGTTTTGTTTGTTTCGGAGTGTTGAAAGCAGTCTTTGAAGCAATGTACGATTTCTATCATGAAGTGGAAAACTTCCACACCAAAGATTGACGATGGGAGAACCCAGTTTGGGTGATTGAGCATTCAACACGTGATCATGCCCTTCTGAGGAGATAAGATGGAGCAATGTGGGAAAAGAAAGAAAAACCCACTGAGGAGAAGGTTGAGCAAAGTCTTAACGTCGGCTTGTGTGGTGCTTGCGTGGAGGAATGTTCTCAGCACACTCTCGATTGCTGCTCTGCAAATACATCTGAACTTGCTGTGGTTGCTTCAATGTACGACAGGCTGGAGTTCACACTGCGCTCCTTCAACCCAGTGTCCGGCCCAAGCTTGTACTTGCCCACATCTACCTTCTCCTCAGCTCAAGGAGTGCTTCGTTGTGTTTCCCGTTGGGTGCTGCTCTATCCACACCCTGACCTGTTTATCTTCTGACTTCGGGTAGCATGTTTTCAATGTGTGACACATGCTGATGAACAGGCCATAAATTAAATGGAAACTCACTTATTTTCTGATATGAGCACTCGCTGCCATTGTTGATTGAACTTGAGTAATGGAAATCTTTTCTCCTTCAGGAACGGGACATGGTAATCATGTGTAAGAAAAATTATTCAAATTTTCCTTAAAAAAAAACGGGGGAGTGTGGGGGAAATTTATATATTAATGTATTCTAAATTGTAACAAATGGAGTTTTAGAAATGTAACTTTTATGCTACAAGTTTGAATTGGCTGTCTTTCTGGCAAGAGACTTTTGCCCTAAATGTTGTAAATGTCTTGGTCTGGAGCGGAGTGACTTGAGCTGATACAACGAACCTTTGCCTGAAATGTACGAAGTGGCTTCTCGTCTAAGGACACGCCTGCAGTCTGGGTTGAGTAGCCCCACCACTCTCTCATGAAAGTATAAAATGCTTTGAAATGTAAAATTGTTTCAGTGCAAGTACCTGAGGAAGTATAGAATCTCAGTGGCTTGTCTCCTTGAACGACCAAGTACCAAGTTAGAATAAAACTCTCTGATGTAATGTGGAAGTGATTGAATCGGGTTGGTCTAACTGTTAACTAAAGTAAGAATAAATGAATAGAAGATAAAAAATATTGCAATCATGGGGATCTTAAGTTCATTGTATGAGGGTGAAAGTGTAGTGTGTATATTAGAAAAAAATTGTTTCACAAGGAAGGACTTGTGTGGACATCGGTTTTCAGTGTCAATGGGTTTTATGCCGGATTTTATAACCAAATCGGACAAACGTTAAACTCTGTCTGAAGTCAAATAGGATTCCACAATCGGCCAGGTGAATCCTCAACGATCACAAACAAGGTGGGTTAAAAAATCCACACTGACTCGTGATTCGTGATTTTGTAAAATGTGAAATGGATTTCAGGTGATTTTCGTGAAAAATCCACACTGATTCATGATTTGGTAGTTTTACCAGAAGGGGGTTGCTGGCGGATCTTGAGCGCCCTGCGGAAATATGGGGGGGGGGGACATATCACGGACAGAGTGGGGGGGGGGCGAGACTGGAGAGGAGACGGTAGAAGACAGAAAGACCACCGACTGCTCTGCGGTGAGAGAGTGAGAGGCCCAAAGACTCGCCTCACGGGAGATACCAATGATCTTAAAACCAGTTGTGCTCACAGAAACGGATAGAGGGGATAGAGAGGAGAATAGATGCGTGAGGAGAAAGATCCTCAACTAGCCGTGTAAAGGTCTATATGTGTAAGCGTGTACCTCCATGGGACGCTCCGCCTGAGCGTTCCCACTTGTGATATGGTGCCGTTTATTTGCCGGGGCTCGTGGTAACGTGCGCTCCGCACTAGTCCGTCTGGCTGCTCGGGGTGGCAGAACGTCGACAGCACGGCAGGGAGTCTCGAAGGATGGCAGTCACCAGGCTCAGCCTCTCGAAGAAGAAGAAGAAGCGCGTTCTGGCAATCGCACACCAATAATGTTCTGAAAAAGAGTGAGACAGAGTGAAGAGAGGCCCTAACGGCTCCGCACTACCCATTTTATAAACCCCGGGCGAAGGGTGGGGCGATGACCTGAAGGTGACGCATTGTGGCCCAAATCCTGCTCCTCTATTGGGCCACAGCGGCCCTAGCCACGCCCTGCAAGGCTCCAAGACCGGAAACTGGCTCAGTTGCCTTCCAGCTTCGGCACGGCTCAGAGCTCCTGACTTAACATAGGGCATGCTCCACGAGTCGGCACCCCAGGCCTGAACATGCTCCGAGTGCAGTCTGAATGTCGGATGGCAGCGAACTTTCTCCCCCACCCACGGGCTTCTTTACGGGCCAAAATGTACACAAGTGACCTGAACCAAACTCCCGGATCGTCCTTCATGCGACCCCTCCTCATTTCCCCCGGTCTTGCCATGGTCTGATGACTGGATGAGGGCTGTATCAATTCCGGGTGCTCACCTGGGACGTTCCCGGTGACATGCGGTCGAGCTATTAACGTCTGTTGCATGGTCGAGCATCGCGTGGCGCCGAGGATAATTTGATGCCGTGCGGTGCTCCTCAAAATAGAGTGTTGAATTGTAGCGATACAGTGGTACGAGGGGGTGCAGGAATATTTTTCCCGTGTGTGGGAGGCGTTTGTGGTCAAAGTGGTGAGATTTGGAGAGCGAGGTGCAGAGTAAGGTGAGGTGCTGGTTGGGAATGGGCACACAGATTTAAATGAAATAATGGCGCACGATTCCTGTGTGCGAGTTGTGTAGTGTACAGCTGGGATGTGGATGAGCCGAGCCACGGGAGGCATCGTGGTGTGCTTGTAAACAATTGCCTATTGAATGGCTAGTATGCTTGCATGCATGTTATGTACTATGGCTGAAAGGACAGGGTTAGAGGAGGAATCAGAGATTTATTAGACCTAATGACGAGACCCACACAACGAACTTCGTCCTGTTAACCCACTAGACATTAGGAGAGGACTAACTGTATGAATACTAATGAAATAACTGCCTGTGACATGGGTAGCTGGTTCAATTCGCAAACTTAACGGCATGCGATTGCACAATCTCGCAACAATAAATATATATATATTTATAATATATATAATATTATATATAATTTATAATCAATAATACTATATTTCTGGGTCGGGATCGGGGTGAGAAGACCACCAGGGGGAAAGCTATCTCGCGGATTCCACCCCAGACTCCCCGAATTCGCTAGGCCGTCGCACACGCGAATTCCGTACGTGGTCGTCGCTACACCGATTGGAATGCCAATAACTCAACCACATGACCGAGTAGTCCTCCCGTCTATGGGTTAAACGGGTACCTAATTAATCACGTGACCTAATTACCGGGGCACACGCCCTCGGTACGCCTTGCTACGAACCAGATCAGTTTTACGTAGCAAGATGCATCCGAGCGACACTGCCCAACCGACGCCACCGGCTAAAAGTGAATGCCGACTGTCGGAAAACGTCCGCGGTTAGGATACGGACCATCTGGACTCAATGAAAGAAAAGACAAAAACCGACTGGAACATTTCTACAATAAATCTTTCTATTAACAGGCAAGCGAGAAAGTATCTTGGCACAGTTAATACTTTATATTGTTTGTGAGAAGGATAGCAAGAAAGCTGCTGTGCTACAATCATATCAATCAACCTACAAAAGCAGACAGAGCAGAGTTATCCAGATATAATCGTGTACAATCTCAACTTGAGAGACAGGCTGCCAGGATAACACACACACACACACAACCCAACACACACACACACACACCCGGATGAAAGAGAGTTACATGAAAAAGAGAGATGAGAAGCGACCGCGTCTCTCAACTACCTTCTGCCACGATTGCCCGACCTCCGCCACCAGTATGTGTTTGGGCGACTGCTCCGCTAGGCGATAGCTCTCCTGACATCAGCCTGGCGCCTCGCAGTCTCGTCTCTGCCTTCGTGCCTGCTTTACGGAAGTCGGGGGGTGCCAGAGAAAAGACGCGACCATTGCGGTGAAGGGATACAAGTGTCGAAGTCTACAGCAACGGTAGCGAAAGGCGGAGCCGAAACAAGTGTGCGAATAGAAGCAAACGTTATAGGTCAGGTAAGGAAGGTGAGCCAGCAGTGAATTGGTAAAATGAACTCGGAACGGGGGACAGGAAGGTGAGTCATCGCAGTGTGCAATGTAAAGAGGTCGGAGAAGGCTGCGCGGTTGTAAGAATGGACGTCAGCAGGTGAATTGGTAAAGTCGGAGAAGGCCGCTGACTCTGGTAAATAAGCGATTCAGCAGTACACTTGGTAAAAAAAAAAACAAGGTGCGGATGAAGGATGTGAGGTGAGAAGAAAGGTCGAGAAAGTCGCAGCAAATAAGCGTCATTACCGAGCGCCGCGCAACAAGGTATATCATAAAAAATAAATGGTACGTGAAAGGCGGAGCCCATGGTCATGCAAATCGGTCGTTCGAGCCCATAAGCCCAGACCCGAATAGCCAAACAGGTAAGGACGCAGCAGGAAGAGATTTGAACGACTCAGCCGAAACAACGACGCCACCACCCGTGACCCGCCTTTTATAAATCGGCGTTCGGCGGGGCGACGACCAACAGTGTCAACCTGGGAATTGGGTGTTCTGGTTAGGCCCCGGCCAGCACATGAGCCGGCCACCATGACCGGAAGGGGCTCCACTTCACTTCCGGCCAGATGGTTCCAAGCTGCGGAATCGCCTCGCTCCGAGCACCGTGACATGAATCGCCTTGCACCAAACCCTGTGCCGTGCCCCGGTGACCCGCGGTTGGCGCTGGTCAATGTGCCTGCTCCATGGTGCGCCACACGGCCCGAGCGATCTGGCCGCACAGCATGCATCTGCCTGGTAGCAGCTGCATCGAGTCGGAGATGCAGGAGGATGTCTGCCATCCGTGGGAGACATTTGTGGCCATCGTGGTGAGCAAAGACCGACGGTAAGACGTTATTGTAACCCAATATGTAGACCCAACCAAAGATGTGTGTTATTCGTGCCCCGTTCTGTACGATGATAAAGTATCACAGTTGCGCGCGAGTCTGCCATTGCATACGTGGTCAGCACGCGGGTCCGCCCGTCATCGAATATTGTGTTTGCGGTTATCAGAGGCGGTGTCGTGTGCACTGTGCCAGCCCTGATCTGTGTCAGGGAATTTAGGGAAAGGGTATAGATATAAGTAGATTGAAGAAGAATGCGCCGCGTGTGTACTGTATGTGGTTAGCATTTGGTGTGTTGGTTATGCCTCTGATCGCCTGAACAGTGGGTGTGGGGTTGCTGTGGGGAATGCGCTTCGTGCTGCAGCGCTGGCGTTTATTGTTGGCTTCTACTGCTGCCCTTGGTCTTCTGTGAGGAGCATTCTTACGCGAAGGGCGCGGCTGTGGTTTTTACAGATGGGTCCCGAGCGTAGCTCCTGCTGCCCTCGAGAGGATCCCTTGCTTGGATTTACCTCAGGAATAGAGAAAAAAAGAATAGGAATGAAGTTCAGAGGTTTAATCAGACCTAACTATGAGATTTACACAATGCACTGTCCCGTTCGACCCACTTGACAAGAAGGAAGGGACTATCTGAACGTACATTAATGAAATAACTGACTGGGGACCACTGTATGTTGGTTGCTATTGGTGTTGGAGGGATGTGGTTTCCAGAAGCGCAACAATATATATATATATATATGTATGTTTATATCTACTACATGGCCAAAAGTATGTGGACACACCTTCTAATTAGTGGATTTGGCTATTTCAGCCACACCCATTGCTGACATGTATAAAATCAAGCACACAGTCATGCAATCTCCATCGACAAACATTGGCAGTAGAATGGGCCGTACTGAAGAGCTCAGTGACTTTAATCGTGGCACCATCATAGGATGCCACCTTTCCAACAAGTCAGTTCGTGAAATTTCTGCCCTGCTAGAGCTGCTCCATTCAATGGTTAGTGCTGTCATTGTGAAGTGGAAACGTCTAGGAGCAACAACAGCTCAGC
>CM068953.1:43273188-43283767 GCA_035128595.1 Eptatretus atami | reverse complement strand
CCGAGAGAGATACATTTATTATACAGGCCACGTAAGCCAGTCAATGGGGGAATGGGGGCAGGACCGATCAAAAAGCCTACAGCCGATGTCTACTTATTATGTACAAGCACGTACTTGCTCACAATTCTACTGAGACAAGGCGCCACAGACTTTCATACAAAAACCAAGAAGAAAGAACAGGCTCGTAAGCCTTTTTTATTGTTCAGAGCCGGATGACCGAAGGGGCTCCGAGAGAACGAGCGGGCTACCTGGCCACCCTCGTGGTGACTCGCTGGGTCTGGTTCGGCTATTAGCTGGCTGATTATAAGCCGATAAAACGTACATCTGGTCCGACGGGACTTGGCGATATAAAACCGCATGGCAATCGCATACAGAACGAGCTGCTTAAGCAGCTTCGTTTCGTGCAGGTCCCGTCGAGGTATAAACTCCCGGCATTTCTGTCCGCGCGAATAATTAGGTACATCGACTCTTGTTGTCGTCCTCATCGTCTTTGGTTCGTGGTTCTCCTTCTCTTTTCTTTTCTTTTACAGGTACTTCTCTTAGTGCTCTTGGTGTTCTCTCGTGTGGTGGCGTTTCGTGCGTGTTTTTGTTTCTCTCTCTCTCACTTTATTGTCGTTTCGTAGGCGCCTTTCGTGTACTCTCTCTCTCTATTTCTCGTCGTAATCCTCGTGTTTCTTGGTTCTCTCATCGTCTTCTGTGGTTCTTTCGTCTTGCGTTCTTTAGTACAGTTGAATTTGTGTTTTCGTGTTAGTTTCTCTCGATCTCTCTCTCTCTTCTCTTCCTGTTCCTTTTCGTACTTTCAGTGTTTTTTAGTCGTAACCATTTCGTTCTTCGTGGTCTATTAGTCTTTCTTAGTGTTTCAATTGTGTCTCGGGCGTTTTAGTCCGTGCGTCGGTCTTTGTAGTCTTCTTTTTTCCGGCTTTTGCTGTTGATTCTTTTTTTTGTGCGTTTTGTTCGGTCATTCTGTGTTTTTAGCTGGCGGCCTTCCGGGCATTTTGGGGCCTTCTGGGCGTGGTTCTTGTGGCTCTCAGGTGTGTGGTGATTTGGGCTGTGTTGGTCTACCATGTGTCTGGGCTTTTGATGGGTCACGTCTCGCCCTACGTTCTAACGTTTTGTTTGGGGGCTTTGTTGGGTCTCAGACGTGTGTTTTTTTCCCTGGCGATTTTATTCAGTCTTCCTTTCTGGGGCTTTCACTGGTTTGTGTGCTGTTTTATGTTGCGGTATCTATTTTTCGTTGCCTTGGGGCGAAGTGCGTATGTTATGATGTAACTGCTTCGGGGTGCTTTATGTTGATTGTCTATTTGGTATTTTATTGTTGTTGTTCTTATTCTTCTCTCTCTTTTTCTTACTTATTTTTTTCTTTCATTATCTTTATATGATCTTTTGGGAATTTTGTGTTGTTTATGATTTTCTGTGTATTTTTTGTATAATAGCTTAAGTTTAATGGTTTGTTTTTTGCTTTTTTGGAGTAGGTTCGGTGATGTAACGATGCAGGGTTTGTTATGTTGGATCGTTGCGAATTATGAAAATGAGTTACAATGTGTAATGGTCTGTTGATCGATTTTATTCGGTGAAAAGATGAAGTTTGTTCTTCGTACGACAATAGTTGTAAGAGGTATTGAGAATTCGACAGTTGAAATTTCAATAGCAAGTATCATTGGAGATCGAGATTTATTTGAAGTAGGGAGGAGGTTTTTGAGGAGAAGGATAGTTGCTATTATGTTCGATGGGGAGTTGCAAGAGGGGCCGGAGGGTGTTTACGGGTAGTGGAAGATTCGTGTCTCTCGTCTATCTTCGACTGTTCTGGAGCATGTGGCGGAGAAAAGAAAATCGGTAAAATGGATGATGGATGATGCGTGAAAGTGAAACAACTACGCTCTGTTCTCGTAGCTTGAGAATTCGCTCTTGATACTTGTTCGGTTTGCTCTACAGACGGGTGCATTGATTGATGTTGTCCCACGATCGTAGTGTACGCACCTTTGAGGAAGTTGGTACTTTTCTGTTATCACAGGGTACATTCTTGCTTGCCGTGATCGGTTATGAATTTCTCGTCTCGTGCAAGTACGCATATCATTTCGGATGGGTGTGGTGGGGGATTGAGCGCTGCTAAATTAAGTCGCTGTTCCCTACTCGGAATGTTTATGATTTAGAGATACGGTTGAAGTTGGTTGGATACGCTTGATGTTGTTCGGCGTGTGTCTTGGGGTTTAGGTGGTACTCTCTGTTGTGTTTATGCTTACTGGTGAACTCTGACTTTGGTTTTCTTGTCTCGACTGGATCTTCTCGAGTTCTATAAAAATGGGAGCAGATTCGTTTGTAACGCGTGTTTTTAGAATTGTGCGTGTAATTGAGATTAAAGAGTGATGCTTGATAGGGTCCTCTGCTGAATTTCGTTTTAAACCGGTGGTCTTCTCGAGATTATGAGATCATGGTCGCTCTCTTGGCGAATTTTATCTCTTTGTGAAGCGGTGATTCTCGTGAGAATCATTTCATTGAAGTAATTAGTTTTGAATGAAGGTGATCTGTGAACGGAGATTTTGTTTTACTCGTCGCGCTTTCTCGGAGATATTCTCTTGTTGTACGCGCTGGGTCATGGACTTTTGGTGTTCTTACGGAATTCTCGTGCGTTTATATTCTCTCTATGGATGGTCATTAGAAAGATTGTCTCTACTCGTATTTCATAGCATGCATATGAAGTTGTTAGTATTTAAAGAGTTTAATTGTCACTTTGGATGTAGCTTGCTTTCTTCGAGGTTGTGGATTAAGAATGCCAAAGTTTATACTTGTCACAATATGAGTCTCGTTTGAGGAATGGTTTTTGCGTTATGGAAGGGCTGTGTGTGTGGGTTGTAACGAGAGAATGAGGGGTAGATTAGCGTAATTATTTTAAATATTTCTTGCTTTGTGAAATGGTTTGATGTGGTGGTTGGTAACGGGGTTGCGCGGTTCGACGATTGGAGAAAGTTAGGAAATGTGGCATAAATTATCGTTTTTTGATCGTTTAGCTCCGTTACGTTAGGGAAGTATGGGTAGTTTTAAATTGACGCCTCCAATTTAGGGTAGGTTTGTAAGTGGATATGGAATCTGATGGTGGTTGTGTATGGTACGCTTTCAGGAATTGAGTGGTCTTTATAGGGCCGAAATGTTTTTTTTTGCTGATCGATACGTTTAGACTTTGATTTTTTTGTGAAAAAATGTAAGGTGATAAAATATAAGTGTCATTTTGGGTCTGATACAGATTTTGATATAATTGAGGAATTTATTTTGTTTCGTCTATTCTGATGTGGTGGATTTTGTTGTGATATACGTGTTTGGAATTGGTGTTAAATTGTGTATGTTTTCGTGGGTTTGTTGTCATCGAGTTCTCTCGATGAAATTACTTGAATTTGAGATCTCATCTTTCTAATTTATGATGAGGTGTTGGGTATATGGGGGGTTTTCCCCACCCCAGATGGTGCTTCTTTGTGGGGAGCGGGGAGGTAGGGAATTATTTTTGATTATGTTTCGGAGTGATTTATAGGTGATAAAGTTGTTTAGTTTTGATAAAAAAGATAGCTGGAAACTTGATGGTAAGTATTTAGAAGCTTTAGAAGTGTTACTTAGTGTGTATTGAGAGTTATTAGCGTTTTTGGAGTAGTCATTATGTACTTGAGTATTTAGCAGTGATTAAGAGTCGTATTAGAGTATCCTTTCGAATTTATTAGGTATCAGAGTTATTGAGTTTCTTATGGTTGAAGTCTATTAGGTATTAGGTTTAGAAAGCTCATTAGACTTAACTTACGTTTCAAGTTTATTAGTAGTTTTCAGAAGTTGCTTTCGGTCTTCTCAGAGTCTATTTAGTCTATTGGTATTGAAGTTCGTAGTTAGGCGTCTATTGGGTTTAGGTTTCTTAGAAAGTATGCATAGGTCTCCTTAGTAAGTCTTCAGAGTAGTATTGTAGTTATAGTGTTTTGAAGTGCTATTGGCGTTGTTATTAGCAGTGTATAGTAACGTTCATTAGTGTATCAAGTTAGTCGTTTATTCGAGTATTAAGAGTACATTAGTATATTTAGTAGTACTATTAGTATCTTAGTTACGTTCATTAGTCCCGTTTTGTAATTTTAGTTTATTTAGTGTTAATATAGTATTATTTAGTACGTCTTTGTAGTTATTTAGCTAGTAGTTTAGTTTCATTAGTGGTACTTAAAGTAGCTCTCATTCGTAGTCTCATTAGTATATTCAGTCGTATTTAGTCAGTACTTTTATAAGTATTTTTAGTAGTATCATAGTGTCTTATAGTATCTTTTAGTAATTATTTAGTAGTATCATTGTTAGTATCATTTGTAGTTTTTATGTTTATTAGTTTGTATCCTTTATGTTATTAGTAGTTATTTGTCACGTATTTTAGTAAGTTATATTCGTATAGTTTTTAGTAGTTCTTGTAGTATTTTGTATAGTTCTTAGTTAGTATTTAGTTTTGTCTCGTATGTAATTAGTATGTAATTTTATTAGTATTATAGTATATGTTAGTAGTTATTAGTAGTTTTGTAAGGTATTATGTATACTTAGTACGTTCATTAGTTGTATGATTTAGTAGTATTAATGTTATTAAGTAGTATATTAGTGCAGTTATTGTAGTTATTAGTATTATCTTGTGTATTCAGTAGTATCATGTAAGTATCCCCGAATTCTCGTGTATTACTTAGTATGTACGATTTGTCTAGTATTATTAGTGCCTGTTAATAATATTGTATGTTTTTGGGGTGTACCTAGTACAGTCTCATTAGTTCATTTAATCTCGTACGTTCTTAGGTATTTAGTGTTTTAGTTAGTACTTCCTTGTAGTATTTCATGTTCTTATAAGATACTTGAGTTCTTAGTAAGTATATAGGTGGCCGGGCTTCATTAGTACCGTTCCATATCCGAAGTCGTATATTGAGTCAGATTATTATGTATTGTAGTAATTAGTAGCTTTAGTGGTCTATTGAGTAAGTATTTACGTGGCTCTCATATCTAGTTCCTATATCTTGGTATCGACCGTCAGTATAGTATTAAAGATTTAGTAGTATGTTATAAGTATATTGTAGTATCTTTCTGTTTGTTACTTAGTACGTTATTTATAGTTTTTTTTTATTGTGTATGGTAGGTTGTATATATAGTATTGTTATTTAGTATCTATTAGTTAGTATTTTTGTAGTTATACAGTTGTATAAATTGTGTAAGTTACTTGTATGATAATGTATATTGTATCTCATCGTATTAAAGTAGTACGTTAGTGTAGTACGTAATGTCGTCGTCCTGTAGTAAGGCTCTTGTGTTTCAGTCCAGTGTACGTTCTTATGACGGGTATTCTTTCGTAAGTCTTAGTCGTTGTTTCATTTGTAGTTCTTAGTTGTATATTAAGTATACAATTTGTAATTTATCTATTTGTAAGTTCCTTTAGTGTGCTTATTATGGAGTATTTTGATCTTTGTGATCTTTGTTATTGTCTTGGTTAAATTTTTATTGTTTGTGTTAATATTATTTAAGCTTGTCTATGGTTTTATTACTGAAGTGCAAATACATTGCGTGATAAATATATGTTGCGGTTATGTATTGTGCCTGGTCAAGTGAAGGTGCTGTTGGTACGTGCAGTTTATTAATGTAATCTGTGTTTTGAGAGAGTTGTTGGGTGAGGTACTCGTGTGGTATTGGAAGATTTGTAATGTATGTTCAATGCGGTGTGTTTAGTAATGGGCATGATGGGAATGGATTATAGATAATATGCGTGTGAATTATTGGTGTACTGTTGCTATGTGGTATGGGGTGGAGTGAAAATGTGTTGGTTGTAAGTAAGTGAAGTTATTGTTTTCCATTGTGGATACATTCTTTTTTGATGTAGCAAATCTCTATGCAGAGAACAGTATTGAATTTATTTGTAATTATTTTTGATTGCGTGGACTAGGATTTGGATTTTTATAGGATAAGATTGTCACTTGAGTGAAGTGGTTTAGTCAGTGGAGGTTGTCTATTGCGGTTTATTGAGAATTCGAATTGAAATGGGGAACTTGTTTTATTTTAAGGTTGAATCTTGAAATAGAGGAGATAAATGGGAGGAGAAGACTGGGATGAGCTGGTTTTCTATAGGTTATTTCTTGTGTTAATATTACTCAGAGATAGGTGTTTGGTGGTTGGCTGGAATAATGGACTGTATAGTTATTTTGATAATGGTCTCTCAACATTGTGTCATTTCGTTTTGTAAAAGTCAATTAGCTTGGGTAGGCTATGTCTTCGGTTGATGTGATAGATGGTGGTCTTGGTCTATATTTTTAGTTTAGAGATTTTTTTTTTGTTATCACTTGTGCGGTAGTCAGTGAGGTGAGAGGGGGATGACAAGGGGCGTCGTAGGAGTGCGGTAGAGAAGTGGGGAATGGTTGGATTGGTGGGCGAGAGATGGGTGGGGAGGGGATGGCGGCGTTATGTGAAGCCTAGGATTAAGGGTTTCGCGGAGGAAGAAGGGGATTGGGAATTAGTGAAGGCTTGGGGGATTATGGGGGTAGAAGGATCGGATTTTTGGTGGCGTGAATAAAGACGGCTGGTGGTGAAGGTTTGAAAGTGGGGGAGATGGAGATTAGAGTGAGGGGTCTTTAAGGGTGTGTGCGGTAAGTGAAGGGTCGAGGTGTGGGGTTATGATTATTGTGTCATTTATCTAGAGGAGGCTTGTTGGCCGGGCTTGAGAGACTAGTGGATTTGGGTGGTGGGGATAGAACGAGATGAGAGGGGGTGAGGTGGGGGGAGGCGGTACTAGAGCCGAAGGATGCGGTGATTGAGTGAGACGGACATCTCAGCTGTTCATTGCGGGGATGCAGTGGATTGCTATGTGTTTGAAAGGTGAGGGAGGTGGGAGGAGGCCGAGGGGGAGTTCGTTCCCCAGTGGATGGACGTGTTTCTGTCAACGCATGGTAGGTCGGAGGGGAGCGAGGGATTTGCCTCCGACGGAGTTGAGTGGCTCGGATATGAGTGTGGAGGTTGGGAGAGCTGTTTTATTCAGGAAGGTTGCGATAGTTGAGACTCGCCGTAAGTTGCAGATGTTTTGAGGATTGTGGAGTGGATGGGGGGGTTTTAAGGTTTGGATAGTGGAGTGTGGATTGTTGGTTGAAGATTTAGTGTTTGGAATTTGTGGATTTTATAGATAGCGTGAGCTTAGAGTGTGTTGCTGGCTTGAGTGAGTTCCGATGGTGGCCGAGGGTGGCGCTCTTAGAAGATTGGGATTTCTCCTGAAGAGGTGGAGATTGTGAAGAAAGAGGGGGTATTGAGTAGTGAGGGGCGAGCGGATTAGAATGGCTTTTAGGAGCAGTTGACCTGTGATATGGAACGGTGTACTTGTTGGAATTGCGTGTGGATGGGTTTTCTTTGATGAGTGCAATGGGAGGATGAGTTGCGATGAGTACGCGGTAGGGTCGTCAGTGTTGTAAACGTGTGATTGTTGGCTGCTCGAGTTTGTTTGGATGGGCGGATCCGGGATGGGGGAAGGTTTACCGGTTGAAGTGATGGTGAAGAATCCGCCTTGTTGATCGGGAATCTCAGCTTTTGGTGCGGCAAACCACCACACCTAGGAAAGGAAAAAAAATGAATAGAAAAAGAGAAGACGCCAGAAGTAGAAAAACAGCAACTGCAAGTTCGAAGGTTTGGGTTCGGAAGAGTTAATGGAGGATGGAAAAAGATTGGAGTAGTCGATTTGGGGGGGAGCATGAGATGGTGGGTTACTAACTTATTGAAGCAGCTTTGGGGAAAAGAAGGAAGTTGCGGCTTGAAACAACCTTCGGAAGAGCGGTTCCAAAGAAGTTAGACAGAAAGAGGAACAAAACAGTTTAGGTGGCAGGCGCAGTTGGATTTGACGGAGATTTTAATCACACAAGTGCATTCATGTAAGAACCTGCACTCGTTTTGAGAAAAGTAGAGGGATGAGAGAACAAGATCGGCCAACGGGAGCACGGGAAGAGAGGATGGGCACTCCATTCCCGCGTCGCACTTGAAGAACACATTCACAACTGAGCTCATCACTATTTGAGCTGAGTGTCATACAACTTTCTGTTCTAAACAGAATCTTAAAACCCAGCTACCAAGGCTTTTTCTCTTTCCTGCACCAATTCACACCATAACCGAACCCACATCACCGAACAAAACTCTCTTCAGCAATGTTAAACTTCCCTGACCGCACCCGCCACCGGGCGAAGAAATTCGAACGCAATCTCAAACTCTCATTTGCCACCGAACCCGACACAGCTCGCTGGTCTGAATTGTTACGGTCTGTTGAACATTCGCAGAAACCATATAGGTCCTTAGTCAATTATCTCGGTAAGTGAAGTGTTCAGATAGGTTTCCCCGCACCGTCTGTTTAGGAGGGAATTCTTCGTGTTCAACCGGGCTACGAGGACTCTTAGATAGCCGTTTTTTCTTACACTATCTGTTTATTTTTGAACCTAACATCGCAACAACAACCGCCCACAAAGTCGCACGCAACGCCAAGCACGCAACAAGACCTACACGCAAACAACAAACCGCCACCCCCAAGTACGTTCACAACGCTAACCCACAGCTAAATTTTTCCCTCACCAACAAACCACACCGCATCTTCCGGCCACTACTACAAGCCCCAGCACCCACTTCGAACGCCACTTCCACACGGATGGGGATGGGCGAACAACAGTTGGCTTGTTGGCTGCTGCAAACAGCCCTGTTGGCTGCTGAATTATACACAGGGGGTTGACTAGCCCGTCATCCTTCCGAGGTCGGCAAAACGAGTACACGTGTACTGGTGGAGGAAAACTGCATCAGCGAAGTCACCTTCAAGAAAATGATAGCTACCCAGAGGAAACAGTTGGGCGAACGCATCCGCCAAAACTGCTTAAAACCCTTTCTGGCCGCAAAATGACTTAACAACATTGTCCACATGTATATACTGTTACGGTTTGGAAATTCACAGATCACCATTCAGGTTCCCGAAGATAGTTATGTCGATAAGTGGTTTCAGGTTAGATTTCCCCACAATGATAACGGGAATTATTCTGTTCGAGGCTGTGCATCTTCAGTTAGCCGTTATTCTGTCTCTATCTTTTATTTTAAAACAACAACAACAATACAAACAAGAGCAATTCATCAGACCGAGTTCGCTTCGATCAGGGGCGGATCCGCCTGAATGAGGGTTCAAGGTGAGGAGAAGGAGGGCGCTGATTTCGGATGGAAAAGCCACGGCGCCCCTCCCTTGGGGGCGATAAAAAAGCCGCGTTCGCTCGCCGGAAGAGGGCGCTGAAAGAGAGAGCGGTTGAGAGTTGGAGGAAGTGGAGTGTCGTGGGGTTGGTGGGTCGAGATCGCTGGAGCAGTAATCGTCGGGAGAAGCCTTGGAGCGCAGCCAGACGGCAGTGGAGAGTTCGGGTGCTCGGCAAGGCCTTGACCACCAAGCGCCATTCGAAGCCGCTGCAGCGTTGGCAACGAGCCGAGGAGACGAGACACCAAGGGTCGCCAACGAACCAGCAGGACCCAGCGAGTCACCACGAGGGTGGCAGGTAGCCCGTCTGTCTCTCGGAGCCCTTCGGTCATACCCGGCTCTGAACAATAATAAAGGCTTACGAGCCTGTTCTTTCTTTCTTGGTTTTGTTGAAAGTCTGTGGCGCTTGTCTTAAAGTAGAATTGTGAGAAGTACGTGCTTGTACATAATAAGTAGACATCGGCTGTAGGCTTTTTGATCGTGTCCTGCCCCATTCCGCATTGACTGCTTACGTGCTGTATGAATAAATGTCCCCATTTTTGAATGTCACTGCTCGTTGCGTCTCTTCCTACATTGACTGCATAATTGCGTTCGGGATATTAGCTGGCTGATTATAAGCCGATAAAACGTACATCTGGTCGACGGGACTTGGCGATATAAACCGCTGGCAATCGCATACGAACGAGCTGCTTAAGCGCTTCGTTTCGTGCAGGTCCCGTCGAGGTATAAATCCGCATTTCTGTCCGCCGCGAATAATTAGGTAAATCGCAATTCGGCGATCGACCTGTGCGCGCGTGAACAGAAGAGTTGGCTGGTTTATGGTGTTGTTAAAAACCCGTAGCTGGGTTTTCGGCGTTGATTCCGGAACTGCTAGATTGCCACGTTCGGTGGGCGGCGCGGCGGCGCAATTGGGCTAAAGGCGGTCGTCCGCGCTGACGGGCGAAAATCTACAACAATACAACTTTCTATCATCACAAACTTTGATTTCCAGTGATGATGGGTGTGGGGGAAGTGCTGGGTGGTGTGTGGGAGGTTGTGGTGGGGGTAGTAATGGAGTGGGAGAGGTGGTGGTGATGGGTGTGGGGGAAGTGATGGTTGTTGGTGGTGGGTGATGGTGGGGTAGTGATGGAGTGGGAGAGTGGTGGTGATGGGTGTGGGGGAGTGATGGTTGGTGATGGTGGGGGTAGCGATGGAGTGGGAGAGGTGGTGGTCATGGATGTGGGGGAAGTGATGGTTGGTGGTGGTGGGTGATGGTGGGATAGTGATGGAGTGGGAGAGTGGTGGTAGGTGATGGTGGGGTAGTGATGGAGTGGGAGAGGTGGTGGTGATGGGTGTGGGGAAGTGATGGGTGGG
>CM068953.1:43236478-43248611 GCA_035128595.1 Eptatretus atami | reverse complement strand
GGTATACCTCTTTTGTCTCTTCCACTGATTTGACATCACTTTTAATCAGTTTGGCAGCAGTCTCAACAAGTCTCATTTTCTCTGCAGTGTTGTTGCTTTTCTTGGGTTGACTGTAGAATTTGTGGAGGATAGTGGATGCTTTGGGTCAGCGGGAATGTAACCCATTTAGTTTTCCATTGATCTCGGTGATCGTTATGTTGTCGCCGAAGTGTTTTTGAAGTTGATCTTTTATGTAAGTAAATCCATATGATTCACTGTCAGTGCCATCCAGAAATTCATCCATTTTATGTTTTAGATCTTGTATAGTTGTTTGTTCATCGTCATTGGTCTCCAGATACTCGGCTACCTTAATGAAAGCATCTGCTCTTACTGAATCGCAGGGTCTGCCCTGCTTAGGCCGTTTGGGAGGGATCATTTCTTCTGCAACGAACTCATTTGGTATTTCCTTCCTGTTCTAAGGTTTGTGCTGCAGAGGTTGTGGTATACTGCATCTGCAGCATGTAGATCCTGCGCATACTCAATTCTACCTCTGACAGTGTCTGACCACAAATCATTGCGTTCTTTGCATACCTGCATTATGGTCTTCTGGAAATCGATTGTTCTGACTGAGATAAGTTTATGTGTTGGTTTGTGGTTTTTTTTTTTTGCATCGCAAACACCACAAAATATGCAGTTTTCTTTGTAATTGAATGCCATACTTGTGGATCGCCGTGCACATGGCGAACTACTGGGAGCTGCGGAGTCATGTCCTCGCTTTTTGTTGTCACTGACTATGCACTGTGGGGAACAGATGTTGGGAAAAGTTTCCCTCCTGAAGCAACAACTTGCCGGCACAGTACAATATTTTCTGTTCCACAATCATAGGTTGCAATAGCTCACATCTTTTGATGCGTAATGTGGAAGTTGGCTCTCCATTGGATAGAGTCCTCACAGAAAAACACTTGCCATGATCAGCTAATTACACTGCAATATGAAAATAAAAGAAATACTTTACGCTATGACAAATAATACAATTATACCACATATCTTTGAATTCATTAATTTCCAAAATGTCTGACCAAGGAAATTTCAAGATGTTTATTATATATATCCCAAGTAATTGTCTATATTAGGCTTATCTAATTATACTAGTTTTGACCATTTGATGTGAAGTCTGTGACAAGTTAAAAAAGTGTCCAATAAACATGTACCATATAGTTGTTTCACATATATTTTATAGCTATTACTTGTGATATAGGCTGATTCTAAAATTATCAGTTTTGCGCGCCATTTGAAAAATAAACTGTTCCCCTACTTGGATTTCGGTGATTTTAGTATGTCATTCTATAGCACTTGGAGTGAAAAAACACTTGAATGGTTATCTGCAATTTGTGGTGGGTTTGGCGATATAATTTCATCGATTCCCTGGCTATTGTATTCCAGATTTGTACCTAGCATCGGATCCGTCTCAAATTATGTCTCTTCTTATACGACCTCAACCATCCAAGTCGTCCAAGTCTTCCACAAATTTTGAGATATCACGCTATGTTAGATTAATCAGTCCACTAAAAATCATTTGAAAAATCAAATCCGATCGGATGGATATTCAAAAAATCCAATCACTTAATCAAGCTCAATTCGAGATACGTTTCGAGGCAAAAAACACAACAGACAGATCGGGGTGGACAATAACCTCCACCTACTTTGGTGGCGAGGTAAATGATTGGAAGCCTCCATTGTATCACGAATCATGGTGTAGAGAGGAACGGGAAATGTGCATACATTGAGCACCTCTGACCTCGCTGATATGAAACGCATCGGGTCCAAAGGAACGAAAATTATATTGTGAAGTTTGTTCAAACCGATGAATGGGATGTTATGAAATGAGGTTTGTGAAATGAAATGATAAATTATTATTTCATTCATTCTTGATGAAACGTAATAGACTTTGCACTCATTCGAATTGTTACTGCAATGGACCTTACTCGAGAGATGTTCTCAGCCCATTCAGAGAAAAAGGGAAGAAAGACTTGTCAGGATTTCAGCACACACTTTCACAAAGTATGAAGAAGAAAACTGAGTTCATAGTTTACTTCCTAAACTCGTATAAAATTCCTTGCTGGTGATGGACTTCTATCGGCATTGTTTCAATAAAATTTTGATGTCACGGCCAAACCTGTAAAAAAATAAATAATAAAAATCATTATAAAATGTGTGGTCAGTCTGTGTCTTCCCCTCCATATCCAAACATAGAATAGCACCACAAACTTGCATTCAACTGAAGCCCAAGGTGTGCGATGAAACTGGGTGTTTGGTTCATTAAACTTGATGGATAATTAGGGTGCGAAGAAAACCAAAAGATCTACCAAAGGAGGCATACATCTTGTCAGCCACCTCTGTCACATCGCAGCAGTCTAGCCTATTTGTTGGCCTCCTCAACATGCCTTACTTAAAAGCACACGTTTCAACGATAAAAGTATTTATTTATTATTCACTCTCAACTTAATTGATGCTATCATACAACCTAGAATCCGCTGGAGCGATTGCAGCTTGACGAAAGCGATCATGTTAATTAATTACTCACATCCATAACCAGAGATCTCTTCATTCAAGCGAATCAAATTTAAACTTCTATGACGTCATGATATCCGACGCTAAAAAGGTAAGCATTTGAACATGTTACATCGGACACAACGTGCGGGTTTATAACCGATGCAAGTTCTCAGCCAAGCCATATCCTTACAACCAACCATGAGTCTTGCTTGAGTGCTAAAGCATAGAGTTCGACATCGCCTGTCAGAGATATAATCGACTTGAAAAATCCAGGCCATCGCCTGGTTTGATCGTGCGGTAGCCGTGTGGTGTTTGCTCATGAAAGTGTATCATTTGCACAAGATCCTTTTTTGTGATCTCTTTCTTGACACAAGTCATAGGAAAGACAATATATCGTTTAGAAAATTTAAGTTTGTTTTAAAAGTTCTCAACCTTGTTGGATGCAGCTGAGTGGAGTGTCCGAAATCTCCGAGTAGGAAGCAAAATATATCAGATCATTACAATGAAAACTGCTTTTTCTTTGTGGAAAAAAGCAATGAATTGCACAATCATGGCAGATAGCCAAAGGCAGCTCGTCTCCTGCAAGTTAGCTGTTGAATCCTACCAGCAAAACATCATCCAGGTTTACAGCAGGTATCATCAACTGGCGCGTCTTTAGATCTGTAGGTAGGTGAAGCACAAGAGTTGAGCCACATGTTAATGAAGAGGGAGGAGAGTGGAGAGGTTAAGAGTGTGAGATGTGTGGGATTGCAGAAAGCTGCGAGGGGAGCAGATGAGGATAGAAAAGGCTCGGAAAGTGGGGAGAGGGCAAGAGGGCACAAGGCAGATGAGATTTGAGGAATGGGAGAGATGAGTGAAGAGGAGGGAGCAGCTTTGTGTGATGAGAGTGGGGGCGTGGGGGGGGCAATTGAAAGGGTGATGAGGGGTGAGGGAGAAGGTGAAGAGGGAACTGGAGGAAAAGTGGATGGTTGCTTAGAGAGGGTGAAGGTTAGGGTGATTGGCACGCGGAAAAAAGATGGTATGAAAGGAACCTCTGGCAAACGGTTTTAATTTTGAGTAGAATGTGATAAGATTTCTGAATTGATGGTAATAAAGGGCATCAAGAAAAGAGAGAAAAACGCGTTACGAGTTGGATTTTATCAAGGTGTAAAAAGTCGTTGAAGTTGTGTAAAAAGAAGAAAGAGGAAAGTGGTGAGATGAACACAAGGTGGAAAGATAAGCATTATAAGAGGTCGTTTTTATGTTATTATAACATAAAATATGTTTTGTGAAGAGTTTCATAGATGAAGAATGTGACATTATGTGAGATGATCGGATCTCCATCGTAAAACTCGGGTGAAACGACACTGCGTGGGCGTTAATAATAAATGAATATATGTATTTAAATAAGGAGGTAACATCGGAAACGGGAAGTTGAAGTAAAATCTGAGGGAATTGAACTGGAAACAGATGAACCGGTCCGATGAAACTGTAGAAAAGGGTGGGAGAGGAGAGGTCACGTGAAAGAGGTTGGAAGACGATAGAGAAAATATTAATTTTGAAAGAACAGTTAAGATTCGTAATGGAGATGTGAAAATCCGAATGTAAGAGAGATCAGTTAAGTGGAAAGATGTTGTTACGCGAGAAAAGAAGTAAGGAAGTCGGGAGAAGAAGATCTCCCCTCATACCCTGTACTGCGGACCACTGAGATACGCACTGAACAGAAATAAAAGCCAGAAAAGACAAACGTGATAATGATATAAAACGATCAAATAGGTCAATGTGTAGATACTGACAATAAGGTTGTCCCACTTGGGAATCCTGTGCCCGGAGTTTGTTCGCGTGGAAGCTCGTTTCTCCACTCGCCGAGTCTGAGCGGGACAGAACATAAATCAGGACTGCGTGGTTTGCCTGATAACCGTTTTATTCACAAGTTTACATCGGCCACATGAGGGGAACGGATAGGAAAGTCCCTGTAGTGAATTTGACCTCCCACAGATGAGAGGTAAGGATGTAGGAAAGGAGTCGGACAGGTAATCACGAGGTCAGAAACAGGCAGAATTCACGTCCACGGGATTCGAGCTAATGTCTCGTGTTCCAACAATAATAGATGAGGTACCAGAGATGAAACCGTTCAGACGAAATCTGTCCCACAATTTTATGTCTGTTCTCAAGAGAAGGTAACACACAACGGTGACGGAAAGCTAATCCGGAACCGTCAGTAAACCAGAAACGAAAATTCTCCCGATAGCAATTCTCTAACTAAAGGACAGATTCAGAACTGTAGGTTAATTCAATACCGTCCAAAGGTAGGAAGTGTTACCGCTGAAAGGGTTCAAGGAATAAAATGGAGATGAAAGACATCTGAAATAATGGAGGCACAGGTTGGTCGTTCCAGGGTTTCCATCTTTCAATAAAAAATTGATGTTCAGATACAGAGAACATGAAACCAGTCTCTGAGGAGAGTGGAGTAGAAATGACAAATGTTTCTCTTCTTTTCTGTTGTTTGGAGAAGCTGAGCGGCAAATTGTAACTCTACCCCATTTTCAGAGAACAAATTGTAAGGAAATTTGTTAAGTTATGGATGTGCAATTTGTCGGGTAACAAATATTGCCCTGAAATGTGTCTGATCCAAGTTTACTCGGAAAATCTTTTGTAACAAGTTGGCAGAGTATCACCATGATTTGAATGTGTTGTTCTGGTGACACAACTTCATCGCAACCACATTATAGACATTGTGAGCTCACCACCAGCAAAAGGCCTTGGCACATCTTTTAAAAGTTTAAAGGTGGATTGTGGCGGTACAAAACATAACATCCGTCAGGCATGGTTTGTGTGTAAAAGAACGTAAAGATGGCTGGAACGATATATGTTAAATCGTGAATTCTTTGTTGTGTTGACTCAGATGATAGAACGAACTGCAAGATATAAACTTTCAAATAAACTGGAGGAGAGAACAGGATGCTGTTAAACGCTCCTTCCGTGAAAGCTCATTGCTTAGAGCCGATTTCTCATTTGAGAACCCCACTGCTGCCTTAGGATAGTAAGAGGTGAGACCCGACTTGAGGTCTCCCTGATTAAGGCTCTGCACATTCAGCCCTATACTTTGAGTCCAGGAGATGATCAAGTGAATGGTCACTGAACTCGAGGGAAGTTGGCTCCTCTAGAGAGGAAACCTCATGAGACCAGAAATGGCGCCTGTCACTCCTCAAACGGACTGTAAATTTTTATCAAAAGCTCGCACCCGTCTAAAGGATCTATTCTGATTGCACTGATCGTCCAATGTTTCAGAGCCTAATGAAAATATATTTTGGTGAGAACTGACAGTCTCGGTCTAATACTCCATTGGTTTAATAGATCAAGCAAAAAACTTGAACGGTGTACAACCTTTTGTGAGTATAAGGGAACAGTATTGGAGAAAAAATTCCCTCTGTGTAAAGTTTTTTTGCAAAATGATTTGTTGCTGAAGGTAAAATAATACTTGTACTTTCCTTATCAGCGAGGCTCCGTCAGGGTGGCTAATCAGGCATACTAAACTTGTGACCTTTTATATCGGCTCCCAGTGTGGAGTATCTCTCAAAAACTCCAGCAGTTTAGCTGTACTGAATATTGTGGCCGTCAAATCAAAAAGAATTTTGTGGGTCTGTCGTTGTAACCACCTGAGCTCACTTCTGCAGAAGGGTTTGATAAAGCGAGCTTTTGGGTGGCCGGAGACGATCGTGTCCTCTTTACAGTTCGGCCAGGGTTTCGAATCTAAGGGCCCTAGACCATATTCGAAAGAGATACCTGGATCATAAGCGCTAACATCTTAACCGCAGTAATCTGCTAGAATGTGTACACGCCACTGAAGTTTAATTTGGGTAGGGGAAATTCAAGATCTCAATCAGTAAGGAAAATGAGCTATTGCAGAACCATCAAAGTAGCTTAAGGTAAACACAAGAGAAAGTAAAAGATAAATGGGTAAGGTCAACAGAGAAGCAATGACAATTGGACACTTGAATTTAAAATCTGGCCTTAAAAAACTAAAAATTACAACAGATCCGTCAACTGTTTATTCTTTTTGCCAGATTTAGTAGAATACTACATGGAAAGTTTAAAATATTAAAAAAAACACACACTTAACCTTATTTAGTCAAAATATCGAAAAAATGCATTCAAGATTTTAGGCAAGTTAAGTGGTGTTGAAGTGTATCAAAGATAACCACTAAATCTTATAAAAAGAAATAAAAACTTACTAAGTTGTTTAGGGAACAGGTCCGGGGGTAAGGGGCAAGGGTCGGGGAGGAGGTACTGATAATTTTGATACGTATTCGCTATCATTCACAGTTTTATCTACGCTGTGAATAACTTACTCCTGTCATTGGGATGGCCGAACCAGTAGTCGCCTTTAGGAATCCCATCTACATGCTGACTTTGGTTGTGCCTGAACACTCATAAGTCCAAAGTTCTTTCATGAAATAATGCATGCTAGTGATAGAGATAGATAGATTAAATACTATAGTACTATGGGTGTACTCATGAATTTAAAAGCTTGGGATTAAATGTAAGAGATAGAAATGTTGCATTGCTTCAGAATGATATATAGAGAGAAGGGGGGAGGAGAAAATACCTCCCGGTAACAGTTTCACGATAGATTGCTAACATGAAAATAATGTCGGAGTCATAGTAAGAAATTTCTTTTGAGTTCAGGTCCGTGCATCGGTGAGTGGCTTTTATCAAACTAAACCTTGAGGAGACACACATCACACACATCCAACTGTTATATAGACAAATCATCATTTGTCAGAGGATCAGCCAACACCTTAAACATCAGGCATATAGGGCAAGACGGATTCAAGGTCAGCATCATATCGAAAGAGTTGGTATGAAGACTTCAGCAGTCGACAAATAAAATTGTTACCATTTAATTATGAAGTTAAAACAAATATCTGAAAAAGACCTTGAGAGAGGGTAGCAGGACGTATGCCCGAACTAGATCAGTAACACAGGCAATCTAACCAGAGCTAGGTGGAACACATCGCCTAAGACTTGCATGTAAGCCTGATGAATTTGAATTCTCACAAAGTTGTGAATTGAAATCAAACAAACAATGATACTCAAGAAATAGCATCTAAAAAAGAAGGGCTGATGCTTAAAGCACTTGCTTCTGCAGACGAGGTAAACCAACTTAAGATGCAGATGCAAGCGTATTCGAGCGATTGTAATAGATAACAGTATCGAACTATAAGAATAGGGAAAAACTCTCAGGTGCAAGCACGTACGAATGGATATTAATGTATGAAGAATAGAACTGGATGTACTCTGGAAATATACGACATTCTTTGTAGCGATCGTGCAACATTCTAATGAAAGCACTGAACACAAGTTCCAAACAATTGAAATGTAATAATTAGGTAAAAAAGTTATACTGTGCTCAGTTCTAGTAGTTGCCCAATAGTTTTTCAGAGTGGGTGCTAATACACCGCGTACAACAGCATTCAGGTGGAATAGGTGACTTGACAAGCTTTTGAAACGTGCGGAGTTGTTACGGCATCTATATAAACATACTTTGAAATTGATGACAAAATTTGTACTCTACTGAATTAAGGACTAATGCTATAGTCATCCGATCAGTGACATTGTCTCAGATGTTGATGTTTGATATGATTGTGATGATGGAAAGGCTGATAGAATCTGAAACCGAAATGACTCAGAAAACTGCTAAGCAGATAAGATTGTCTGTTCCAAGTGTATATGTTTCATTGACAATGTAGAAAACGACCCCTCATATTCAATGAAGCTACAAGCCTGTAGGTCAATGTATATCAATAGGTTTGGGCTGGCGTAAGTTACGAAAATGCTGCGTTATATTCGACATGTTATTGTTATGATCATCAGGTGGGGCCTCTTCCTAGTATTATATAAAGATTAAGGGGTTCGATATTGATCACGAGGAAGGACTGTGGGTAATAGGGACGAACGTAATGGTTAATCAGGACAAACTGAACTAGATGTAAGGCAAAAGTCAGACAAATGTTCAACGGAGGTCAATTAAGAAGAATATTGCCAGTTCCAGAAGATACTAAAAGGTATCAAAGAACCAACTTTCAACTTGTAGAAGTTCCTGAGAGCATTTCAAGATAGAGGTGAATATAAGAGGTAGAGGCAAAGGATGTACTGTAGAGGAGGATGGACCTGCGTGGATGATGAGCGTGAGCCGTGAAAACAACCATGCGCCTGGAGTGCTAATCTTGTCACAATGAGAACTCTGTAAAAGATAGTGTTTACCGGTACTACCTATCTCAGTACAGAACGCAGGACCTGCGTAAAAACTTCAGAAATTCTGGGAAACTAGAGCAACCCACTCCAGGTGCTGAGAGGGGTCTATCATTTGCTCAAATACAAGAAAACCACAGGAATTGAAAACAAGTCTTAAGTTTAGGCCTCTTTCTTGATAAGGCCATGGGTGCAATAGGAAGTTCATAGATGGAATGGGCGAAACTATCTACAGAGTCCAAGCTTTGGTCAAATGTAATACAGTCATAGAGTTCATTAATTGATTAGATGATGTTTTGCGAGAGTGAGATACAGTGGCAGGTTTCTTCATGCAAGGACGTCAGCTACAGGATGAACGGATGATGCTGAACTACTAAAGATGCGGTCTGAAAAGGAGAGGAGCAAAGTCCTTGATGTTTATAGATCCCTCGGCTGATCGAAGATTCATCCTCGGTCCAGATCTACGGAATACTCTGAGACTTGTCTCTGGATACTCGTTGAGATGGTTTTACTATCCTTAAGGACCTGTCAGAGAGAAGGGAGAACTGCATTAACACTTCAAGCATCCAGCCCTGCATCTTTGCAGGATGGACGACCAATAACACGATGGCATATTATTGGAAGATATGCGGAGATGAGAAGATGCACCGACAGTTATGGCTTCGGCGAAGCAGCATAAAGATGATGCTGGAAAGTTAAGATTGAGCTGGATGTCAGCGACATCAATGTCCGAAAGGCATGAATGAGCAAGAAGAAAAATCTTGCTCAGGGGAGATAATAATGATGTTCAGTGCATATCGCAACATGGTGTTCCCACAAAGTACTGAACGTCATGTAATAATGTCGGCACTTGAACCTGAAAAGCACTCGTGATTAAATAAAAACAAACAGAAAAACACCGCAGGTGTTGAAGCAGACGTTAGGTTGGACCCAAATCAAACCATTTACAAGAATTGGTCAGTGCAACGTATCCTCTTGAATAAGACAAATACAGCGATCTCTTACAAGTTCGCCTGACGGTTGGTCAAAAAGGAAAATATGTTGAACTCACAGGATAACTTGAACAATCAACTCATGAAAACCAGAGAAAGGAAAAGCAGCAGGTTGGAGAAACGGAACAAAAAATTGCTAAAGCTCAAAGATATGATTGGCTAGGTGAAATTACGAAATGAAAGAACTGCTCGCGCTAATGAGAAACTCTGTTGATAAAAGATATGTCGAAGCCAAAAAAAGTGAACTTGCAAAAGGCTAAGATTACTAACAAAAGATAAGACTAGCCCATAATGGAAAAATGAAAAGCACATCGTGATGTGATTGTGTTACGCCAATGAAATCAATCCTGGAAAGACTTGGGATTTGTCAAGGTTCTACAGATGAATATGAAAACAATGTATGATTCGTCTCGATACATATGTGAAGGACGAAAAAGTGAACGTAAGAGACAAAGGTGCAGTCCAATGATTGAATGTCTTTTGAAGAGACACTACATGCAGTTTTATGGCGTTCCATGCATCATTGCGAACAAGTAAAGCTCCAGGGACTCTGAGAATATGTACGATCACACCAAGCAGAGAATCGGTTGAGTGGAATGGATCACTCATATGACACAGTCAGGATGTTCAATGGCAGTTGACCAACCCTGGCCGATGGATCTCGACAGAAAGAGCGATGTGAAACAAACACAGCATAAAGCAACACTGCGGGCAGAATTCTGCTTTCTTAATGACACAGTTGGTAGTTCTTGATTGCATATGATATTAAGGCACAGTAAAAATGTGGATAAACGATTCAAACCAAAGATTATCCTCCATACGTTGGAACTAAAGGCCAGAGAAGTGCAAAGTTATCAAACTTCCTCACTGACTGGATTGATCACAAGAATAGGATGAAGCGGGGTTTGAAGGCAACGAGAAATACAGAATTTGCCAGAACCATTGAACAGATTAACCTATGGATCAGAATTGTGCAAGCTATCCATAACCCCAGGTTTCAAAACATGTGACCACAAACCAGTACACAATCAAAACAATCCGCTCCAAACCACAATTGATCAAGGCATATTAAAGGCTGTCTTGTTGTACTGAGAACCGTTTGGTAATCCACATCTCATCAAAAGACCGTTTCTTGACAGAATGGCATACTGCGCAGTCGGTTAAATGTTCTGCAAGCACCAATGCATCTGCACCATGGCAGACCAAAAAGTGTTCTGCGGGAAGCGGGAATTGCCCTACTGTCAAGCAGTCAGGCAAGGGAGAAGTAGCAGATACACGCAGAATGATTCAATAGATTCACGTGGTTTGATATCCATCATTAAGAACTCCTAGTGGAAATCAGTGAAACAGCAATGAGATGTTTACTGGTATTGTACTCCTGTGGTTTGGCATGATACCTTCACCGCACTGATGCTTTGTTATTTGACAATCATCATATAAAATAGTTAGCGTAACATCTTAAACGCATTATGCTAATTTTCAATAATTGTCTTGGGACTGATGGGTTAACATAAGTTTTCTCAAATCATTTTAAAAACTATGTAGATCAAGAACTGAAATAAAGAATAAACAGTCAACGGGATTGGGTAGATTAGAGAGTTAAGCATGTCAATTGGTCTCTGTGACTCGGACCTTGACCTTGACCCAATACTTCCTTATTATTTGTAAGCTACCTAGATCTACATTTGGAGTATTCAGAAAAATCCCTCATTCCTACTGATATAGATTGGATTTACCCTACCCAATTTGGCGGAAACTTCAGTATGGTATAGCTACAAACCATCCAGAAGATACTGCCGGTTCAGAGTATCACTAAAATATCAGTGTCTTCAGAAAATAGGGGTAACTTGGGCCTTTAGCATGCAAACCTTGATCGATTCAGAGATAAGGGAGTTCACAGTGCGAAGGGGTTATAACAAAAATAAATATTGGAGTTTAGAATTAAGCATATGAAAAAAATGGAACTCCTGGAAAAATAAACTGAATAAGGAAGGGGAAAATAATCCATATTTGCTTAGACATGTAAATATAAAACGGGGTTCATTTAATTGGCAAATAGTTATCCATCGAGGCTCTAGATACTGGAAAGGCAGCGAGGGTCGAACGATTTTTTTCTGGTGCACATGCGGAAGACATGTCCTCAACCCGAAAATAACGGGTGGTCAAGACCTGATCATCAATCCGATCAGGTTTCGGATCACGCAAGGCTATAGTATAGTGATGTTTCGGGACTCTCACACCCTGGTGCAAAGGAAAGATCTGAAATATTGACCGTGAACCTTCATCTGGACCAAAGTTGAAGTTCAGTTCCCATTCATCAGAGCTTTGAATGCTTGCAGCTTGATGAACGTGGAGGTTGACAGGACCAAAGTGGT
>CM068953.1:43221145-43236453 GCA_035128595.1 Eptatretus atami | reverse complement strand
AAGAGAGAGATCAGAGAGAGAAGGGACAAGAGAGAGAGATAGCGAGACCAGGGACAGAGAGAGAGGGACAGAGAGAGAGGGACAGAGAGAGGGGAAGAGAGTAGAGGGAAGAGAGCGAGAGACAGAGAGGGGGACAGAGAGAAGAGGGACAGAGAGAGGGAAGAGAGAGGAGAGAGAGGGAGAGAGAGGGACAGAGAGGGGGGGAGAGAGAGAGGGACAGAGAGGGGGAATTAGAAGGGGGACAGAGAGAGGAAGAGAGAGAGGGACAGAGAGAGAGGGAAGAGGAGAGAGGAAGAGAGAGAGGGAGAGGAGAGAGGGGAGAGAGAGAGAGGGACAGAGAAGGGGGACAGAGAGACAGGACAAGAGAGAAGGGGAAGAAGAGAGAGGGAGAGGAGAGAGGGAGAAGAGAGGGAACAGAGAGGGGGAGAGAGAGAGAGGGACAGAGAGGGGGAGAGAGAGAGGACAGAGAGGGGGAGAGAGAGAGAGGGACAGAGAGGGAAAGAGAGGAACTGAGAGAGAGGACAGAGAGAGAGGGACAGAGAGAGAGGGACAAGAGAGAGAGGGACAGAGAGAGATGGGACAGCAGAACAGAGGGACAGAGACAGAGGGACAGAGACAGAGGGAAGAGAGAAGAGGGACAGAGAGAGAGGCAGAGAGAGAGGGACAGAGACAGAGGGACAGAGACAGAGGGACAGAACAGAGGGACTAGAGAGAGAAGGGACAGAGAGAGAGGGACAGAGAAGAGGGAAGAGAGAGAGGGACAGAGAGAGAGGGACAGAGAGAGGGGACAGAGAGAGAGGGACAGAGAGAGAGGACAAGAGAGAGGTAGGGGGGAACAGAGAGAGAGGGGGACAGAGAGATAGAGAGATAGAGAGATATAGAGATATATAGAGATATAGAGACAGGGACAGAGAGAGAGGGACAGAGAGAGAGGGGACAGAGAGAGAGGGACAGAGAGAGAGAAGGGACCAGATGGAAGAGAGAGAGGGACAGAGAGAGAGGAGGGACAGAGAGAGGGACAGAGGAGAGAGGGAACATGAGAGGAGGGACAGAGAGAGAGGGACAGAGAGAGGAGGACGAGAGAGAAGGAGAGGGACAGAGAGAAGAGAGGGACAGAGAGAGGGACACGGAGAGAGGACAGAGAGGCAGAGAGAAGAGAGAGAGGAGAGAAGAGGAGAGAGAGGAGAGGAGGGAGAGAGAGAGAGAGAGGAGAGAGAGGAAGAGGAAGAGAGGAGAGAGAGGAGAGAGAGGAGAGAGAGAGAGAGAAAGAGAGAGAAAGAGAGAAGAAAGAGAGCGAAAGAGAGAGAGAGAGAGAGAGAGAGAGAAGAGAGAGAGAGAGAGAGAGAGAGAGAGAGAGAGAGAGAGAGAGAGAGAGAGAGAGAGAGAGAGAGCGAGAGAAGAGAGAGAGAGAGAGAGAGAGAGAAGAGAGAGAGAGAGATGAGAAGAGAGAGAGAGAGAGAGAAAGAGAGAGAGAGAGAGAGAGAGAGAGAGAGGAGAGAGAGAAGAGAGAGAGAAAAGGCAGGAAGAAAATGCTGCAATAAAACTATGGAATGCTGCAATTTGGGCCACAAGGGTAGACGGTGAAGTAATTCCTATATTGGATCAAACAAGTAGGAGCAAGCATCTACAAACAAACAAAAAACGTTAGCTTTTTCTTCTCTCCACACTCCTCATTTCAATCATCCACCACGCTCTGGGAAATTTTTAAGTCCAGCTAAAAAAACAAAAAAAATCTAAAAAAAAAAAAGCAACCAATCGATTGAACAAATATTTTGGAACTAAACCTGTTGCAGCCTGACTATTGACTAGACTGCAACCTGAATGCAGATCAATAGCAAGGGAATCAGTAAACCTTTTATGATATCCCTGCAAATCAGATTGCAAGAAATGAGCAGAAATTATAAATAAATAAATAAACCCTCCAATCGCCATGTGAAAGCAAAATTAGATTGCACGTTATGCCTCATGTCGGCCACTATTTAATTGCGAGAAATGAAACTCACAAGGCAAACTGATCCTGACGAAATGATTCAGCACAATGCCCTCTCCTAACTCCTCCCCCCCCATCCCCACCCATAGTATGCCATTTTCTCATTGTGTACCTTTTCCTTGATTTTTTTAAAGCTATTAACCTGCTGCCTGTTAAGAGTTGTCATTGAAAAACTTATGGTAAATTATATGTCGCAATTCAAGAGGCAGGGCAGGGGACCGATGAAGTGATCAAAAGCGTGTCGGTGTTGCAGAGCGCAAGTGGATCGCGATGTCTTATTTCCAAGAGGTTCCTAACACAAGTTCAAAGCTGGGTCTGTTACACCTAAACTCACCAGAATCTTGCATGAGCCACCTCCAAGCAAAAGCAAAATCGCTCGCCAAATTACTTCGATCAAAGTCCCCAAACTATACCGATCATTTGGGCATTGGAATAACAAGAACATAGCATGTAAGACTCGGGCCTTCGCCTGACAGGCTTTCATCGCAATGTTGTGCGCACCATAACATATTACATGTCTATCTGAGTCCTCAATGAGATCTACAATGGTGTGAAAACTGGGAAAAGGATCTTTTATAACATACTGTTGTTGTTGACTCCTTCAGTGTAACTTTTATATTGCTTCGCCAAGTATTACATCCAATAATTTTGTGTGCTTTTCATGTCCGTCAACTTTATTTGAAAAGGTTCCTGCTGTTGTAGAATAATAAAAAAAAAATGGTACCGGAACGATGACATCAAGCTGCAAGTCTGCTAAGAGTCATTTTTATGTGAAACTGACACGTTTTTATAAAACTTTTTAATTTGTGCTCCAATTAAATGGATACCGCTGCCAATCAGATCGTACTGGAATTACTTTTTATTTTTTTGGAATAATTTATGAATCCAATACATAAAATAATATATTTAAAACTGCACAAACAATAATAACTAGGCGGGCCACGTCGGAAGAGCAACATACCTCCGCACACGCAATGCCTGATCCATCAGAACACATCGGGCACAATAAGTTTGTGACAATATCGTACTGCATATAGTTTTTGGGCCCCATCTCTCCAAGTGAAGAATCACTTGACCATAAAAAAAATATCATGTTGAATCTGTATTTCAGATCTTCGCCAAAACTGAATCATTTGTCCTGGTCACACACCCAGCCTGTCCCACAACTTTTCGAGATATCCTTGGCACACAGACAAACAGGGGTGACAAACATAACCCTTTCCACCTTCGGAAGCAGAGGTAATAAAACTGGAATATTTTTTATTATATTTTAGCGACAGGGGAACCCTTTGGAATAGAGTGTGACATACGACGGACACTACTCGTTCGCAGCCAAATTAGTTCAGAAAATTGTGGCCGGAAAACAAACTAGTGAGCAAGTGAGATTTCTGGTTCCTTGCATGTCCAAAAGAAATGTGAGGGGACTTGGCAGGGTCTTTGGCGAGCATAATCGTGTCAATTGAAGTCAGTTGCACAAAAATATTGTTAGGTTAACTTGATAAGATTAAAAATATACATAAATAAGGAAAAGGATCAGCATTGAGAAAGTTGTTCGAATTTGCAAATGAACCATCAATGAACTAGGCATTGGGAAGTATCATGCAGTTGCTGGAAGCAAGTGTGGGATCCTGATACATGGTAATGTTTCACTTTGAATTTGAGATATAATTACAAAACAAGCGTTGCTTGTAAAGGTGGTTCATAGTACAGTATGCTTGCTACCTGACGTCCTGGCAATTACCTTGTTAATATCAAATGTCATGAAGTAAACGCGTCTCTCCCTTTTAGTGTCAATAATCCCACCCATCTACACCACCCTCGACCACAAAAAGGGCAAAAACTTGCGAATTCGTGTTTTTGGGACCACAACAAATCATCTTTGCCTTATTATTATTATTTTTTAAAAACAATCAAAAAAACCTTGATTAAATAAGGGACAAATGTCAAACCAGGTGGCTGAGCAAAAACATTATACTGTCGAGTCAAATGTCAAAACAAGTTCTTTTTGACACATTTTTGACAGATAACTGCATTAAAAAAAAAATAAATAAGAAACCTCTCAGGAAAATCCGCTTTGTTTATCAAAAATAAATCTGCAAACACACCTATTCGTATCGAAACATGAATGAATCTACTGTATAAAGGAGTTTTGAAAATTAAAATACACTCCCTTTGTTGCAATCAATTGATCATAACCAAAACCTCTCCTCTCTTTCAAGACAGTAGAAAGAACTCGCAGAAAGGAGATAAAATAAAAACAAGGGTCTGTTGTAAGATATTTAGGTTAGGCATCAAAATAAAAAGATGAGGAGGGGAGGAGGTGGTAGGAGGGGAAGGCGAGGGCTGGGAGGGAGGGAGAGAGAAGAATATTCCAAAAGAAAGAAGGAAAAAAAAAAGGAAAGAAAAGTACATTACAAGTTTGGGATGAAAATAAAAGGAACATATAGCCTTACCTTTCACGCCCTAATTGGGTCTTAAGCACAATGTGCAGGGTTGAGGAACTTCCCGCGAAGTCACTGCGGCCCAGAGAACGTCGTTCTTCTGTGCCGGGGCTTGGCACACGCCTCTGTGTCGCAGTCCTGCCGCCATCCGAATGATCGTTGAACACTGACATGATGCCCTCTGCTGGTGGGCCATCCCCTTGAACAGATGGCTTTCATAATGCGGAGAGTTATCGATGAAGGGCATGAACACCAGAGCAGTAGACTCCTCATGCAAACAGTCTCGGTGTGCTGCTCTGCTGCCAGGGCGTAAACTTTCTGAACGCCATTCTCTAGGAAAACTGCCCAGCCTAGAAGATGGGGTCTCATCCAGTGAGTGGCAACTGGTCTGCCTCTAACCTTCTCGCCATCATGATGGCCAACCCCTTGCTCATCCCAATCTTCTGCCTCTGCTAGGCATTATGCCAATCACACAAGGAGGCATGCGCCCAGGAGGCAAAGCTAGATCCTGCTTACTTCTCGGGGGTCATTATCAAAGCCTAATCATAAGTCAGAATCATGTTTGCGAATGCGATACTCCTGAGCTGGACACTATGGGAAATGCCAGCCATCAGGGCCTAGGGCCTTCACGTCGTGTCGGGGAACATGCTGAATAGCTCATAAGGGAATCTTTTGTTGGCGGAATGCAACTGGCAGGTCGTTTTGAATCTGTGGCCATGCGTAGTCAAATATTCATCCCCTTGGAAATCCCTACCTTTCCCTCATCTCCAGCCTCGAGGGCCATGTCTTTCATAGGTTCTCTTCATGGTACCCACACTTTCCAATCATTTGGTGGTGGAGGACCTGGTGAGCGGAAGCAAAACTCAACGCCTCACCTCTGGCTTGGAATGATGGTCGGAATGAATGCGGAGGTCGGGGGGCGTTCATCTTCAGGCCACGATGTCTCTTGCTTCTGCTTTATCAAAATGGATGAAGGTGTGGAAGGTGAGGGTGAAGGGGGAGGAGGGGTGTGTGGGATTTCAAGAGGTGCAGTGGTTTCTGTTGGACTTTGTTTGTGTTTGTCCCTTTGGTTTATAATCGCTGTTAGCTTTTGGACACAGATGTTGCAAGAGGCAATACAGCGACGAAGCGTGGGAGTGCCACTGGCAAACCAGGAGCCGTTCCTAGTGGCTTGCCGTTTGCAGCACTAGGACACTGTAACCGAAAGTAGAACGACTGCACATGTGTAAACATAGCTCGAAAAAAACGTCACCACAACCGCTCGGGGTATGAAGAAAAGTTACAGTAATCAACAACGAATTAATATTTTTGGGGGGGGGGGGGGGGTAGAAAAAGGTGTGTTTCCGCTTTCTACCCACCATAAAACTTTTGATACAACCAAAAAAAAGATATTTTTGTCAACACGCAATAAATGAACAAGGCTACTGGTGCATTTGCCACCATGACGTTATGCAGAGGGCAATTTGATGTTGGCTAACCATAGTTTGTGGAAGGGGTGGGTCAGTTGGGTGAGGGAAATATGAGGTTAATTTTCATTCAAGAAAGTGGAAATATGATACATACGATTCAAATGACGTAATCTGTCCCAGATCTCATGCACTTGCAGAAACCCTTAGCGACAAGTCATCGGGCAGGGAACACAATCGTCGTGGCAGATAAGAACGTTTCCTGAAATGCTCACAAACCTTCTAGAAATAAGCCAGAATACTTTGAAACAGTACCTGAGAATTAGGGGGTGTGCCCTGCACAACAAAGGATTTGGAGAACTTCCTGATCAACCGACCTAAAAAAGTTTAAATGTAATTGCACAGTTGCCTCTCACCGCGAAAAACTGACGACTAAGTGGGCCGTGCATGCCGGGCTGTGTGGACAGGCACGTTTTACCCACCTCCCCGATCATCCCAGTCAGTGATGTGGACTTTTTAACCTTGCGATTTACCTCGTGCGAACACGCAGGCTGGCGATTTATTTTAAATGATGTCTACAATTGGAAAATGCCGTGATTCCCAAATTCAGTTGCACCCTCAGAGGCAGATCTGTTTTGGGGTGCTTTTTAAACACAGAGGGAAGGTCACATCTGGGTGCTTGTGAACGCACAGGGTAAATTTTAATTTATGTACTTACTATAATCATGTTTGGAGGGTGCAGGGGTGTGGGAGTTTTTTTTTGGGGGGGGTGGTATGTGGGGAGTGAGGCTGTATGACCTTAAAGCAATCTGTGTGTGTTCCAATCCACTGCCGCTGCTACTTGTACTAACAGGAGATAATAGCGAACCCACTCCTCTCGAGCCACGGATATTTCTCTTATTCCGTGAAGTCCAAAAACAATTTCACCGTTTTGAAATTGCCACTCTTTCATCCAAATGCTGAAATTATGTTTAAATGACATTTGAATTAAGTGTGCCCTAGTAACGGTAGGTTAAAAGGTGCAGTGAGGCAGAACCAGAGTCGTGACAAACGCACGCACACGCATGCGCAAACGGCCTCATTTAGCATTCATACGTCATTTTTGAAGAGTCGTGTATTGGTGGTTAATTCCTGAGAAAATTTGCATATTTTGCCGATAACGAGCATCTTTATGATAGGACAGTCCAAGATATGGGGGTTTCTCACTCAGTTGAATCTGGTTCCGACGCGAAATTGAAAAAGGTTCAGGCAACGACACACGTGTCAAAGAACGGCATCATATCAGTAAAGCACCCGTGTCATTAGGAAATCTTAATTCCAACTATTCACTTGCTATCATTGCCTGTTGAATACTTAAAGACCCATGTGTCACTCTTTCAAGGAGACAGTTTATGCACAACCCAACAAGATATTGACTTGGCGACTTCTGTGAGTAAGCCAATCTGGCACAGAGAAACCAGTGCAATTAACATATTATACCAGTCAGAATAACTGTATTCTCAAGATTACGAGGTTGCCAAATGCAAATGATCACACCACACACACACAAACACTACCCATTACTTTCCCGATAAAAATCGAAACACACTTTTTGTTAGGGGAGAGGATGCAGGCAGAGCAAAAAGAGGCTCGTTTTCAGGCGATAAAACTCTTCCACCTTGTTTGGTTTGCCTGTGTTGGTAAAAATTTATCGAGGGTATAACTTAGAAGAAATAATAAAAAAAATGTCTTGCTCAAAAAAAAAAAAAACCACAAAAAAAAACAAACATCGTATGAGAGGGTACTTCGCAGTTAGTGGGAGACAAAGTGGCTATCTGATTTTAAGAGATTTAAAAACAATTATCGTTTTTGGTGTTTTAGAAGAATGCAGTTATACAAAGGCAAAGGAGAAGCGCAGGGCTGGGTACGCAACCAAAGTATGCCACATGTGGCAAATAGGATGTGAAGTGAACAAAGGCTAAGCATAGGATTACTGCAGATGTCGAGCCGATTCAATCAAAAGAACTGGTAAACCTGCCAAGATGAAGCAGTGAACTCATACCGGAAAGCAATACTTTAATGGGCGTCGATGCTCTATTTATGGATAGTTAAAATAATAAATAAATAATACATAACCACACAATTGTCATAGCTAACTGTACATAACCCACTGGATTACAAAAGTGCAATCAATATACATTATTACACAAAGAACGCATCACAACACAAACAGTTGGAAAAATAAAATGCTTACCAGTGGCACCTACATTAGCATCAATTGTAGAAGCTCAAATAATTCATCACATTCACTTCCTCATTTCAAATCTATAACATATTTCTTACATTATTTTTACACTGATATAGGCTCAGCACAAGAATTGAAAACTCCTCAGTATAAGAAATGAACAAGATTTGAGATCAGCAACGTGCAGGTACCATTGACGAAGCGAACAATATACAAAACGAAGAAAAAACAATCTACGATGCATTGAACATGGTTTATAAAAAAAACACACAACACACAACACACCACACACACACACCACACACACACAACCCACACACACACACACCTCATTCCAAAACCATGGCCATATATTGGAGTGGTTCCTACCTTCTGCTAGGAACACACTCCACTCTTCTAGGAGGTTTCCACTAGATGTGGCAACATTTCTGCGGGATTGTTCCATTCAGCCACAAGACATTAGTGGTCGGGCATGATTTGGGCATTAGGGCTGGCTCACAGTCGAACGTTGCCAATTCATTCTAAGGTGTTCGATGGGTTGAGGTCAGGCTTGTCAGCCACGTCAAGTTCTTCCACCAGCAACTCGACAAACCATTCTGTATGGACCTCGCTTTGTGACGGGGTATGTGTCCATGCTGAAACAGGAAAGGGCCTCTCCCCAAATGTTGTACAAAGTGGAAGAGACGAATCGTTAGACTCCTAGTGTATTGTATGCTGTCGCATTAATATTCCATTCATGTAACTAAGGCCTCCTAAGCCATGAAAAACAAGTCGCAAACAAAATTGCAAAGTCGACATGACATGAAGGTTGTGGTCTGAACACACTTAAATATAGAACAAAAAAAACAAACAAACAAACAAACAAAAACTGTAAAAATTACAGATGAAATCTCAAAAATTAGGAAGACCACACCTGGCAGCTTATCTGGGCCCTGAACAATGTTGTAATCCAAATTTTGGTAGCATTCTGATAGTGGGCCTGGAGAAAAATTTTTTAAAGACTGATGCAATTTCTCCCAAAAGTGACGAAGTCGCCATTTTGACACACTCCATCACGTATCCGCATACTTGTGCAATATCAATTAATCCTACCCTACCTTATTGCAAAACCAAATTTGTAGATTCCTGACTGGTTGGGGGGCAGGAGAAGATTTTTGATAAAATTTATACATTTTCCAAAAAAAACAAACTTGAAGAGCCAGCTTCTTCTGAAAGTACCCAGTCCCCTGCTTGATGAGAAACATCAGCATAACAATGATGCTAGCACCACCATAGCTTCCACAGGGGGGATGTTTCTTTGGGAGCATGCTGTGTTGGGTTTGCACAAACGCAACATTTTGCATTTAGACCAAAATTCCATCTTGGTTTTCATCAACACAAAAGTTTTTGCCATTGGCTTCAGAATCTCTGGAGTAGTTTTTTGTGTTACCTCAATGGACTGAGGTGGGCTTTTTGAGTCATGGTTCCTTCTTCCCATCCTACTGTACAGCCAGACTTGTGGAATTTGGGATATATCGTCACATGCACACAGTGACCAGGTCTTTGGCATAAAGCTTGTAGCTTTCAAGTTTCATTGCCTCTTGGTGGCCTCTCTGATCAGTCTCAAGCTTGCTTGGTCATCCAGTTTGGGAGGGACCGCCTAATCAGGCAGGGTCTTGGGGTACCATACACTTTCCACTTCTTAATGACCATCTTGACTTTGCTCCAAGGGAAATTCAGGCCTTGAAATATTTCATACCCATCCATGATCTGTGCCTTTCCACAACTTTATCCTTGAAGTCTTCTGAAAGCTTTGGTGTTCATGGTTGCGTCTTTGCTGTGAAATTACTATCAGCAAAAGGACCTACAGGAACAGCTGATTTTATCTCTGAAATTAACAGAATCATGACAATTTAATAAGTGGAGGCCAATTTAAATGGGGTGATTTGAAGGTGAATAGTTACACCTGAACTTACGGCAGGAATCTAGTGATATACCACCACAAATTGCAAAATAAACCATTCAAGTGTTTTTTCACTCCAGTATGCTATAGAATAACATACTAAAAGTCACCGAAAATCCAAAGTAGGGAACATGTTTATTTTTCAGCTGGCACAAAAACTGATAATTTTAGAATCAGCCTATATCGCAAGTAATAGTTGCAAATATATGTGAAACACTTAGTACAGTACATGTTATTAACCTCCGCCATCGAAGATCGGAGGTTACTGTTTTCACCCTTTCTGTTTGTTTGTTTGTTTGTTTGTTTGTGAACAGTATAACGGAAAAACTCCTTACGGATTTCGACAAACTTGGTGGGGGGGTTAGGTAGGTCAAGATCATGCCTTAAATTTTGGACTTGGGTCCCCCCCCCCCCAAAAAAAAATTGTTTAGAGAATTTTTATTTTATTTTTTGCATTTCTACATGTTTTAAGTGTATTTCCAACCCCCCCCCCAAAAAAATTGTTACCCCCCCCCAAAAAAAAAATAGAGAATTTTTTTTTTGCATTTCTAACATGTTTTAAGTGATTTCCAACCCCCCAAAAAAATTGTTAGCCCCCCCCAAAAAAAAAATAGAAAAAATTTTTTTGGGCATTCTACATGTTTTAAGTGATTTCCAACCCCCCCCCCAAAAATTGTTAGAGAAATATTTTTTTTGTTTTTGCATTTCTACATGTTTTAAGTGATTTCCAAACCCCCCCCCAAAAAAATTGTTAAAGAAAAAAATTTTTTGCAACTTTTTTTTCAACAAAATTTCGATTTCTTTTTTTTTCATTCTAATGTTTTTAGTGATTTCCACACCCCCCCCCCCCAAAAAAATTGTTAGCCCCCCCCCAAAAAAATTTTTTTTGGGATTTCTACATGTTTTAAGTGATTTCCAACCCCCCCCCAAAAATTGTTAGAGAAAATATTTTTTTTTTTGCATTTCTACATGTTTTAAGTGATTTCCCAAACCCCCCCCCAAAAAAAAATTGTTTAAAAAAAAAATTTTTTGCAACTTTTTTTTCAACAAAATTTCGATTTCTTTTTTTTTGCATTTCTAACTGTTTTAAGTGATTCCAACCCCCCCCCCCCCCCCAAAAAAAATGTTGGAGAAAAGAACTATAACTGTCAGCACTGTGGTTGACGTCCATATTTAATGAATAAGATACAAGGTTCACTTGAGTGACCCAGCTGTTATTGCGGCGGGGGTTTTGCCACTCTACCGGTGCTCCCATCTAGTTGGACATAAAACCATTTCTGACATTTTTAACGGTTCACGTACTTCAAATTCAAAATGGCCCCAAAACTGACGGTTTTAAAATCAGCCCTCAATCAGCAAATAATTGACTAAAAATATTATTACGATTCGCGCCACCGGCGTGCTAATCCGCGCGTACCTCCAATGGCAGCGCGTCGCCCACCGGACGGACAATTCAGTCGTGACCCTCCTGGAACTATCGCCAGAAACCAGTCACGGTGGGGTTTAACGTCACCACAGCCCAGTCCGCATTCTACCGCGCGAAATAGTCACTCGCCCGGATGTCGATATACCTAAGTACTCGCGCGGTAACTACGAGGGGCAGCACCGCGCCGCAGGTCGGCTTAGGACACGAACGCTTAAGCGGTCCGTTCCGTTCTAAGCGATAAACGAGCGGATATTATCGCCGACCTCGACGGATCCGATTCTCTTAAACGGGTGTTTGAAACCCACTAATCATTCACGATGCAAGAGGCATTTTCAACGGGGAAAAGGAGACGCTACGAACGGGATACATTCAAACAAAGCACATTTATTACAAGCACACGTAATATAACACCAAGGCAGTCATGCACGTATTTACAAGCAGGCAAATAGAAAGCAATACAACCGACTACAATGAGAATGTACATGCATTAACAGTTTTACTTAACAGACGGCGCCAACGACAACATTCATTCAAACCCAAAAGAAAAGGACCCCTCACAGACAGGAGGTCAGGCTGGACCACTTTTATCTTTATGACGGCGGGACCTGGAAGACCGAACGGGTCCGCGAGACCGTGGCAGGTTGCCTGCCCCCTCAAGGTGCCTCCTGTGGTCGGCGAGTTCGCGACGTCCCGCTCCCACGACCGTCAGCGTGGTCGCGCCTGGTTCCGAGCCCTCACACGTGCCAGCAAGCTCTCTCCGGCGCTCCTCGTCAGACGCCAGGTCCACCACACAGCCGGCACTGCTGCACCTTCGTTCGCGTTCCCACCAACAGGCGCTCACAGGACCACGAGCGCAGGAACCACGAGGAAGAAGAAGAAGAACTGGACCACGGGGAGACATGGCAGGAAGACGCATGAACCGGAGAAGCTTGCCGCCACGTGGAGGCCGCGGAACCAGGCGCGACCACGCTGACGGTCGTGGGAGCGGACGTCGCGACTCGCCGACCACGAGGCACCTTGAGGGGGCAGGTACTGCCACGGTCTCGCGAGGCCCGTTCGGTCTGCCATGGTCCCGCGTCATAAGATAAAAGTGGTCCAGCCTGACCTCCTTGTCTGTGAGGGGTCCTTTTCTTTTGGGTTTTTGAATGAATGTTGTCGTGGCGTCGTCTGTTAAGTAAAACTGTTAAGTGCATGTACATTCTCATTGTAGCGGTTGTATTGCTTCTATTTGCCTTGCTTGTAAATACGTGCATGATGCTTGGCTGTATATACGTGTGCTTGTATAAATGTGCTTTGTTTGAATGTATCCCGTTCGTAGCGTCCTCTTTCCCGTTGAAAATGCCATCTTGCATCGTGGAATGATTAGTGGGTTTTAAACACCCGTTTAAGAGAATCGATCCGTCGAGGTCGGCGATAATACCCGCTCGGTATCGCTTTAGAACGGAAAATGGACGGTTAAGCGGTTCGTGTCCTAAGCCGACCTGCAGCGGCGGTGCAGCCCTCGGTAGGTTACCCGCGCGAGTATAGGTATATCGACATCCGGCGAGTGACCCTATTTCGCGCGGGTTAGATGCGGACTGGCTGTGGTGATGTTAAACCCCCACCCGTGACTGGTTTCTGGCGATAGTTCCAGGAGGTCACGACTGAATTGTCCGTCCGGTGGGCGACGCGGCTGCATTAGAGGTACGCGCCGATCGCACGCCGGCGGCGCGAATTCGTACAATATTATGTGAAACACTTAGATATATGTTGCTGGACACAATAAACGTATTTTGGACATTTTCAAACAGGTCACAACTTCAAATTCAAATGGCCACCAAAAGTCTTCCAAATGGCTGCCAAACTCAAATTTAAAAAATAGTAAATAATATAAGCAAATATTTGCATATATAAATAACACGCTTATTGTGGGCATCAAGAAACAATTTTCAGGCATTTTTATGCCTCATGCATCAAATTCAAGATGGTCACCAAAATGACTGTCCATAGCATTATATCGTTCAGTTTTTATGATTTGTGACCGAGATTCATGTTGACATCTTGAAATCAGTATAGGCCCTAGTTGAAAATGTACACTTTTAAAATAATACTAGTGTACAGAATACTAACCTTTGTTGGATCACGCATTACATATCATCAGTGTCACTTTCTGGATCAGGTAGAGTCACATTGGAGCAATGGAGTCCTTTGCATTCCATAATGCTGGAGACATTGTAGCCCATACTTTACACAGCTGCATCTTCCTGTACAGTCTGTCTTGCAGGAACAGTTGATTGCTTCCAAGAGATACTCAGGTGATGGTTTCAAGTTTGTGTGACAGGAAACATCTTCCCATGTGCTGATCTTCCATCCCCAATCCTCAGCACACATATCGACCCCACTCCATTGCTGGACCTGATGATAAACGTACTGGCTATGGTACTGAGCTGGCTGATGATGTGGGAGCAAGTTACAAGGTTTTACACAAGTTGTGCTGAATGAAACTTCTGGTGGAAGCGTTGCAGTCGAAGGGCGTCCAGTCTATCGCCGGGTTTACCATTATACAAACAAACTAGGGCGTTTTCTCCAGCTGTCACAATGTCGTCATGTGTGGCACATGGGTGTTTGAAGACTGAAGCTGCTGCCGGAAATGTTCACTCGACTTGAGTTTCTTCAGAGCCACCGGTTGGTCGAATGGTTGCATAATGGCTTGGCCCAACGATGCTATTTTCTTATCGGCATCCTTCCCAACTGCGAATTTCTGAAGCAGAAGTTTCAATGATTCAGGTAAGAATGACATTGCCTCGTCAGTAGATGTCATTGTACTTGAATCTGGGTATACCTTTTTGTCTCTTCCACTGATTTGACATCACTTTTAATCAGTTTGGCAGCAGTCTCAACAAGTCTCATTTTCTTTGCAGTGTTGTTGCTTTCTTGGGTTGACTGTAGAATTTGTGGAGGATAGTGGATGCTTTGTAGCGGAATGTAACCACATTTAGTTTTCCATTGATCTCGGTGATCGTTATGTTGTCGCCGAAGTGTTTTTGAAGTTGATCTTTTATGTAAGTAAATCCATATGATTCACTGTCAGTGCCATCAGAAATTCATCCATTTTAATGTTTTAGATCTTGTATAGTTGTTTGTTCATCGTCATTGGTCTCCAGATCTCGGCTACCTTAATGAAAGCATCTGCTCTTACTGAATCGCAGGGTTCTGCCCTGCTTAGCCGTTTGGGAGGGATCATTTCTTCTGGCAACGAACTCATTTGGTATTTCCCTTCCTGTTCTAAGTTTGTGCTGCAGAGGTTGTGTATACTGCATCTGCAGCATGTAGATCCTGCGCATACTCAATTCTACCTCTGACAGTGTCTGACCACAAATCATTGCGTTCTTGCATACCTGCATTATGGTCTTCTGGAAATCGATTTGTTCTGATGAGATAAGTTTATGTGTTGGTTTGTGGTTTTTTTTTTTTGCATCGCAAAACAAAAATATGCAGTTTTCTTTGTAATTGAATGCCATACTTGTGGATCGCCGTGCACATGGCGAACTACTGGAGCTGCGGAGTCATGTCCTCGCTTTTTGTTGTCACTGACTATGCACTGTGGGGAACAGAAGTCTTCCTACACTTGACATGCACAACTTGGCCGGGCACAGTACTAATATTTCTGTTCCGCCCGGGCACAGTACTAATATTTCTGTTCCGCAACTCATTAGCCTTGGCAATGCCTTCACATCCTTTGATGCGTAATGGTGGAAGTTGGCTCTCCATTGGATAGAGGTTCCTCACAGAAAACACACTTGTCCATGATCAGCTAATTACACTGCAATATGAAAATAAAGAAATACTTTAGCACTATGACAACAATAATACAATGTATCCAACATATCTTAGAATTTC
>CM068953.1:43150324-43173241 GCA_035128595.1 Eptatretus atami | reverse complement strand
AAGTTTTTTGTTTTTTTTGCACGTACGGCCACGCACATACGGGCACGCACTAGTATGAATAATACCACCTCTCCACAAGAGATTTTTTCCCTCCTTGGACAAACGCTGTGTTGACGTGTATAAACAGCTCGTGCCGTTTTGTGGGGCACCCCTACCGGAAGTAAAAAATATTACAAACCACAAACACTACAGTATGAGTACCTTTTTAAACAGTCGCTCCTGCTGTTTAACACTAAACTCAAAGTGAGGAAACCCGATGTTCTTGAGGCATTATATGCTTATGACCAAAAATGTTTATAGATCAAGGTGACGTGGCATCTTCACAGCTCAGCCAGACCTGGTGTGAACCGTTGTTGTAGTAAGGTCATGACACAGCTTGAATCAAGTTATTTATTGGAGACGATGCTGAGCTATCACGGGACATAACTGTCATGTCGTCAAGCCCAGGAAACACAGAAACCAGCGTGATTATGGATCACCACTATGACTCGCGGTGTTCATTAAATCAGCCATCTTGGAATCTCCTCTTCCGGTTGTTGTTTCACAGCATCGTGATAGTACACAGTGGAGTTACATGGATTCAAAAGTATCCAAGCACAATACAAACCATTATCATGAAATCCCTCCCCCATTTGAATAGGAAGACTGTAGAGCTACTCGACCTTCCAAATTTACCAAAACAAATTCACAACATTCAATTCACCATTTCACCTTCTTGCATTAAATCTCAATTGGATTCATTCTTTATCAAATAATTACAATCTGACAAAATCTTTGTATTTCCTTGGCATTCTCTTCTCTCGATGTGGTCTGCCTGGAGCAAGAGGTAACAACGATGCATCCTTCTGATCTTGCCTTGTATTTTGATCTGGTGATATCACTGGATCTCGAGGTTTCTCTGCCACGTCCACTTGTGGACTTCTGATGGGTAGTTCAGCTGCCTCATTAGTCTCTCCACACCTCTGCGTCCCATCTCTTCATGCTGCCAACTGTTGCTCGTTCATCAATTGATCTATCTCTGGAACACAGCTTGTCTCCAGATTCCCCATATCAGGAACATTCTGATGTCGATACTTCTTCACGTGTGACATGTGTTGTGGAATTTTGTTGTTAACCGACTTATGTAAATCCTGTTACTCATAATAATGCACTGTCCACAACGAGAGTACATTACATCAGAGAACCTTTATTAACATGGTACCACGGAGTCCAAACCACTTGAGATGGTTATAGACATCCACAATGATTTGCATAAACTAAGAATTACATTTTCCTGCATTTATATGCTTTTTGTGAGAGAGTGGAGGGGGTCTGATAAGCCATTTATGGCAATAATATTCAAAATGCCAATATGGTGCCACTAAGTGGAACGCAAATGACATAAATCATGGCAAAAAGTTGGTGTTATCACCAGTCACTTTGTTCCATAGCAAGATAATTCTTTTACAAAATTTAGGTGCAAAAGTACTCTTGGTAAAAGGAAGCAATAACTGACATCCAATTAAACTTATAGCATAAAATTAATTTATAAAACACAGCAACAATTATAATTAGAGTACAATTATAATATATTTTTCTTCCCAATCCCCCTTTTTCTCTTATCAGGAAAATTTGAATATATATTAACATGTCACCATACCTCCTTCCTGAGGAGGAAAATATCCATTAACAAGTTCAATTCAACAATGGCAGCGAGTGGCTCAACATAAAGAAATGCTGATACAGACGATTATATCGTTCCCAGAGGTTGGTGAGTGGTGTTTCCATTAATTCATGCCTGTACAATGCATGTGTCACAAATCGAAAAGACATGCTACCCGACAGTCAGAAGATAAGCAGGTCAGGGTGTAGTAGAGCACACAAAGGAAACCAAGTTGGGCCTCTTTGATGCAGAAAGTAGTCTTTGGCAGGTACGAGCTGGGCCGACATGGTTTGATAGGAGATCGAGAAAGGACTCCGAGAGGTGACCAGAGATAAGCCGCGCAGAGATTGGGCCTCGTAGCAGCAGTTTGTGCTCAGGTTTGTTCACCAAGTGGGTTGCACGTGGGATGCAGCGCGGGTGAATGGCACGAGCCCTCACCGCACATTGGAACACATGTTTGAGATACTTGCGTGTGTGGAGTTCAGGGCCTTCTCGTGTTGGCAATATGGTAGACATCCACCAGGCAGTGTCCGCTGATCTTAGCAACGGCGATCGTTAAGACTGCCGCTTGCTGTGGTTTGACTTGTCCCAAACTTCTCTTCAGTGGGTTTTTTTTTTTCTCTACATTGCTACATTCTTATCTCCTCAGGAAGGGATAGTTTCATGATCACTTGTGTGAATGCCCATCACCCCAAATCTGGGTCTCCCCATCGGTACGAAATCTTCGGTGGGAAGTCCTTCTAAAGCTTCATTATGGCGAAATCGTACATTGCATGGTTTCAACTTGCTCTCAACACTCTGAAACAACAAAAATCAAGGTAAGCCCTCGTTTAAACACCAATCAAGTAAATGTCAATGGGCTCAATGTATTCTCAATAAGACTGACAAAGGGTTCTTACAGAAAGCCATTTACTTGCATTTATGTTATATCAAAAATTATATCCGCTTTCCTTATTATTCCAAGCACCTAAAACGACTATGGCTAAAATATTACAGAAATCTTCAGTTGTAAATGTACACTCAAAAACATTCATACTCATTTGCTATTGTCCATGTAGAAAAGGGCAACAGTCCTTATCAGGGTTAACAATTGTTGGCGAATCAAGAAATTCTTTTGCACCAAATATTGCGCATCATCTGTAACAATAATTATGAAAGATTTGGCTACTTCTTTCCAAAGTACGCGAATCCAAAGCGATTACGATTTTGCCAGTTACGCATTGTATTTATTTAACATTTCACAATCTGCTAAACAATTCACAATTTTCATTCACAAGCAGTTCAGAGCAACTGCCATTTTTTATTTTTTTTTATTCCAGCTAACTTAGCACTTCCGTACTGATGAAAGATGGTCAAGTAGTGTTAGAAATACCTCAACTTACTTAAGGTAAACGTACAAAGAAGTACTACTTAATCAAAAATCACGCACTGGTGCTAATTAATCAGAAGACAGATAACACAGGTAATATTTAAAATTGGCTTGTCGCAGCATTGCAACTCTTTTTTCATAATAGATTCTTATATTCTTTGAGCGATTTTACATTCATTTCATGGTCATGTCTTCGTTCCGCATAAATTCTGGTTTTATCGTTTGTTTGTCTTTCTACAAATTGTAGAGGCATTTTACTTTTATATTACAGTCAGGCCAGTACGCAGCATCTAATCAGTGAGAGCAATACAGTTACAATACATGGTTAACAATTCCTAATTCCCATTTAATTTGAATTCAAATTGGCTGTTGGTACTCGCCACTCTTCAGCCATTCCTGCATTATGGTTATGTTAAATACAAGCTTGCTTTCCCTCATATACTTTAATTTTCCCTTGCAGTTAACTTATGATTCCTAATATGTAAAATGTTGACCAATCCGTCGATCAATTTAATACGCAGACCCTTTTCAATATTTTATGTAAGTACCTCAACTTAAATATATCATCTTGATGTTCAATTCTCCAGTACTTTTCCCTATCCTCAATTAACAGATCAAACGAGGTCCATAGGTACAGTGATTGACAATATATTAATACAATAAATACAAGTATTAATTACTTAACTGTGATTAACCAATCATTCACATCTTTTCACTTGAAGGCCCCAATACAATTAAATAGGATTAATGGAGACTTATATGATAAAAGGTTTTTCCATTTGTAATCTCGAAAACAAAAGGTTTTTTTTTTAATGAGCTTAGCCTGAAAGTATTAACACAGTCCTCCACTAGTTTACCACTGTTCCCCATGTTTATGTATTTGACACTCGACCCGGTAAAAAGGTGTGTGAAAATCACTTGTTCTGATTAATATCACATACAAACTATCACGTGTATCACTTGGTTCATCACGACAACAAAAAGGTTCAAAGCACATTGGTGTTCTGTGGCTAGGTGTGTGCAAAAACATATTCTGTTGCTGGTTTAATTATAATTCACAAAATAGATTCCCCAAATTAATTCAAGCTCGGTGCACATTCTTACATTAATCACAGGAGTAATTAAACAAGAGTAGCTTTGGCTATTATTTTAGTCACAGGGTGATTCTTTTTGGAAGTCTTTCCTCGGGCTCTCAGTCTGCTCCCGCCATAGGAGTTCAACGCCGCTCGACATGACATCAAGTTGCCGAATGCAGACCACACTTTGGCTGGCACGAACGTCCATTTGGAAACATTTGGGAACAAAAACTTGAACTGTATGGTTATGAAATACAATTTCCTGCCAAACAGTTTAATTTATACAAAATGCTAATATGTTTTCATCATTCTAATGGCATCCATTTTCTTTCATGGTCACTGGAGCTGAAATATCTCGGCCAAATAATGTTTAACCAACCTCTCTCATCACTATTCGATTCCATCAACATTTTTAAATCTCTGACATTGTCATCTTGTCCATTTCTCCTCATCAACCAAAACAGGCAACAATGCTGCAATATAACCACCTGCACATACACGAGCATCTAATACGTCCTCGTGACCTTTAAAAATACAAACCCATTCCTTTGGGGAAGATCAAACAAATAAATATAGTTTTTAAAGCTCGTTTTAAAAGCAGGTGTACAAAAATTGTTAAATCATTTGTCAAAGTTGAGTCATCAGGCGAATGGCATTTAAATTGCAGTCAAACACTCCGTCCACACATAAGCTATCTCGGTAGAACTTTCCCATCTTTTTTCCCAAATATCAACTGTTGTGGGGAAAGCCTGGTGTTGTTGCTTAGTGGTTAGGGAGTGGCGGCTTGCACGACGTGTGTGGTTCAAAGAGCAACAGACAGCCAGTCCCGCACTTGTTACGGAGGATCAGACCGAAGAGCCATCAACATAACAATTCACGAGACTAATGAAGACAGCACGCCTAGTTTAACGTCCATCCCGAGGGATAATTGATATGATCACTCTCCTCACCGGAATGCTGGTGGGAGGTTATAAAATCCTCAATCATCCCAAAGGTACCAAACATACCAACTACTTTTTACGAATCATTTAAATTTCATTTCCCCCCCCCCCCCCCAAAAAAAAAAAAATTCCACAAATTCATTTCATCACATTTTTAGTACGAATCAAGATCGAATTTTGGAAAACATTTCTCTCACGTCATTGCCAATGCATGCGATTTCGACACGGTAGCGCCAACTGCATATGGAATTGAATGGAGGGTTCAGTACCTATAATGCTGGCGTTAGGCGAGCCTCCTAATGGACTTCCACTTTCGGAATATATCCACATTCACAATTGTTATTTAAACATTTCTTCAGCGTCTATCCCAAGGTAGGGAAACACCATTTTATCCTTCTCTTGCTGGCGAAGCACAGACATTCTAAGCATTTATGTTGGCCCATTCAGCGGAGATTCGTGACCTTGGTTTTGGTATCTTGTACCAAACCATCGAACAGCCAGGCTGCTTTCACTCCCTGCCTGAAGTTTCTTTAGTTGTTACAATATCATTTCTAACAAGACTTCATATATGACATCGTCCAGTAATGCTTCAGTTTTCCTTATCGAAGCTTACAATCCGCTTCCAATTCAGATTTTTCACCAAGATTGAATTCACACAACACACACACAATGACACACACACACACACACGCACACACACACACACACACACACACAACACACACAACACACACAGCACACACACACACACACACACACTCTCTCGATCCGGTCCCCAAAAACACTCTCAACGACATCCGCCCGCACTCTGAATCAGAGGCGATGCGGAGTCAGTCCCCGTCATCGTTTTTTTCCTTCTGGAATCGGGTGCGTCACCTCACCTTGTCCAAGAGGTCTTCACAATCTTACGGTGATGACCAATCTTCCACTCCCATTTTTCCGTACTCATGCATGTCCCATAAGCTTCACAGGTCACAATACACAATAGGCAGCGTTTTAATTCCAGTGAAATCTATTGGACTGCACACAGTTCCATTTCAACACTCGCCAGCACACATGCAGATCAATGCAAATCAGTGTGCAACAATTCCGACCAAAGAGGTAACTCCTTACGCACCTAAACCTCCACACAAATACAATGCAACAATTTCACAGCAGAAACTTCCAGTGAGTACAATGAACAAACAAATCCAAACAAGGTAACCTCAACAAACATTCAACCAACAGCATTTCCCATCTTTCAACCATTACCAAGGTCACAAATACGCATATAGTAATGCACTTTCAATAACCCTCAATCCACATGACACCATACAATCACACTAACACAGCGAGCCGGGTCCTTCGAACCCGCTCTCTTGTGCGGGGAGGTGGTATCCAACCCCACCTCCTTTTGGCCAGAGGGGATTGGCATTTTCCCCTCTGCTCTGGCTGTACCCAGTACAGCACAGTGGCTGAGTACCGTACTCACTCAAGGTACCGGCGATGACTCGAGCTTCCATCAAGAGATGCCCTGATCTCTTGTAGAAGCCCGCGAGCTTAAGCGGATCCTGACCGCAGGATCCTGCTCAGGCCTATCAATAAAAATTCTCTGCATGTACGTTTCTCTTTGTTCAGAAGTACGTTACCCGCAAGAACAGGCCCGCCATCAGGGATGGCATCTCGTGGCAATTCACCGCCCTCCGGCCCACGACTGCTCCAGGGATTTAGCACATCGTGTCGCACCGGCACAAATTTTTGTGGATTTTTTGTGTAACCGACTTATGTAAAATCCGTTTACTCAAAAATAATACACTGTCCACAACGAGAGTACGTTTACATCAGAGACGCCTTTATTAAGCATGGTACCACGGAGTCAGCCCAGAACCACTGAGAATGGTATACCACCACAATGATTTGCACTAAAGCTAGACGATTTACATTTGTCCTGGCATTTATATCTTTTGATGGGAGTGGAGGGGTCTGATAAGCATTTAGGGCAAAATACATTCAAAATGCAGATACGTGTCCACAGGTGGGAAAAGCGAATGACATATCATGGCAAAAGTTGCAGTGTTATCAACCAGGTTCACTTTGTTCATAGCAAGCATTCCTTTTATCAACATTTAAAGGGCAAATAGATCTTGGTAAAAGGGAAGCAAATAACTGACAGCCAAATTCGACTTATAGTGCATCTCATTAAATTTATAAAGCCCAGCAACAATATGAATTGAGAAAGTACAGTTACATATAATTATTTTTTCTTTCCACACAATGCTTCTTATCATAACAAACTCCAATCTGGTGACTGCATTGTCAACCTTGCTTCCTGTCTTGAAACCAGAGTGAAAGGGTCCTGGCATGGAAAGCCTTGTGCCTCAAGTTTTTCTTGAAATTCTCTCATTCAAGCACATAGTATCTCCGGCAACGCATCAAATTATTTGCATGTGTCGATGTTATCCGCATGCAGCTTCGCTGATCCCGTTGGTTCTCAGCAAATCACGGTCTTGAACTCATGGTCACTCAAGACATCCTTCAGTTTCTGGAATCTTGTTCAGATTTTCCTTCGAATAACCCTACTGGCTTTTCCCTGTTGGTAGAGTGAGGTGCTGCGCTGCACCGCCACAACGTATCGATAAACATGCTGCTTTTCCAGTCCCCCTTCAGCTTGCGCAATCTTCATACGCTTCTTCAGAATGACTGGTTTTCTGACGTTCTACTTCGCCATTTGCCTTGGTGGCACTTTGGAGTCCCACACGATGTGGTAGATGAAAATATGTCCATGAAATCGTAAATGTCTGAGCAATTGAATTGTGGTCATTGTCTGCAATACAGAGTGGCTGGTATACCATGCCTAAGGCAAAAATCTCTGTTAATACTGCACGTTTTTCTTCTCTGCTGTTTGGATTCATGATTGCTAACTCATGGGTAAATTACTGTAGTCGTCATCACAACCATTACCGACTCTCCAGACGGGTAAGGGACCCCAAAATGTCAACAGCCACATTTCCATGGTCCTCCACTGGAAACAAATCAATGTACTTCATGACAGGCTCTGGCAGATTTGGGTCGACTACAAGTTTGACATCCATGGCAGATTTGCACATTTTCTCCACATCTCTTTCTATTCATGGCCACCAGACTTTTGTCCTCAGTTATGTTTGGTACTAACAATTCCAAATGACCTTCATTATGTAGCATACCAGTCTTGGTCTCAACATCTGTGGAATCACAATCCTACTACCCCTGCCTGAGAATGCATTTCCAATGAACAAAGCTTATCTCGACAGCTACATATGCCTTGTATGGGCAGTTCTCAGCACTCTCGCATACAGTTTGATACGCCACTGTCTGACCCTCATCGTAACCTCCTGGATCATGTCTCTCTCTCTCTCTACCTCTCGGGTTGTCTAATTGGGCTGTTAGGTTGGGCGTGTACTGCCTACAAATCACACAACTATTAAGCTTCCTTTCTCTAGTGAAGATTTCCTGTCTCTTGCCACCTTTAAGTAATGTCGATAGAGGCATCTGCCACAATTTGTCTTGCAGCAATGTGGACCCACCTTGTACCTATAATGGTTTTAAGTCTTGGGACCCAACTCTCAATCCTTGCACATGGCTTGGACCTCCATGAATATATACCACCAATGGCTTGTGGTCTGTCACCAACTCAAACTCAATGCCAAAGTATAGTATATATATATATATTAGTTATATATTATATATATATACTATATATTATATAATATATATGCATGGAATCGATCACACGCCCAGACAAAGTCCCCAAGGCTCCTTTTCTGTCTGCGAATATCCACTCAAACGTCTGGGTGAGCGACCAGATTGCAAACCGCAAAAATTCTTGGTTCTGCCCATTGTGTATCTGCACTAAACACTGTAAACTAATCCCAAGGACTGGCAATCTGCAAAAGTGACTGTTGGTTGCGTGCTTTGGGATTGTAAAATATCCAGTGTTTGAACACTCATACATCAAATTCACCTTAAGATGTTCGATTGAAAGCATCTTGTTTGTTCCTGGCCAAATCACAAAGTTCGTTGTGCATCTTGTGCGTTGTCCAAACATATTTTGCAATGGATCTGCTCAGGTATGCAAGGTTTGGAATGAACCCTTGCAGCATAGTTACAAAGACTCAACAACTTCTCTACTTCATCGCATTCCGTGGCTCTCACGCCTCAGCTAATGCTTCCCCTTTGTCTTCGTGGGTTGGATAGCCGGTTCACTCGTCAGCTTGTGACCCATGAAACACGCAGCTCTGAAACCCCCGAACCTGGCACTTGTCCTGCATTCACAGTCAAATCGGCTTCGTTGTAGTTTTCTCCACCACCAACTATCAACCTTTGTCAATGGTCTTCATGCAATTGCTGGATTGAACTAGTTGAACGACATGTCAATCAGAGATGTTTAGTCCTGTCCCTGGAATGGCTCTGTCGGAATCACTATTGTGGAAATCTCATGGTTGTTTGTGAAAGTCTCAGGTGCTGCATTGATACCAAATAACAGCCTCTTTACCTGTGCTCACAGTGTGTAACCAAACGTTGTTACATTTCTTGAACTCCAAACGTGCAATTCTACTGTGGTACGCCCCACTTCAAAAGTACTTGGAAACACTTTGCTCATTGCCAATTACTGGAGTACTCATCTATCATGAGTATGGGATGCGCTCTTACCACTGCTGAGGTCGTTCACTGGGCGGTAGGCATGGTATGCCATATCAAGTACAACAGTCTAAGATTCTCCATTATTGGGAGATTCTGGGGATGCACTACATACCCGTGACTCACTCCCAAAATATTCTCATGTCCATGTATCCACAGGCTCAATTATGTCCACTATTCAAATAGTTATTGAGCTTTGCTTCAACTTTACTCCGCAACCGCAAATGGTGTTCTTTCTAACCGGACAGAGCAAAAACTGGTTTAACCTCAGGGTCGATTGTCAAGTTTAAATTGACAGCCTTGTAGGCTTTCCGACCCCCTCTGAAAAGCGCTCAAAGTTCGTTTCAAGATCTACTCGGAACATCACTGAGTTTACTCCGCAATTCCAGTGTGTAATATACCCCACATGCCTGCGCAGTCTCTTACTCACATTCAACAGCTCCCCCTTTTCCTCAATGACCACAAATTTTGCATCTCAGTCTTCCTTCCACCAGCGCTCACTTCTCAGTAAAAAATCCCATCCTCGTACACCGATGTCAATCGTCGGGCCAGGAAACCAGAAACCCAGCTTGATTACGGGAAATCATTTCCCTGTACTTTTTGATTTGTGGAAGATGGATTCACCGTCTCGACCTGATGCTCAATGAAATCCATTTGATTTTTGGGTATGTCGGGGATGACGTGATGTGATCAAAATTTGATTTCCCAGCGAAAGACAAAATTCCTACTGGCAAAAATGAGGACCTTATTGGCTTATAAAAGTATCAGGATTCCAAACCTAAAGTTATCTTTGAGAAGGTCGGCAAGACTTGAGGGACACCACCGTAACTCAAAGAACCAGATTTTTTTTTTTAACAAAAACCATAAAAAAATTAAACCTTCTTTTTTATATCCAGATTAAATATTCAGTGATGTTGGATCGTGAATACAGGGAAATTTTATACGTTAACAAAAACATGTTCTGAGTGTTTTTGTGTATAACCAGGGGCCTAATTCAGTCGTCTGACTGTATATGTTTTAAAAAATTCACTACTTAAAATATGCATTGTACACATTTGCCCATTGTACACTGTCTGCAAACAATAAATGTTTATGATTCCCACTTGCTTGCTTGTGCATCATCCATTGTAATAGCCAATTAAAAGGGCAGTGGTGTGGTGTGTGTGTCAGTGTGTGCGTCTCCGTCCATAATCCAAAACATACAAACCGAAGCAGCCTGAAACTTTTGCATGCAAACTAAGAAGACTCTAAAGAAAGTGGAAGAGTAAAATTGGGGTGTTTTTGGGTTAATTAAAAACACCCTTTTTGAAGATAATTAACAAGCCTTATTTTAATTTATATCCTTCGATTGGGTGATCCTCGCCAGCTCGCTCTCTGGGTCTTATGGTATTTCCTGGGTCAGCCCCAGTTGGGTCTCTGAAAGCGCCCCAGCCAATGCCTTTTTTGGCCTGCTCAACCATGCTGAATTGGAACAAACTGCAATGATTTCTCAATGATAAAGTTGTTGTTTTCATTTCTCACTCATACTATCGAATGGCCTGTTTATCATAGCTTTGATCGCTGAGTACATTGCAAAGCTTATAAATACCCGGCGGATGTCAGTGTTTCGTGCTTTATTTAATTTCCACACATGCGATAACCACGGAGTTATCTCTTAAACTAAGGAGAATTACAAAATTTAAAGCTCCACAACGAAACTTAAAGCAGTTCGTCTCCAAGAAAAGTGTTCATTTTATCATTCGTCTCCAAGAAAAGTGTTCATTTTGTCAAATCAGACATATTTGACAATTTGGCGTCTTCTGGGAGGTGTATCCTGAATGTGTTGCTAATTGCGTGCAAAATGAGCCGAGCAGCTTTCTATCAACTGTTTCATTGGAGTACTTGCTTAAGTGCTTAAGGCACTTGGCAAGTGCTTTCCCAAAGCTGTTGGTTTTCGTTCGGTAAAAGGAATACCCGTGAAATCTCAATGGAACATTGATTAGACAGACGTACCGTTGCCGCCTGTGTTGGGCCCTGTGGTGCCATGTCGGTTGGTGCCTTCGGTAGAATGGTCTACCGCTTGAAAATGTGCAATTTTTATTTTTAGGGACATCATTTTGTTTTTACCTTTTTGTGTGATCTCCTTTTATATAATCCACCCCTTCCCTTCGACATCGATACATATTATAAAACAATAAGGTCCATCTGACCACGTGTTTGCCACGATTTGGCTGTGAAGGATCGAGCAGTAGATCGACATTTTTGTGTTCTGTGCTTTGATAAAATTTTTTCAAATTTGAATTTTACTAATTTCCCACTTGAATTCCTCTTCAAAGAACTCTGTTTAAAGGTAATCTTTTGTTTGTCGTTTTTTATGGTATTTTTATGGCGAGGTGTACGTAAGCAGAACGTTTGTGTGTGTGAGGTGTGTGTGTGTGTGTGGTGTGGTGTGTGTGTGTGATGTGTGTGTTGTTGTGAGTGTGTGTCTTTGATTGGTATCCTACATATGTGGATTTCAGAATTGGAATGGAGTCCTTCCCAGGGTAGGCTCAAAGTATTCCACCTTCATTTTGGTAAAGGGGTCCACAATCCACAGACCAAGCTGTGAGGTTCTCTGTTCTCAAAGTTTTGTGCCGGGGCTGCTCTTCAGGATCGTTTACTTGAGCCTGGACAGCTTCAACTGTAGTTCATTTGGTAATATCCCATAGTATGTTTTCCACCACTAATTGCAAAAGAATCAATTTACTGCAGTGCATTTCAGTAAGACCCCCCTTAAATCACCATACTAAAGGTCCTAAATCCCCACGCATGGAAAGTAGTGTAATTTGCAAATATGAAAATTGCTTCCGCCATAAGACAAAATTCGACTTCTTGATCATATATTTGCCATCTAAGTACAATTGGAAATCAAGTGTCCAACATGTTTTCAAGGATGATGAATCATGATAGGCACAATTTGCAAATTAATGTTTTGAATATAAAATTATGCATATTATGCAAATTTAGTTTCAGGAATTAGAGAAATTTTCTAATTTTTCAACTATTTTATTTTCATATACAGAAAGTATACTCACCATATTATGAAATATAACTTCATAAATACTGCATATTAGCTTTGAGCAAGTTAGAGAAAATCCAAAATGTTCAGATAACTTTGTCACAGTGCCTGATACAAACAATAAAGGCATTGAGTATGAAAATTTACTAAAGGCAACAAGCAATACCTGAAATACTTTTAAAGTGGTGAACCCAATCAAGATGATAAGATACATTTAACACTGGTTTTCACTGTTACGTTGGAGTTAGGTTTAATGGATTTTGGATACATATCAATCAGTAATCACTGCTGTCCATCTATCTCACGCGAGAATGAGAATTAGCGGCAACTTACACTTTACACACCCACACATCTACGTGCAATAGAATACGCTTGCAGGTGCATCCTGCTGGTGGAAACTTGCAGGTGCATCATCTCTCAAGATCCCAGGCTCAGGTCAGACTCTGCCCCTTGGTGTTAAGAGCGCACTTTTCTGAACTTCCGCATTCAGAATAGGAACAACTGAAGCCGTGTTTTATGAGAGTATCTACGATGAACCGTGCCTGAAAAAACTGATGATGCATTTTCAGTGTGCTAGTCCAAATTGCAATGGGGCTAGAAATGACTCTTTGGGTCCCTAGTTGCGTTGCATTATAACTTGTCGCGAATGATGATCCTTCAGATCAGTGTTTTTTGGCCAACGAACAAACTTGCAGACAACTCAGTAGTGAATTGTGGAATGAACTGCACAGCTCTTCTGTTGATGACATCTGTTCTCTGGTTGGATATTTACAAATCATTAAGAAGAGTCAACTTGCTTTATGTCACTCTTGATTAAGGCTTGGCAACTGTGTTTATCATTCTATTTTCTCATATGGTCCTCTTTCTTCTTTGTTCCTATTTTGTAAAAGTCATGGAGAATATTGCTGGCTGTTCGTTAAAGTTAACAGACAATTTGGGCTTTCCGCATTGCTCGGTTATTATGATATTTGTCCACCAAAATGTTCCATGAGTTACCTCTTCCAATTATGTGTAAAGCAATAAAGCTGACACCTCTGAACACAAAAAGACTGTCTCTCATTTTTCTCAATCAAAAGTCTGTTAATCATCATTTTTCCTCCAGGTACTGTTGTAACCAACAGGAATGCTTCATATCTTTCTGCTTATTTGGGTTCTGGGCCAAGTCTTTGTGTTTCTTTGCGTCTGTCAAGCCTTTGTTTCTTTGCAACACTACTCGGTCCAGAGGAAATGTTGCTGTGGAACCTTGCTTCCAGTCTGAAGTTGAACATTGTCAGCTTTGATGGTAAACTGCATCGGCCTGCGATTGAGGTCATGAGCATACTGCAATTCTGCTGAAAACTAATGTGACCAGTACATCTTTCCTTTGTGCACATGAATGCAAGACAATATTTTGGAAATGAATGTGGTTTCTTACAGATAGACATCCAATGCCATCACACTTTTCTCATTTGTAAGTAGCTGCTTTAACGCAAAACAAAAACAGTGCTTGACAAAACTGAAACGTTGGGCGTTTCTGAACGAAGATACACGGTGAGGGCTGAATCTTGTCAGTTACTTTTTCTTGTGCCTTTGCAATCGTCTGTGGACGAGTGAAAACCCGTCGGCATTCCTGTGTGTACTCGCTGACCTTAATGAGTTCTTATACTACTCTCCTTGCTGCTCACTGGCCCTGTTGATACCTTCGCTGCTCTTTTCTCGTAGGATTTGCAGTATCCTGAACCAATCTTCTAAACTCTTTCTCGGCAGAAAACCACAATCAGCCATAGCTATCTGTAATTATGAAATAACAGAAGCAGAAACAATACAAGTTAGGGTTAGGGTTACCGTTCAATCGATACAGTACTTAGATGCAAAGTTATAAGTGGAAATATGAATTTTTTCTCTTATGGCACAAGTTAATTTTCATGTTATAGCAAATTACACTACTTTCCCTGCGAGGATTTTTTAGACTTTTAGTATGGTGATTAGGGGGTCTTACTGAAAATACTGCAAGTGGAAACATTATTTGCAATAGTGTGGGTTACCCTTCAAATTTGCCGGCATTGACTGGACTACCAAGGGATGGTTTTTAATTATCTCGTGAGGTCCTTCTTCATCATTCGCCTAGGTTCTTCGTGATCACTGGTAGCAATTTGGCATTCTTCAGTTCCAGATCTTTTGACTTCAATTCTAGAGGTCTTGATATTTTGGTCATTTTCTTGAGCTTCTGCAATCGTTAAGTCCAAATTCACATCGTATTAACACTTTGATCGGATTTGAGGGTGGTCAATTAGCAATGCATTTCTTCTTTTTGTTTGTAACCCCAGTGTGAATAATCTGGTCGGCAGATGCTTTGGTTTTTCCGTATGTTCACGCCTGATGGGAGTCATTAGGTCGTCACATGAGCGGTAACTTTCAATGTTTTCAGTGATTGCTTATGGTTAATTTTCCCACAAGATTTTCTGGAATTGGATATCAAAAGCTTTTTGCAGATGTTCCAGTGCATTATTTAAAACTCCTGTTGTGTCGTTGTGTTCCTGACACTTTTTTTGTTTTTTTCGTGTTTTCTGGTCATTAAACGTCACATATCATTCTCTTTGCTAACCTCACCTCCCCTCACTGGTCTCAATTTTTTTTCCTCCTCCCCCCCACCCTCCTCTCTCACTCTGTCCAATTCTCGCTCCCACATCCTAATAAAATGAAGCACTTCTCCTCCCAACCTCTGGAGCCTCTCTTGCGTCCTGTCTGTCTGTCTGTGTTTCTCTCTCTTTCCTCAACGCACCCCACCCTCCCGCAGTGAATAGCAAATTTGGTGAGTTGTGTCGCTCTTCTCTCACCTCCCCCTAGCTCCACTTCTTCAATCCTCTCTGCCTCCCCTCCCCTCTCACCTGAACACACTACCCTCACCCCTCTCTCTCCCCCTCCCCCTTCTCTCCCTCCCCCACGCTTTATGTCCCCGTCAGCGGAAGGGTTAATATTTGCTAGTAAATTATAAAACCCACCCACAACTTCCTTCGAATCATATCCACCCATAAAACTTTTGAGAACACCAGCTCCCTTAGATAGATTATAGACGTCTGTGCAACATCGAGAAGCAACTCTTGTCTCTTATTGTATTAGTCACTAACCCTCTAAGCATGGAAGTGAAGACGTCACCGGCTGACATTTCTTTACGGATGTTTTATGTTTTACAGACATTTTGTGTGATATTTTAAAAACTAGATTCTTTGTTTCGATTTACATGAGGAAAATGCAAAATTCAGTTTTCTAGCCTACTTAGAAGTAGTTAAGTCAGTCTCGCCATTTACTCCCCACGAAGCCTCCAATTTCACTGGAGGTTTTCTAATTTCTGTTGCATACTGAATCCCATTCTGTTGTTCTATCTCATCCACGAACCCCGTCAACTGTTAACATTATTAAAACTACAGTTATGGTAGAACAATATCAGTACATCATGACATTCACAATTGTAAGCCTTGGTTTCTCCCAACCAGTTCAAAAGCACTTATAAGTCTGCTTCATGAAATCGTCAAGCTTCCTCTTAGGAAACCAATACATTTACCATGAACATTATTATTATTAATTATTATCAAATCATATATTGTGAAAAATTTAAAAATTATAAATAAAAATTTAATTATTTTTTTAAAATTATATTTTTTTTATGTTTATTTATTTATTATTTTTTTCAATATTTAAATTATAATATTTTATTTAAATACAAATTTAATATTATTGGTTTTTTTTTAAATGTTATAATTAATTTTAATTATGAATAAGTGATATTTAATTTGTTTAAATTTTAATTAGATTAATAATTAGAAATCATTAATTTTATTTTTTATAATATTATCTTATTATATTTTATTTTAAAATTTTTTTAATTTCAATTTATTATTGTTGGTTTAAATTTTTTTTTATTATAAGATGAATAATTCTAAACTATATTTATTAATTTTTTATTAGTTTATTATTAATATGAATAATTATAAATTTATCTTTTTAGGAATATGAATACATTCTATTATTTTAATTTTTATTATAAAATAGCTATTTTTTATAATAATTTATATAATGTATTATAATATTTAAATTTTAATCATATATTTTTCATTTTTCTTTATTATTGTAAATATTTATTTTTATTTTAATTTTAAATTTTTATTATAAATATTTTTAATTAATATTAATTTTTTTTTTTTTAATTTTATTTTTTTTTATATTATATTAATATATATTTTATTTTACTATTTATAAATTATATTAATTTAATTTAAATTTAATTTTATGTTTTTTTTTTAATTTATTTTTTAAAAAAAATTATACTATTTTATTATTAAAATTAATTATTTTTTTATTAAAATTTTTTCTTTTAATAAATTTTTTTATTATATTATTTTTTATTAATATAATTATTTTTTTATTTTTTTAATATTATTTTTATATTTTTTTTTTGATTAATTTTTTATATTTAATTATAATTTTTTTTTTTATATATTTAAATACTTCTATTGAAATTTTAATTAAATTAATTATTTTTATATTTTAAAATTTTATATTATTTAAAATTTAATTCATTTTTTCTTAAATATTTTTTTTATTAAAATTTATAATTTAAGTATTTTATTTTTTATATTTTAATGTTATATTTTTTAATTATATTTAATTTTAATTATTTATATTTATAAGATAAATATAAATTTTTATTAATATTTTAATATATTTTAATTTAAATTAATTTTAAGTGAATTTTTATTATTTTTTTTATTTTTTATGTATTTAATATTAAAGAAGATAAAGGTATGAAACTGTATTTAGGTTCATAAGTAATTGCTTAAAATATATATTTTTTAATTATTTTATTATAAACAATTTGTGTAATTTTTAAATTTTTGTAATAAATATAATTTTTTGTCTTTTTTTTAATATTTTTTTTATTTAATTAATTTTTATATAAAATAATAATAATTAATTTTTTTTTTTTTATAATTCGGTTTTTTTATGACAATTTTTTTTTCAATTTTTAATAATTTATTTATTTTTAATATTAAGTATTAATAATAAATTTTATTAAAGTAATAATATTATTTATTAAAATTTCAATTATTTTTAAATAAATTTTAAATTTAAAATATTAATTATTAAAATATAATTTTTAAATTATAAAAAAAATATTTTATTTTAATTACTTTATTCTTTGTGAGAAAATATAATTTTATTTTTATCTTCTAATTTTTATTTTGGTATTATTTAATTTCCAACTATTTGTACTTTTTTTAATTTTTTTTATTATAATTTTTTTTATTTTTATTATAAAATTACAATTTTATCTTTATATTTAAATTAATTTTGTTATTAAATATTTCCATTGAATTTAATTATTAAAAATTAAAATAAAATTTTAATTTTATTATTTGATTTATATAATTTATTTTTATAAATAAATTTTATTTTTTATAATTAATTTTTTTAATTATTAAAATATTTTTTAATATTTTTATTATTAAATTTTTTTATTTATAATTGAATAATAATTTTAAATATTTAATATTATAAATTTATTTATTTTTTAATTATTCATTTTTATATAATTTTAAATTTTAATATTATATAATTTATATTTTCATATTTTTTTAAAATATTTTACTATTTTTTTATTTTATATTATTTTAATTTATTTTTATATATATTTTTTATTTTTTTTTTTTATTAATTTTTTATATTATTTTTTTTATTAAATGATATTATTAAACTATTTTTTTTTTATTTTTTTTTTTAATTATTTTAGTTTATCTAAAAATTTTTAATTAATTTATGTTTTAAATATTTAATTTTAATTATTATTCATATGTTTATTAAAATTTTATTATTTATTTATATTTTATTTATTATTTTATATTTTAATTAATTTTATATATTTATTATTTTTTTTAATTTAATATTTTTTTAAATATTATATGTAATTTATTTATATATGTAATTATTTTATTTAATTTATTTTATTATATATTATTATTTTTATATTTTTATATTTTTTAATATTTCAATCCATAAATTTCTATCTTAATTTTTATTTTTAATAAATCTATTTTTTTAAATAACTATTTTTTTTTACCATATATTTTAAAATTTTTTATTTTTTTAATTTATTATATTTTATATATTTAATTTTATTTATTACTTATTTAATTTTTAATTGTTAATTCTTTTTAATTATTTTTATTTTAATGTATTCATATTTTTATATTTAAAATTTAATTTTTTATTTTATTTTTTTGTATTTAGTAAAATAATATTTAAATAATATTAAATTTTTTTTTATTTTTTTTATTTGGTTATTTTTTATTTGTTTTTTTTTTAATAATATTTTAATTATTTTTTTTTTAAAATATATTATATATTTTTTTTTTAATTTATTTTTATTAATTTATTTAAATTTTATTATTTTTTTTTTTTTAATTTTTATGAAATTATTATATTATATAGAATTTTTATTTTCTATTTTTATTTAATATTAATTTTATTATAATATAAAACATTTAATTAAATATTATATTTTTTATTAATATATTTTTTATATATTAAAATTATTTTTTATAATTATTATTATTTTATATTATAATTTTATTGTATAATTTATATTAATTTATTTTTTATTTTTACATAATATATTTTTATTTTATAATATAATATTTAATTTTTATTATTTTAATTTTAATTTTTTATATTTAATATTTATATTAAAATTTTATTAATGTTTAATTTTTTTTATTTTTTTAAATAATTTAAATTTAAAAATAATATTATTATTAATTTAAAATTTTTTATAAATTTAATTTTATTATTTAAAAATTAATCATCTTAAAATTTTTTTTTATTTTAATTTAAAATTTTTAAAATTTATATTTTATTTTTTTTTTTTTATAAAATTTTTAAAATTATTTTTTAAATTTAATTTGTTTTTAAATTAACTTAATTAATTTTTTTTATAAAATTTTTCTTTTTATAATAATTAATAAATAAAATTTAAATAATGAGATTTTTTTTAACTCTAATTTTATAAATATTTTAATTTTATAATATTAATTTTTTTTTTATTTATTTCTATTTTTTTGAAAATATATTTTTTTAAATTTAATTAATTATTTATAAATATTATAAATAATTTTAATATGTTTAAATTTTTTATATTATTATTAATTTAAATATTTTTTAATTTTCTTTTTTTTTTATATTTTTTTAATTTTTAATAATAAATTCAATATATTTATAAATAATTATTTAATTATTTATTTATTATTTTAATTTATACTATATTAAATTTTTATTTTATATATTTTATAATTTTAATTAATTAAATTTTTAAAATTTTATTATATTATATAATTTTAAGTAATTTTATTATTTTTTACTTTAAGATTCATTTTTTTTCAACTACATTATATAATTTTTAATTTTTTTAAATACTTTATATTTAAATTATATAATATTTTTAATTATTTTTTTTTTCTAATAATTCATTATATTATATTTAAAATATTTTTTTTATTAATTAATATAATTTTTTTTTATTTATTTTTTATATTTATAATTATATAATAATTTTTTAAAATTATTTAATAATATATTATTATATTATAATTTTATATTATAGATTTTATATTTTTATTTTTTTTTATTATTTAATTATAATTATTTATAAAAATATTTTAATAATATTTTAATTATTAATTAATAATATTTTTTTTTCATTTTAATTTTAAATTTTTATATATTTTTATTAATATATATATACTTATATTAAATATAATATATTTTTTTTAATCTAAATTTTTAATTTTTTATAATTTTTTTTTTTTATATATATATTTTATTTTTTTTATTATTTCTTATTAAATTAAAAAATAAAATTTCTCTTTTTAATATATTATAAAAAAATTTTTAGTTTTAATATTATTAAATATAATTATTAATTTATATATATTATGAATTTAAGTTAATTTATTTTTTAATTTTAATATTCAGTATTTTTATTGAATTTATATTTATTAATTTTTAAATTTTCATAATTTTTTATAATTATTATTTTATTTTTATTAATTCCGTATTTATATTTTATTTTTTTTTAATTTTTTATTTTTTTTATTTTAATAATTATTATATAATTATTTATTTTAAATAATATTATATAAAATTTATTAGGCATTTTTTTTTTTTATTGATTTTTTTCATATATTTATTTTTTTTGATTTATATTATTTTAATTTATTATTTTTTTAATATATAAATTTTTATTTAATTTTATTTAATTATATTTAATTTAATTTACTAATTTATTATTACATTTATTTTTTATTTTTGATTTTTTAATTTTTTTGTTTTAATTTAAAATTTTAATCATTTATTTTTAAATGATTTTTTTTTTTATAATTTAACAATTTTTATTTTTTTTTAAAAATTAATATATTTAATTTGAATTTTATTTTAAATGTATATTTTTTTCGTTATTTTTATATTTTTATTATTTTATAATTTTTAATTAGTTATAATTTTTTTTTTATAAATTTTATTCATTTTTTTGATATAATATTTAAAATATTAAAATAATTATAGATTTTTTATTTTTTTATAATTTAAATAAAAAAAGAATAGTTATTATTTAATTAAATTTTTTATTATAATTTTTTATTATATTTAATTTATATAATATTGTAAATTTAATTTTCATTTATATTATTTTAAATTAATTTAATATTTTTAATTTATATTTTAATTTATTTTTTTAATTATTTTTTTACTTAATATTTTTATATATTTATTTTTATTTTTTTGTTTTAATATTTTTTTTTTTTGATAATTTATAAATATTATTTTTTAATTATAGAACATGATTTTATATATTTTTAATTATTATATTTTAAATATTAAATAATTAAGTTTATTAATTATTCTATTAATTACATCTTTAATATAATATTTAATTATTCCACTTATTAACTTATCTTTATGATTTATAATTTTTGTAATTTAATTTAAATTTTATTTAAATATATTTTAATATTAAATTTTAATTTAATTTATATAATTTTTTTTTTTTTTTTTTATAATTTATTAAATTTTTATTTTTTTTTTTTATTTTATTTTTAAATTATTTTATATAAAGATTAAATTTTTGATATAATTATAATTTTTTATTGTTTTTTATAATAAATTATTCCTTTATTTATTATTTTTTTTAAATTTTTTAAATATTATATTTTATATTTTAATTTTTTTTAATTTATATTATAGATATATTTTTTTCTTTTATTTTTTTTTATATTATATATTTATATAAATAGATTTTTATATATTTTTTTTTATTTTTTTTTAATTTTTTTTTTTTTTATAATAATATTATTATAGAATAATTAATTTATTTTATTTTATTTCACATTATATTTTTAATTAATATTTTCATAATAGATTTTAATTAAAATATTATTTTTTAATTTATTATTAAATTTTAATTTATAATAACCATTATTATTAATTTATTTTTAAATAAAATAATTTTATTTTTTATTATTTTATATATATTTTATATATTTAATATTTTTTAATAATTTATTTTATTTTATTAAATATTTATAAATGTTTAATTCTTTTATTATTTTTTATGATTTTTTATTTTTAATTTATTTTTTTATTTTATAAATTAATTTATTATTTTAATTAATTTTTTTAAATATTTTTTTATATTTATCACATAATTTATTATAATTATATTAATTTTTTATTATATTTTAAATGTTTTTTGAAATTTTTAATTTTAAAGAATAAATATTTTTGTATATTTTTTTAACAATAAGTTATACTAATTTAAATATATTTTTTTATTAATATTTTTTTATTTTAATAATTATTTTATTTTTAATTTTAAATTCTTTTTTTTTATTTATAATTTTTTTTTTAAATTTATTAATTTATTTTATTATATTTTATTATTAATTTTAGTTTATATAATTAATTAATTTTTTTTTTTTTTATATTTTATATTTAAAATTTTTTTTTTTAATTAATTATAATTAATAAATATAATTTTTTAAATATTTTTTTTTTATTCAAATTAAATAAATTAATAATATAATTAATTATATTTTTTATTTTAAAATTATTATTTTTATTTTCAATAATTATTAATCTTATTAGTAATTTTTTTATTATTTTATAATTTG
>CM068953.1:43128292-43148934 GCA_035128595.1 Eptatretus atami | reverse complement strand
CAAATTATAAAATAATAAAAAAATTACTAATAAGATTAATAATTATTGAAAATAAAAATAATAATTTTAAAATAAAAAATATAATTAATTATATTATTAATTTATTTAATTTGAATAAAAAAAAAATATTTAAAAAATTATATTTATTAATTATAATTAATTAAAAAAAAAAATTTTAAATATAAAATATAAAAAAAAAAAAAATTAATTAATTATATAAACTAAAATTAATAATAAAATATAATAAAATAAATTAATAAATTTAAAAAAAAAATTATAAATAAAAAAAAAGAATTTAAAATTAAAAATAAAATAATTATTAAAATAAAAAAATATTAATAAAAAAATATATTTAAATTAGTATAACTTATTGTTAAAAAAATATACAAAAATATTTATTCTTTAAAATTAAAAATTTCAAAAAACATTTAAAATATAATAAAAAATTAATATAATTATAATAAATTATGTGATAAATATAAAAAAATATTTAAAAAAATTAATTAAAATAATAAATTAATTTATAAAATAAAAAAATAAATTAAAAATAAAAAATCATAAAAAATAATAAAAGAATTAAACATTTATAAATATTTAATAAAATAAAATAAATTATTAAAAAATATTAAATATATAAAATATATATAAAATAATAAAAAATAAAATTATTTTATTTAAAAATAAATTAATAATAATGGTTATTATAAATTAAAATTTAATAATAAATTAAAAAATAATATTTTAATTAAAATCTATTATGAAAATATTAATTAAAAATATAATGTGAAATAAAATAAAATAAATTAATTATTCTATAATAATATTATTATAAAAAAAAAAAAAATTAAAAAAAAATAAAAAAAAATATATAAAAATCTATTTATATAAATATATAATATAAAAAAAAATAAAAGAAAAAAATATATCTATAATATAAATTAAAAAAAATTAAAATATAAAATATAATATTTAAAAAATTTAAAAAAAATAATAAATAAAGGAATAATTTATTATAAAAAACAATAAAAAATTATAATTATATCAAAAATTTAATCTTTATATAAAATAATTTAAAAATAAAATAAAAAAAAAAAATAAAAATTTAATAAATTATAAAAAAAAAAAAAAAAAATTATATAAATTAAATTAAAATTTAATATTAAAATATATTTAAATAAAATTTAAATTAAATTACAAAAATTATAAATCATAAAGATAAGTTAATAAGTGGAATAATTAAATATTATATTAAAGATGTAATTAATAGAATAATTAATAAACTTAATTATTTAATATTTAAAATATAATAATTAAAAATATATAAAATCATGTTCTATAATTAAAAAATAATATTTATAAATTATCAAAAAAAAAAAATATTAAAACAAAAAAATAAAAATAAATATATAAAAATATTAAGTAAAAAAATAATTAAAAAAATAAATTAAAATATAAATTAAAAATATTAAATTAATTTAAAATAATATAAATGAAAATTAAATTTACAATATTATATAAATTAAATATAATAAAAAATTATAATAAAAAATTTAATTAAATAATAACTATTCTTTTTTTATTTAAATTATAAAAAAATAAAAAATCTATAATTATTTTAATATTTTAAATATTATATCAAAAAAATGAATAAAATTTATAAAAAAAAAATTATAACTAATTAAAAATTATAAAATAATAAAAATATAAAAATAACGAAAAAAATATACATTTAAAATAAAATTCAAATTAAATATATTAATTTTTAAAAAAAAATAAAAATTGTTAAATTATAAAAAAAAAAATCATTTAAAAATAAATGATTAAAATTTTAAATTAAAACAAAAAAATTAAAAAATCAAAAATAAAAAATAAATGTAATAATAAATTAGTAAATTAAATTAAATATAATTAAATAAAATTAAATAAAAATTTATATATTAAAAAAATAATAAATTAAAATAATATAAATCAAAAAAAATAAATATATGAAAAAAATCAATAAAAAAAAAAAATGCCTAATAAATTTTATATAATATTATTTAAAATAAATAATTATATAATAATTATTAAAATAAAAAAAATAAAAAATTAAAAAAAAATAAAATATAAATACGGAATTAATAAAAATAAAATAATAATTATAAAAAATTATGAAAATTTAAAAATTAATAAATATAAATTCAATAAAAATACTGAATATTAAAATTAAAAAATAAATTAACTTAAATTCATAATATATATAAATTAATAATTATATTTAATAATATTAAAACTAAAAATTTTTTTATAATATATTAAAAAGAGAAATTTTATTTTTTAATTTAATAAGAAATAATAAAAAAAATAAAATATATATATAAAAAAAAAAAATTATAAAAAATTAAAAATTTAGATTAAAAAAAATATATTATATTTAATATAAGTATATATATATTAATAAAAATATATAAAAATTTAAAATTAAAATGAAAAAAAAATATTATTAATTAATAATTAAAATATTATTAAAATATTTTTATAAATAATTATAATTAAATAATAAAAAAAAATAAAAATATAAAATCTATAATATAAAATTATAATATAATAATATATTATTAAATAATTTTAAAAAATTATTATATAATTATAAATATAAAAAATAAATAAAAAAAAATTATATTAATTAATAAAAAAAATATTTTAAATATAATATAATGAATTATTAGAAAAAAAAAATAATTAAAAATATTATATAATTTAAATATAAAGTATTTAAAAAAATTAAAAATTATATAATGTAGTTGAAAAAAAATGAATCTTAAAGTAAAAAATAATAAAATTACTTAAAATTATATAATATAATAAAATTTTAAAAATTTAATTAATTAAAATTATAAAATATATAAAATAAAAATTTAATATAGTATAAATTAAAATAATAAATAAATAATTAAATAATTATTTATAAATATATTGAATTTATTATTAAAAATTAAAAAAATATAAAAAAAAAAGAAAATTAAAAAATATTTAAATTAATAATAATATAAAAAATTTAAACATATTAAAATTATTTATAATATTTATAAATAATTAATTAAATTTAAAAAAATATATTTTCAAAAAAATAGAAATAAATAAAAAAAAAATTAATATTATAAAATTAAAATATTTATAAAATTAGAGTTAAAAAAAATCTCATTATTTAAATTTTATTTATTAATTATTATAAAAAGAAAAATTTTATAAAAAAAATTAATTAAGTTAATTTAAAAACAAATTAAATTTAAAAAATAATTTTAAAAATTTTATAAAAAAAAAAAAATAAAATATAAATTTTAAAAATTTTAAATTAAAATAAAAAAAAATTTTAAGATGATTAATTTTTAAATAATAAAATTAAATTTATAAAAAATTTTAAATTAATAATAATATTATTTTTAAATTTAAATTATTTAAAAAAATAAAAAAAATTAAACATTAATAAAATTTTAATATAAATATTAAATATAAAAAATTAAAATTAAAATAATAAAAATTAAATATTATATTATAAAATAAAAATATATTATGTAAAAATAAAAAATAAATTAATATAAATTATACAATAAAATTATAATATAAAATAATAATAATTATAAAAAATAATTTTAATATATAAAAAATATATTAATAAAAAATATAATATTTAATTAAATGTTTTATATTATAATAAAATTAATATTAAATAAAAATAGAAAATAAAAATTCTATATAATATAATAATTTCATAAAAATTAAAAAAAAAAAAATAATAAAATTTAAATAAATTAATAAAAATAAATTAAAAAAAAAATATATAATATATTTTAAAAAAAAAATAATTAAAATATTATTAAAAAAAAAACAAATAAAAAATAACCAAATAAAAAAAATAAAAAAAAATTTAATATTATTTAAATATTATTTTACTAAATACAAAAAAATAAAATAAAAAATTAAATTTTAAATATAAAAATATGAATACATTAAAATAAAAATAATTAAAAAGAATTAACAATTAAAAATTAAATAAGTAATAAATAAAATTAAATATATAAAATATAATAAATTAAAAAAATAAAAAATTTTAAAATATATGGTAAAAAAAAATAGTTATTTAAAAAAATAGATTTATTAAAAATAAAAATTAAGATAGAAATTTATGGATTGAAATATTAAAAAATATAAAAATATAAAAATAATAATATATAATAAAATAAATTAAATAAAATAATTACATATATAAATAAATTACATATAATATTTAAAAAAATATTAAATTAAAAAAAATAATAAATATATAAAATTAATTAAAATATAAAATAATAAATAAAATATAAATAAATAATAAAATTTTAATAAACATATGAATAATAATTAAAATTAAATATTTAAAACATAAATTAATTAAAAATTTTTAGATAAACTAAAATAATTAAAAAAAAAAATAAAAAAAAAATAGTTTAATAATATCATTTAATAAAAAAAATAATATAAAAAATTAATAAAAAAAAAAAATAAAAAATATATATAAAAATAAATTAAAATAATATAAAATAAAAAAATAGTAAAATATTTTAAAAAAATATGAAAATATAAATTATATAATATTAAAATTTAAAATTATATAAAAATGAATAATTAAAAAATAAATAAATTTATAATATTAAATATTTAAAATTATTATTCAATTATAAATAAAAAAATTTAATAATAAAAATATTAAAAAATATTTTAATAATTAAAAAAATTAATTATAAAAAATAAAATTTATTTATAAAAATAAATTATATAAATCAAATAATAAAATTAAAATTTTATTTTAATTTTTAATAATTAAATTCAATGGAAATATTTAATAACAAAATTAATTTAAATATAAAGATAAAATTGTAATTTTATAATAAAAATAAAAAAAATTATAATAAAAAAAATTAAAAAAAGTACAAATAGTTGGAAATTAAATAATACCAAAATAAAAATTAGAAGATAAAAATAAAATTATATTTTCTCACAAAGAATAAAGTAATTAAAATAAAATATTTTTTTTATAATTTAAAAATTATATTTTAATAATTAATATTTTAAATTTAAAATTTATTTAAAAATAATTGAAATTTTAATAAATAATATTATTACTTTAATAAAATTTATTATTAATACTTAATATTAAAAATAAATAAATTATTAAAAATTGAAAAAAAAATTGTCATAAAAAAACCGAATTATAAAAAAAAAAAAATTAATTATTATTATTTTATATAAAAATTAATTAAATAAAAAAAATATTAAAAAAAAGACAAAAAATTATATTTATTACAAAAATTTAAAAATTACACAAATTGTTTATAATAAAATAATTAAAAAATATATATTTTAAGCAATTACTTATGAACCTAAATACAGTTTCATACCTTTATCTTCTTTAATATTAAATACATAAAAAATAAAAAAAATAATAAAAATTCACTTAAAATTAATTTAAATTAAAATATATTAAAATATTAATAAAAATTTATATTTATCTTATAAATATAAATAATTAAAATTAAATATAATTAAAAAATATAACATTAAAATATAAAAAATAAAATACTTAAATTATAAATTTTAATAAAAAAAATATTTAAGAAAAAATGAATTAAATTTTAAATAATATAAAATTTTAAAATATAAAAATAATTAATTTAATTAAAATTTCAATAGAAGTATTTAAATATATAAAAAAAAAAATTATAATTAAATATAAAAAATTAATCAAAAAAAAAATATAAAAATAATATTAAAAAAATAAAAAAATAATTATATTAATAAAAAATAATATAATAAAAAAATTTATTAAAAGAAAAAATTTTAATAAAAAAATAATTAATTTTAATAATAAAATAGTATAATTTTTTTTAAAAAATAAATTAAAAAAAAAACATAAAATTAAATTTAAATTAAATTAATATAATTTATAAATAGTAAAATAAAATATATATTAATATAATATAAAAAAAAATAAAATTAAAAAAAAAAAAATTAATATTAATTAAAAATATTTATAATAAAAATTTAAAATTAAAATAAAAATAAATATTTACAATAATAAAGAAAAATGAAAAATATATGATTAAAATTTAAATATTATAATACATTATATAAATTATTATAAAAAATAGCTATTTTATAATAAAAATTAAAATAATAGAATGTATTCATATTCCTAAAAAGATAAATTTATAATTATTCATATTAATAATAAACTAATAAAAAATTAATAAATATAGTTTAGAATTATTCATCTTATAATAAAAAAAAATTTAAACCAACAATAATAAATTGAAATTAAAAAAATTTTAAAATAAAATATAATAAGATAATATTATAAAAAATAAAATTAATGATTTCTAATTATTAATCTAATTAAAATTTAAACAAATTAAATATCACTTATTCATAATTAAAATTAATTATAACATTTAAAAAAAAACCAATAATATTAAATTTGTATTTAAATAAAATATTATAATTTAAATATTGAAAAAAATAATAAATAAATAAACATAAAAAAAATATAATTTTAAAAAAATAATTAAATTTTTATTTATAATTTTTAAATTTTTCACAATATATGATTTGATAATAATTAATAATAATAATGTTCATGGTAAATGTATTGGTTTCCTAAGAGGAAGCTTGACGATTTCATGAAGCAGACTTATAAGTGCTTTTGAACTGGTTGGGAGAAACCAAGGCTTACAATTGTGAATGTCATGATGTACTGATATTGTTCTACCATAACTGTAGTTTTAATAATGTTAACAGTTGACGGGGTTCGTGGATGAGATAGAACAACAGAATGGGATTCAGTATGCAACAGAAATTAGAAAACCTCCAGTGAAATTGGAGGCTTCGTGGGGAGTAAATGGCGAGACTGACTTAACTACTTCTAAGTAGGCTAGAAAACTGAATTTTGCATTTTCCTCATGTAAATCGAAACAAAGAATCTAGTTTTTAAAATATCACACAAAATGTCTGTAAAACATAAAACATCCGTAAAGAAATGTCAGCCGGTGACGTCTTCACTTCCATGCTTAGAGGGTTAGTGACTAATACAATAAGAGACAAGAGTTGCTTCTCGATGTTGCACAGACGTCTATAATCTATCTAAGGGAGCTGGTGTTCTCAAAAGTTTTATGGGTGGATATGATTCGAAGGAAGTTGTGGGTGGGTTTTATAATTTACTAGCAAATATTAACCCTTCCGCTGACGGGGACATAAAGCGTGGGGGAGGGAGAGAAGGGGGAGGGGGAGAGAGAGGGGTGAGGGTAGTGTGTTCAGGTGAGAGGGGAGGGGAGGCAGAGAGGATTGAAGAAGTGGAGCTAGGGGGAGGTGAGAGAAGAGCGACACCTCACCAAATTTGCTATTCACTGCGGAGGGTGGGGTGCGTTGAGAAAGAGAGAAGAAACACAGACAGACAGACAGGACGCAAGGAGGCTCCAGAGGTTGTGGAGGAGAAGTGCTTCATTTATTAGGATGTGGGAGCGAGAAATTGGACAGAGTGAGAGAGGAGGGTGGGGAGGAGGAAAAAAATGAGACAGGTGAGGGTGGAGGTGAGTGTTAGCAAAGAGAATGATATGTGACGTTTAATGACCAGAACACGAAAAAAACAAAAAGTGTCAGAACACAACGACACACAGAGTTTAAAGTAATGCACTGGAACATCTGCAAAAAGCTTTGATATTCCAATTCCAGAAAATCTTGTGGGAAAATTAACCATAAGCAATCACTGAAAACATTGAAGTTACCGCTTCATGTCGACCTAATGATCCCCATCAGGCGTGCAAACATCGGAAACCAAAGCATCTGCCGACCAGATATACACTGGGTTAAAACAAAAAGAGAGAAAAGGCATTGCTAATTGCCCCCAACCGTCAAGTGTTAATACGATGTGAATTTGGACTTAACGTGCAGAAGTCAAGAAAATGACCAAAATATCAAAGACCTCAAGAATTGAGTCAAAGATCCTGGAAGCTGAGAATGCCAAATTGCTACCAGTGATCACGAAGAACCTCAGGGAATGATGAAGAAGGACCTCACGAGATATTAAAAACCATCCCTGGTAGTCCAGTCCAATGCGGCAAATTTGAAGGGGTAACCCACACTAATTGCAAAAATGTTTCCACTGCAGTCATTTGTCAGTAAGACCCCCTAATCACCATACTAAAAGTCCTAAAAAATCCTCGCAGGGAAAGTAGTGTAATTTGCATATAACATGAAAATTAACTTGTGCCATAAGAGAAAAATTCATATTTCTCACTATAACTTGCATCTAAGTACTGTATCGATTGACGGTAACCCTAACCCTAAACTTGTATTGTTTCTGCTCTGTTATTTCATAATTTACAGATAGCTATGGCTGATTGTGGTTCTGCCGAAAAGAGTTTAGAAGATGGTCAGGATACTGCAAATCCTACGAGAAAAGAGCAGCGAAGAGTATCAACAGGGCCAGTGAGCAGCAAGGAAGTAGTATAAGAACTCATAAGGTAGCGAGTACACACAGGAATGCCGACGGGTTTTCACTCGTCGCACAGAGCGATTGCAAAGGCACAAGAAAAAGTTAACTGAACAGATCAGGCCCTCACCGTGTATCCTCGTTCAGAAACGCCAACGTTCAGTTTTGTCAAGCACTGTTTTGTTTTGCAGTTAAAGCAGCTACTTACAAATGAGAAAGTGTGATGGCATTGGATGTCTATCCTGTAAGAAACCACATCATTCCAAAATATTGTTTGCATTATGTGCACAAAGGAAAGATGGAATGGTCACATTAGTTTTCAGCAGAATTGCAGATGCCCTCAGACCTCAATCGCAGGACGATGCAGTTTACCATCAAAGCTGACAATGTTCAACTTCAGGACTGGGAAGCAGGTTCCACAGCAACATTTTCCTCTGGACGAGGTAGTGTTGCAAAGAAACAAAGGCTTGACAGACGCAAAGAACAAAAGACTTGGCAGAACCCAAATAAGCAGAAAGATATGAAGCATTCCTGTTGGTTTACAACAGTACCTGGAGGAAAATGATGATTAACAGACTTGATTGAGAAAAATGAGAGACAGTCTTTTTGGTTCAGAGGTGTGCAAAGCTTTATGGCTTTACACATAATTGGAAAGGTAAACTCATGAAATTTTGTGGACAATATCATATATAACGAGCTTAAATGCGGAAAGCCAAATTGTCTGTAACTTTAGACGAACAGCCACAAATATTCTTCCATGACTTTTACAATAGGAACAAGAAGAAAGAGGACCATATGAGAAAATACGAATGATAAACACAGTTGCCAAAAGCCTTATGCAAGAGTGACATAAAGGCAGTTGACTCTTCTTATGATGTATATCCAACCAGAGAACAGATGTCATCAACAGAAGCAGCTGTGCAGTTCATTCCACAATGTCACTACTATGTTGTCTGCAAGTTTGTTCGTTGGCCAAAAAACACTGATCTGAAGGTATCATCATTCGCGAAAGTTATAATGCAAGCACAAGGCCCAAGAGTCATTCTAGCCCCATTGCAATTTGGACTAGCAACTGAAAATGCATCATCAGTTTTTTCAGGCAGCGGTTCATCGTAAGATACTCTCATAAACACGGCTTCAGTTGTTCCATTCTGAAATGCGGAAGTTCGAAAAGTGCCGCTCTTAACACCAGGGGCAGAGTCGCCTGAGCCGGATCTTGAGAGATGATGCACTGCAAGTTTCCACCAGCGGATGCACCTGCAAGCGTATTCCATTGCACGTCAGGATGTGTGGGTGTGTAAAGGTGTAAGTTGCGCTAATTCTCATTCTCGCGTGGATAGATGGACAAGCAGTGATTACTGATTGATATGTTACCTGAAAATCTCATTAAAACTAACTCACATACGATACAGTGAAAACCAGTGTTAATGTATCTTATCTCTTGATTGGGTGTCACACTTTAAAAGTATTTCAGGTATTGCTTGTTGCGCTTTAGTAAATTTTTCATACTTCTTATATGCCTTTATTGTTTGTATCAGGCACATGGTGCAAAGTTTATCTGACATTTTGATTTTCTCTAACTTTGCTCAAAGCTAATATGCATATTTATGACAGTTATATTTCATAAATATGGTGATGGATACTTTCCTGTATAATGAAAATAATAGTTGAAAATTAGAAATTTCTCTAATTCCTGAAACCTAAATTTGCATAATATGCAAATTTTATATTCAAAACATATTTGCAAATTGTGCCTATCATGTTCATTGCGCTTTGAAAACATAGTTTGGACACTTGATTTCTTCAATTGTACTTAGATGCAAAGTTAATAGGGACAAAATGAATTTTGTCTTATGGCGGAAGCAATTTTCAATTATGCAAATACACTACTTTCCACTGCGTGGGATTTTAGGACCTTTTATATGGTGATTTAAGGGGGGTCTTACTGAAATGCACTGCAGTGAAATTGATTCTTTTTGCAATTAGTGGTGGTGAAATAACTATTACTGAATGGGATATTACGCAAATGAAGCTACAGTTGAAGCTGTCCAGGCTCAGTAACGACTGAAGAGCAGCCCCGGCACAAAACTTTGAGAACAGAGAACTCACAGCTTGGTCTGTGGATTGTGACCCCTTTACCAAAATGAAGGTGGATACTTTGAGCCTACCCTGGAGGGAACTCCATTCCACATTCTGAAATCCACATATGTAGATACCAATCAAAGACACACATCACACACAACACACACATCACACACACACACCACACCACACAACCACACACCACACCACAAACGTTCTGTTACGTACACTCGCATAAAAATCACATAAAAAACGACAAACAAAGATTTACCTTTAACAGAGTTCTTTGAAGAGGAATTCAAGTGGGAAATTAGTAAAATTCAATTGAAAAATTTTATCAAAGCACAGAACACACAAAATGTCGATCTACTGCTCGATCCTTCACAGCCAAATCGTGGCAACACTGTGGTCAGATGGACCTTATTGTTTTATATATGTTATCGATGTCGAAGGAAGGGGTGGATTATATTAAAAGGAGATCACACAAAAAGGTAAAAACAAAATGATGTCCCGTAAAAATAAAATTGCACATTTTCAGCGCGTGAGACATCTACCGAGGCACCAACCGCATGGCACCACAGGGCCCAACACAGGCGGCAACGTACGTCTGTTCTAATCAATGTTCCATTGAGATGCACGGGTACTTTTACCGAACGAACACCACAGCTTTGGGAAAGCACTTGCCAAGTGCCTTAAGCACTTAAGCAAGTACTCCAATGAAACAGTTGATAGAAAGCGCTCGGCTCTTTTGGCACGCAATTAGCAACACATTAGGATACACCTCTCCAGAAGACGCCAAATGTCCAAATAATGTCTGGATTTGACAAAATGAACACTTTCTTGGAGACGAATGATAAATGAAACACTTTCTTGGAGACGGAACTGCTTTAAGTTCGATTGTGGACTTAAATTTTGTATTCTCCTTAGTTTAAGAGATAACTCCGTGGTTATACCGCATGTGTGGAATTAAATAAAGCACGAAACACTGACATCCGCCGGGATTTATTAAGCTTGCAATGTACTCAGCGATCAAAGCTATGATAAACAGGCATTCGATAGTATGAAGTGAGAAAATGAAAAAACAACAACTTTACATTGAGAAATGCATTTGCAGTTTGTTCCAATTCAAGCATGGTTGAGAGGCCAAAAGGCATTGGCGGCGCTTCAGAGACCCAACTGGGGCTGACCCAGGAAATTACCATAAGACCCCAGAGAGCGAGTGGCGAGGATCACCAATGAAGGAATAAATTAAATAAAGGCTTGTTAATTATCTACAAAAAGGGTGTTTTTATTAACCCAAAACACCCAATTTTACTCTTCCACTTTCTTTAGAGTCTTCTTAGTTTGCATGCAAAGTTTCAGGCTGCTCGGTTTGTATGTTTTGGAGTTATGGAGGAGACGCACACACTGACACACACACCACACACTGCCCTTTATTGGCTATACATGGATGATGCACAAGCAAGCAAGTGGGAAGTCATAACATTTATTGTTTGCAGACAGTGTACAATGGCAAATGTTACAATGCATATTTAAGTAGTGAATTTTTAAAACATGATACAGTCAGACGAACTGAATTTAAGGCACCCTGGTTATACACAAAACACTCAGAACATGTTTTGTTAACGTATAAATTTCCCTGTATTCCGATCCACATCACTGAATATTAATCTGGATATAAAAAGAAGGTTATTTTTATGTTTTTGTTAAAAAAAAATCTGGTTCTTGAGTTTACGGTGGTTCGCTCAAGTCTTGCGACCTTCTCAAAGATAACTTTAGGTTTGGAATTCCTGATACTTTTATAAGCAATAAGGTCCTCAATTTTTGCCAGTGAGGAATTTTGTCTTTCGCTGGGAAATCAAGATTTTGATCCATCAACGTCATCCCCACATACCCAAAAATCAAATGGATTTCATTGAGCATCAGGGTCGAGACGGTGAATCCATCTTCCACAAAATCAAAAAGTACAGGAAATGATTTTCCCGTAATCAAGCTGGTTTCTGGTTTCCTGGCCTCGACGATTGACATCTGGTGTACGAGGATGGGATTTTTACTGCAGAAGTGAGCGCTGGTGGATAGGAAGACTGAGATGCAAAATTTTGTGGTCCAATTTGAGGAAAAGGGGGAGCTGTTGATGTGAGTAAAGTAGACTGCCAGTGCATGTGGGTATATTCACACACTGGAATTGCGGAGTAAACTCAGTGATGTTCCGAGTGATCTGAAACGCAACTTTGAGCCGCTTTTCAGAGAGGGGTTCGGAAAGCCTACAAGGCTGTCAATTTAAACTGACAATCGACCCTGAGGTTAAACAGTTTTGCTCTGCCGGTTTAGAAGAACACCATTTGGGTTGCGGAGTAAAGTTGAAGCAAAGCTCAATAACTTTTGAATAGGGACATAATTGAGCCTGTGGGATAAGGGAATAGACATTTTGGGAGTGAGTCAGGTATGTAGTGGATCCCAGAACTCACCATAATGGAGATTTAGACTGTTGACTTGATATGGCATACATCCTAGCCAGTGAACGATAGCAGTGGTAAGAGCGCTCCCATACTCATGATAGATGAGGTACTCCAGTAATTGGCAATGAAGCAAAGTGTTTCCAAGTTACTTGAAGTGGGGCGTACCACCGTTAGAATTGCACGTTGGAGTCAAGAAATGTAAACAACGTTTGTTACACACTGTGGATGCAGCAGGTAAAGAGGCTGTTAATTTGGTATCAATGCAGCACCTGAGATTTACACAACATGAGATTCCACAAAGTGATTCCCAGGCATTCAGGGACAGACTAACATCTTCTGATGACATGTCGTTCAACTAGTTGCGAACAGCTTTTATTTTGCATGTAGACATTGACAAAGGTTGAAGTTGGTGGTGGAGAAACTTACAACGAGCCCGATTTGACTGTGAATGCAGACAAGTGCCAGTTCGGGGTTTCAGAGCTGGTGTTCATGGGTCACAAGCTGACGAGTGAACGGCATCAACCCACGAAGACAAAGGGAACATTAGCTGAGGCGTGAGAGCCACGGAAAATGCAGTGAAGTGAAGAAGTTGTTTGAGTCCTTGTAACTATTGCGTGCAAGGGTTCATTCCAAACATTGCATACCTGAGCAGATCCATTGCAAAATGTTGGACAACACAAGGATGCACAAGCGACTTTGTGATTTGGCCAAGGAACAAACAAGATGCTTTCATCGAACATCTTAAGGTGAATTTGATGATGAGTGTGCTCAAACACCTTGGATATTTACAATCCCAAAGCAACGCAAACCAAAGTCATTGCAGATTGCCAGTCCTGTGGGATTAGTTACAGTGTTTAGTGCAGATACACTAATGGAAGAACCAAGAATTTTGCGTTGCAATTCTGGTCGCTCACCAGACGTTTGAGTGGAGATTCCGCAGACAGAAAAGGAGGCCTTGGGACTTTGTCTGGGCGTGTTTGATCGATTCCATGGCATATATATATTATTATAATATATATATATATATATATATATATATATATAGTTAGATATATTTATAATATTATACTTTGGCATTGAGTTTGAGTTGGTGACAGACCACAAGCCATTGGTGGTGATATATTCAATGGAGGTCCAAGCCAGTGCAAGGATTGAGAGTTGGTCCCAAGACTTAAAACCATATAGGTACAAGGTGGTCCACAATTGCTGGCAAGACATTGTGGCAGATGCCTCTATCGACATTACATTAAAAGGTTTTTGGGGGCCAAGAGACAGGAATCTTCACTAGAGAAGGAAGCTTAATAGTTTGTGTGATTTGTGGCTAGTACACGCCACACCTAAAGCCAATGACAAACCCGAGAGGTAGAGAGAGAGAGAGACATGATCCAGGAGGTTAGATTTGAGGGTCAGACAGGCGTATCAAACGTAGCTGAGAGTGCTGAGAACTGCCAATACAAGGCATATGTAGCTGTGCGAGATAAGCTTTGTTCATTGGAAAATGCATTCTGCAGGGGTAGTAGGATTGTGATTGCCACAGAATGTTGGACCAAGACTGGTATGCTAGCATAATGAAGGTCATTTGGGAATTGTTAGTATCCAAACAAACTGAGGACAAAAGTCTGGTGGCCATGAATAGAAGAGATGTGGAGAAAATGTGCAAATCCTGCCATGGATGTCAAACTTGTAGTCGACCAAATCTGCCAGAGCTGTCTGAAAGTACATTGATTTGTTTCCAGTGAGGACCAGAAATGTGGCTGTTGACATTTTGGGTCCCTTACCGCGTCTTGGAGGTCGGTAATGGTTGTGATTGACGACTACAGTAATTACCATGAGTTAGCAATCATGAATCACAACAGCGAGAGAAAAACTGTGCAGTATTAACAGAGATTTTTTGCTTAGGCATGGTATACCAGCCACTCTGTATGCAGACAATTGATCCACAATTCAATTGCTCAGACATTTACGGATTTCATGGACACTATTGTTCATCTACCACCCATCGTGTGACTCCAAAGTGGCCACAAGGCAAATGGCGAAGTAGAACGTCAGAAACCAGTCATTCTGAAGAAAGCGTATGAAGATTGCGCAAGCTGAAGGGGGACTGGAAAGAGCATGTTTATCGATACGTTGTGGCGGTGCAGGGCAAGCACCTCACTCTACCACAGGGAAAAGCCAGTAGGCGTTATTTGGAAGGAAAATCTGAACCAAGATTCAGAAACTGAAGGATGCTTGAGTGACCATGAGGTTCAAGACCGTGATGCTGAGAACAAGGGATCGCGAAGCTGCATGCGGATACATCGACAATGCAAATAATTTGATGCGTGCCGGAGATACTATGTCTGTGAAATGAAGAGAATCCAAGAAAACTTGAGCACAGCTTTCATGCCAGACCCTTTCACTCTGGTTTCCAAGACAGGAAGCCAAGGTGACAAAGCAGTCACCAGATTGGAGTTTGTTATGATAAGAAGCATGTGTGGAAGAAAAAATAATTAATTAACTGTACTTCTCAATTCATATTGTTGCTGGTGCTTTATAAATTTAATAGTATGCCTATAAGTCGAATTTGGCCTGTCAGTTATTTGCTCCCTTTACCAAGATCTTTTGCCCCTTAAATGTTGATAAAGGAATGTTGTATGAACAAAGTGAACCTGGTTGATAACACTGCAACTTTTGCCATGATATGTCATTCCGGCTTTTCCACCTAGTGGACACGTATTGCATTTTGAATTATTTGCCTAAATGCTTATCAGACCCTCCACTCCCACAAAAGATATAAATGCCAGAAATGTAATCTCTAGCTTAGTGCAAATCATTGTGGTGTATACCATCTCAGTGGTTTGGTGACTCCGTGGTACCATGTTTAATAAAAAGGCGTCTCTGATGTAACGTACTCTCGTTGTGGACAGTGTATTATTTTTGAGTAACAGGATTTACATAAAGTCGGTTAACAACAAAATCCACAAACAATTTGTTGCCTCGGACACGATGTGCTAAATCCCTGGAGCAGTCCGTGGGTTCCGGAGGGCGGTGAATGCCACGAGATGCCATCCCTGATGGCGGCCTGTTCTTGCGGGTAACGTACTTCTGAACAAAGAGAAACGTCACATGTCAGAGAATTTTTATTGATAGGCTGAGCAGGATCCTGCGGTCAGGAACCGCTTAAGCCCGGGCTTCTACAAGAGATCAGGATCTCTTGATGGAAGCTCGAGTCATCCGCCGTACTTGAAGTGGTACGGTACTCAGCCACTGTGCTGTACTGGGTACAGCAGAGCAGAAGGGGAAAATGCCAACCCCTCTGGCCAAAAGAGAGGTGGGGTTGGATACCACCTCCCGCACAAGAGAGGGGTTCGAGACCCGGCTCGCTGTGTAGTGTGATTGTTATGTGTCATGTGGATTAGGGTTATTGAAAGTGCATACTATATGGTATTTGTGACCTTGGTATGTTTGAAAGATGGGAAATCTGTTGTTGAATGTTGTTGAGTTAACCTGTTTGGATTTGTTTTGTTCATTGTACTCACTGGAAGTTTTCTGCTGTGAAAATTGGTTGCATTGTATTTGTGTGGAGTGTACGGTGCGTAAGGAGTTACCTCTTTGGTCGGAATTTGTTGCACACTGATTTGCATTGATCTGCATGTGGTGCTGGCGAGTGTTGAAATGGAACTGTGTGCGAGTCCAATAGATTTCACTGGAATATAAACGCTGGCTCTATTGTGTTTGTGACCTGTGAAGCTTATGGGACATGCATGAGTACGGAAAATGGGAGATGGAAGATTGGTCAATCACCGTAGATTGGTGAAGACCTTGAAACAAGGTGAGGTGCCACCCCGATTCCAGAGGAAAAAAACGATGACGGGACTGAACTCCGCATCGCCTCTGATTAGAGTGCGGCGGATTCGTTGAGAGTGTTTTGGGACCGGATCGAGAGGTGTGTTGTGTGTGTGTGTGTGTGTGTGTGTTGTGTGTGTGGTGTGGTGTGTGTGTGTGTGTGTGTGTGCGTGTGTGTGTTGTGTGCATTGTGTGTGTGTGTGTGTGAATTCAATCTTGGTGAAAAATCTGAATTGGAAGGCGATTGTAACTCGATAAAGGAAACTGAAGCATTACTGGACGATGTCATATATGAATCTTGTAGAAATGATATTGTAACAACTAAAGAAACTTCAGGCAGGAGTGAAAGCAGCCTGGCTGTTCGTGGTTTGGTACAGGATACCAAAACCAAGGTCACGAATCTCCGCTGAATGGGCCAACATAAATGCTTGAATGTCTGTGCTTCGCCAGCAGAGAAGGATAAAATGCGTGTTTCCCTACCTTGGGATAGACGCTGAAAGAAATGTTTAAATAACAATTGTGAATGTGGATAATAATTCCGAAAGTGTGAAGTCCATTAGGAGGCTCGCCTAACGCCAGATTATAGGTACTGAACCCTCATTCAATTCATAATGCAGTTGGCGCTACCGTGTCGAATGCGCATGCATTGGCAATGACGTGAAGAGAAATGTTTCCAAAATTCGACTTGATTCGTACTAAAAATGTGATTGAAATGTAGATATGTGATTTTTTTGGGGGGGAATGAAATTTAAATGATTCGTAAAAGTAGTTGTGTATGAATTTGGTACCTTTGGGATGATTGAGGATTTATAACCTCCCACCAGCATTCCGGTGAGGAGAGTGATCAATCATTATCCCTCGGGATGGACGTTAACTAGGCGTGCTGTCTTCAATTAGTCTCGTGAATGTTATGTTGATGGCTCTTCGTCTGATCCTCCGTAACAAGTGCGGGACTGGCTGTTGTTGCTCTTTGAACACACAGTCGTGGCAAGCCGCCATCCCAACCACTAAGCAACAACACCAGGCTTTCCCCACAACAGTGATATTTGGGAAAAGATGGGAAAGTTCTACCGAGATAGCTTCATGTGTGGACGGAGTGTTTGACTGCAATTTAAATGCATTCGCCTGATGACTCAACTTTGACAAATGATTTACAATTTTTTGTACACCTGTTTAAAACGAGCTTAAACTTATTTATTTGTTTGATTTCAAAGGAATGGTTTGTATTTTAAAGGTCAGAGGACGTGATTAGATGGCTCGTGTATGTGCAGGTGGTTATATTGCAGCATGTTGCTGTTTTGGTGATGAGGAGAAATGGACAAGATGGACAATGTCAGAGATTTAAAATGTTGATGGAATTCTGAATAGTGATGAGAGAGGTTGGTTAAACATTATTTGCCGAGATATTCAGCTCCATTGACCATGAAAGAAATGGATGCCATTAGAATGATGAACATTTAGCATTTGTATATTAAACTGTTGGCAGAAATTGTATTTCTAACCATACAGTTCAAGTTTTTTTCCCAATGTTTCCAAATGGACTCTGCAGCCAAAGTGTGGTCTGCATCGGCAACTTGATGTATGGTCGAGCGGCGTGGAACTCCTATGGGGGGCAGACTGAGAGCCGAGAAAGACTTCCAAAAGAATCACCTGTGACTAAATAATAGCCAAGCTACTCTTGTTTAATTACTCCTGTGATTAATGTAAGAATGTGCAACCGAGCTTTGAATTATTTTGGGAATCTATTTTGTGAATTATAATAACCAGCACACAGATATGTTTTTGCACACACCTAGCCACAGAACACCAATGTGCTTTGACCTTGTTGTCGTGATGAACAAGTGATACACGTGATAGTTTGTATGTGATATTAATCAGAACAAGTGATTTTCACACACTTTTACCGGGTCGAGATTGTCAATACATAAACATGGGGAACAGTGGTAAACTAGTGGAGGACTGTGTTAATACTTTTCAGGCTAAGCTCATTAAAAATAAAAACCTTTTGTTTTGAGATTACAAATGGAAAAACCTTTTATCATATAAGTCTCCATAATCCTAATTTAATGTATTGGGGTCCTTCAAGTGAAAGAGTAATGATTGGTTATATCACAGTAGTATTAATACTTGTATTTATTGTATTAATATATTGTCAATCACTGTACCTATGGACCTCGTTGATCTGTTAATTGAGGATAGGGAAAAGTTACTGAGAGAATTGAAATCAAGATATATATTAAGTTGAGGTACTTACATAATATTGAAAAGGGTCTGCGTTATTAAATTGATCGACGATTGGTCAACATTACATATTAGGAATCATAAGTTAACTGCAGGGAAAATTAAGTATATGAAGGGAAAGCAGCTGTATTTACATAACCATAATGCAGAATGGCTGAAGAGTGGCGAGACCAACAGCAATTTGAATTCAAATTAAATGGAATTAGGAATTGTACCATGTATTGTAACTGTATTGCTCTCACTGATTAGATAGCTGGTACTGCCTGACTGTAATATAAGTAAAATGCCTCTACAATTTGTAGAAAGACAAACAAACGATAAAACCAGAATTATGCGGAGTACGAAGACATGACCATGAAATGAATGTAAATCGCTCAGAATATAAGAATTCTATTATTGAAAAGAGTTGCAATGATGCTGACAAGCCAATTTTAAATATTACCTGTGTTATCTGTCTTCTGATTAATTAGACAGGTGCGTGATTTTTGATTAAGTAGACTTTTGTACGTTTACCTTAAGTAAGTTGAGTATTTCTAACATACTGACCACTTTCATCAGTACGGAAGTGCTAAGTTAGCTGAATAAAAAAAAATAAAAATGGCAGTTGCTCTGGAACTGCTTGTGAATGAAAATTGTGAATTGTTTAGCAGATTGTGAATGTTATAATAAATGGTAACTGGCAAATCGTAATCCTTTGGATTCGGTACTTGAAAGAAGTAGCAATCTTTCATAATTATTGTTACAGATGATGGCAATATTTTTGGTGAAAAAGAATTTTGATTGCAAATTGTTAACCCTGATAAGGACTGTTGCCCTTTTCTAATGGAAATAGCAAATGAGTATGAATGTTTTTGAGTGTACATACAACTGAGATTTCTGTAATATTTTAGCATAGTCGTTTTAGTGTGGAAAATAATAAGGAAAGGGATAAATTTTGATATAACATAAATGCAAGTTAAATGCTTCTGTAAGAACCTTTGTCAGTCTTATTGAAATACATGAGCCCATGACATTTACTGATTGGTGTTTAAACGAGGCTTACCTTGATTTTTTTGTTTCGGAGTGTTGAGAGCAGTTGAACCATGCAATGTACGATTTCGCAATGAAGCTTTGAAGAGACTTCCACCGAAAGATTTGACGATGGGGAGACCCAGATTTGGGGTGATTGGGCATTCACACAGTGATCATGAAACTACCCTTCCTGAGGAGATAAGATGAGCAATGTAGAGAAAAAAAAAAACCCACTGAAGAGAAGTTGGACAAGTCAAACCACAGCAAGGCAAAGTCTTAACGATCGCCGTTGCAAGATACATCGTGAAACTTGCCGGTGGGTTTGCTTCAATGCACCAAGAAGGCCCTGAACGTCCACACAGCGCGGAGTCAATCTGCAATGTATTTCAATAAGACTGACAAAGGTTCTTACAGAAGCATTTAACTTGCATTATATGTTATATCAAAATTATATCCCTTTCCTTATTATTTTTTTCCACACCTAAACGACATGCTAAAATATACAGAAATCTCAGTTGTAT
>CM068953.1:43107006-43126946 GCA_035128595.1 Eptatretus atami | reverse complement strand
CAAATTATAAAATAATAAAAAAATTACTAATAAGATTAATAATTATTGAAAATAAAAATAATAATTTTAAAATAAAAAATATAATTAATTATATTATTAATTTATTTAATTTGAATAAAAAAAAAATATTTAAAAAATTATATTTATTAATTATAATTAATTAAAAAAAAAAATTTTAAATATAAAATATAAAAAAAAAAAAAATTAATTAATTATATAAACTAAAATTAATAATAAAATATAATAAAATAAATTAATAAATTTAAAAAAAAAATTATAAATAAAAAAAAAGAATTTAAAATTAAAAATAAAATAATTATTAAAATAAAAAAATATTAATAAAAAAATATATTTAAATTAGTATAACTTATTGTTAAAAAAATATACAAAAATATTTATTCTTTAAAATTAAAAATTTCAAAAAACATTTAAAATATAATAAAAAATTAATATAATTATAATAAATTATGTGATAAATATAAAAAAATATTTAAAAAAATTAATTAAAATAATAAATTAATTTATAAAATAAAAAAATAAATTAAAAATAAAAAATCATAAAAAATAATAAAAGAATTAAACATTTATAAATATTTAATAAAATAAAATAAATTATTAAAAAATATTAAATATATAAAATATATATAAAATAATAAAAAATAAAATTATTTTATTTAAAAATAAATTAATAATAATGGTTATTATAAATTAAAATTTAATAATAAATTAAAAAATAATATTTTAATTAAAATCTATTATGAAAATATTAATTAAAAATATAATGTGAAATAAAATAAAATAAATTAATTATTCTATAATAATATTATTATAAAAAAAAAAAAAATTAAAAAAAAATAAAAAAAAATATATAAAAATCTATTTATATAAATATATAATATAAAAAAAAATAAAAGAAAAAAATATATCTATAATATAAATTAAAAAAAATTAAAATATAAAATATAATATTTAAAAAATTTAAAAAAAATAATAAATAAAGGAATAATTTATTATAAAAAACAATAAAAAATTATAATTATATCAAAAATTTAATCTTTATATAAAATAATTTAAAAATAAAATAAAAAAAAAAAATAAAAATTTAATAAATTATAAAAAAAAAAAAAAAAAATTATATAAATTAAATTAAAATTTAATATTAAAATATATTTAAATAAAATTTAAATTAAATTACAAAAATTATAAATCATAAAGATAAGTTAATAAGTGGAATAATTAAATATTATATTAAAGATGTAATTAATAGAATAATTAATAAACTTAATTATTTAATATTTAAAATATAATAATTAAAAATATATAAAATCATGTTCTATAATTAAAAAATAATATTTATAAATTATCAAAAAAAAAAAATATTAAAACAAAAAAATAAAAATAAATATATAAAAATATTAAGTAAAAAAATAATTAAAAAAATAAATTAAAATATAAATTAAAAATATTAAATTAATTTAAAATAATATAAATGAAAATTAAATTTACAATATTATATAAATTAAATATAATAAAAAATTATAATAAAAAATTTAATTAAATAATAACTATTCTTTTTTTATTTAAATTATAAAAAAATAAAAAATCTATAATTATTTTAATATTTTAAATATTATATCAAAAAAATGAATAAAATTTATAAAAAAAAAATTATAACTAATTAAAAATTATAAAATAATAAAAATATAAAAATAACGAAAAAAATATACATTTAAAATAAAATTCAAATTAAATATATTAATTTTTAAAAAAAAATAAAAATTGTTAAATTATAAAAAAAAAAATCATTTAAAAATAAATGATTAAAATTTTAAATTAAAACAAAAAAATTAAAAAATCAAAAATAAAAAATAAATGTAATAATAAATTAGTAAATTAAATTAAATATAATTAAATAAAATTAAATAAAAATTTATATATTAAAAAAATAATAAATTAAAATAATATAAATCAAAAAAAATAAATATATGAAAAAAATCAATAAAAAAAAAAAATGCCTAATAAATTTTATATAATATTATTTAAAATAAATAATTATATAATAATTATTAAAATAAAAAAAATAAAAAATTAAAAAAAAATAAAATATAAATACGGAATTAATAAAAATAAAATAATAATTATAAAAAATTATGAAAATTTAAAAATTAATAAATATAAATTCAATAAAAATACTGAATATTAAAATTAAAAAATAAATTAACTTAAATTCATAATATATATAAATTAATAATTATATTTAATAATATTAAAACTAAAAATTTTTTTATAATATATTAAAAAGAGAAATTTTATTTTTTAATTTAATAAGAAATAATAAAAAAAATAAAATATATATATAAAAAAAAAAAATTATAAAAAATTAAAAATTTAGATTAAAAAAAATATATTATATTTAATATAAGTATATATATATTAATAAAAATATATAAAAATTTAAAATTAAAATGAAAAAAAAATATTATTAATTAATAATTAAAATATTATTAAAATATTTTTATAAATAATTATAATTAAATAATAAAAAAAAATAAAAATATAAAATCTATAATATAAAATTATAATATAATAATATATTATTAAATAATTTTAAAAAATTATTATATAATTATAAATATAAAAAATAAATAAAAAAAAATTATATTAATTAATAAAAAAAATATTTTAAATATAATATAATGAATTATTAGAAAAAAAAAATAATTAAAAATATTATATAATTTAAATATAAAGTATTTAAAAAAATTAAAAATTATATAATGTAGTTGAAAAAAAATGAATCTTAAAGTAAAAAATAATAAAATTACTTAAAATTATATAATATAATAAAATTTTAAAAATTTAATTAATTAAAATTATAAAATATATAAAATAAAAATTTAATATAGTATAAATTAAAATAATAAATAAATAATTAAATAATTATTTATAAATATATTGAATTTATTATTAAAAATTAAAAAAATATAAAAAAAAAAGAAAATTAAAAAATATTTAAATTAATAATAATATAAAAAATTTAAACATATTAAAATTATTTATAATATTTATAAATAATTAATTAAATTTAAAAAAATATATTTTCAAAAAAATAGAAATAAATAAAAAAAAAATTAATATTATAAAATTAAAATATTTATAAAATTAGAGTTAAAAAAAATCTCATTATTTAAATTTTATTTATTAATTATTATAAAAAGAAAAATTTTATAAAAAAAATTAATTAAGTTAATTTAAAAACAAATTAAATTTAAAAAATAATTTTAAAAATTTTATAAAAAAAAAAAAATAAAATATAAATTTTAAAAATTTTAAATTAAAATAAAAAAAAATTTTAAGATGATTAATTTTTAAATAATAAAATTAAATTTATAAAAAATTTTAAATTAATAATAATATTATTTTTAAATTTAAATTATTTAAAAAAATAAAAAAAATTAAACATTAATAAAATTTTAATATAAATATTAAATATAAAAAATTAAAATTAAAATAATAAAAATTAAATATTATATTATAAAATAAAAATATATTATGTAAAAATAAAAAATAAATTAATATAAATTATACAATAAAATTATAATATAAAATAATAATAATTATAAAAAATAATTTTAATATATAAAAAATATATTAATAAAAAATATAATATTTAATTAAATGTTTTATATTATAATAAAATTAATATTAAATAAAAATAGAAAATAAAAATTCTATATAATATAATAATTTCATAAAAATTAAAAAAAAAAAAATAATAAAATTTAAATAAATTAATAAAAATAAATTAAAAAAAAAATATATAATATATTTTAAAAAAAAAATAATTAAAATATTATTAAAAAAAAAACAAATAAAAAATAACCAAATAAAAAAAATAAAAAAAAATTTAATATTATTTAAATATTATTTTACTAAATACAAAAAAATAAAATAAAAAATTAAATTTTAAATATAAAAATATGAATACATTAAAATAAAAATAATTAAAAAGAATTAACAATTAAAAATTAAATAAGTAATAAATAAAATTAAATATATAAAATATAATAAATTAAAAAAATAAAAAATTTTAAAATATATGGTAAAAAAAAATAGTTATTTAAAAAAATAGATTTATTAAAAATAAAAATTAAGATAGAAATTTATGGATTGAAATATTAAAAAATATAAAAATATAAAAATAATAATATATAATAAAATAAATTAAATAAAATAATTACATATATAAATAAATTACATATAATATTTAAAAAAATATTAAATTAAAAAAAATAATAAATATATAAAATTAATTAAAATATAAAATAATAAATAAAATATAAATAAATAATAAAATTTTAATAAACATATGAATAATAATTAAAATTAAATATTTAAAACATAAATTAATTAAAAATTTTTAGATAAACTAAAATAATTAAAAAAAAAAATAAAAAAAAAATAGTTTAATAATATCATTTAATAAAAAAAATAATATAAAAAATTAATAAAAAAAAAAAATAAAAAATATATATAAAAATAAATTAAAATAATATAAAATAAAAAAATAGTAAAATATTTTAAAAAAATATGAAAATATAAATTATATAATATTAAAATTTAAAATTATATAAAAATGAATAATTAAAAAATAAATAAATTTATAATATTAAATATTTAAAATTATTATTCAATTATAAATAAAAAAATTTAATAATAAAAATATTAAAAAATATTTTAATAATTAAAAAAATTAATTATAAAAAATAAAATTTATTTATAAAAATAAATTATATAAATCAAATAATAAAATTAAAATTTTATTTTAATTTTTAATAATTAAATTCAATGGAAATATTTAATAACAAAATTAATTTAAATATAAAGATAAAATTGTAATTTTATAATAAAAATAAAAAAAATTATAATAAAAAAAATTAAAAAAAGTACAAATAGTTGGAAATTAAATAATACCAAAATAAAAATTAGAAGATAAAAATAAAATTATATTTTCTCACAAAGAATAAAGTAATTAAAATAAAATATTTTTTTTATAATTTAAAAATTATATTTTAATAATTAATATTTTAAATTTAAAATTTATTTAAAAATAATTGAAATTTTAATAAATAATATTATTACTTTAATAAAATTTATTATTAATACTTAATATTAAAAATAAATAAATTATTAAAAATTGAAAAAAAAATTGTCATAAAAAAACCGAATTATAAAAAAAAAAAAATTAATTATTATTATTTTATATAAAAATTAATTAAATAAAAAAAATATTAAAAAAAAGACAAAAAATTATATTTATTACAAAAATTTAAAAATTACACAAATTGTTTATAATAAAATAATTAAAAAATATATATTTTAAGCAATTACTTATGAACCTAAATACAGTTTCATACCTTTATCTTCTTTAATATTAAATACATAAAAAATAAAAAAAATAATAAAAATTCACTTAAAATTAATTTAAATTAAAATATATTAAAATATTAATAAAAATTTATATTTATCTTATAAATATAAATAATTAAAATTAAATATAATTAAAAAATATAACATTAAAATATAAAAAATAAAATACTTAAATTATAAATTTTAATAAAAAAAATATTTAAGAAAAAATGAATTAAATTTTAAATAATATAAAATTTTAAAATATAAAAATAATTAATTTAATTAAAATTTCAATAGAAGTATTTAAATATATAAAAAAAAAAATTATAATTAAATATAAAAAATTAATCAAAAAAAAAATATAAAAATAATATTAAAAAAATAAAAAAATAATTATATTAATAAAAAATAATATAATAAAAAAATTTATTAAAAGAAAAAATTTTAATAAAAAAATAATTAATTTTAATAATAAAATAGTATAATTTTTTTTAAAAAATAAATTAAAAAAAAAACATAAAATTAAATTTAAATTAAATTAATATAATTTATAAATAGTAAAATAAAATATATATTAATATAATATAAAAAAAAATAAAATTAAAAAAAAAAAAATTAATATTAATTAAAAATATTTATAATAAAAATTTAAAATTAAAATAAAAATAAATATTTACAATAATAAAGAAAAATGAAAAATATATGATTAAAATTTAAATATTATAATACATTATATAAATTATTATAAAAAATAGCTATTTTATAATAAAAATTAAAATAATAGAATGTATTCATATTCCTAAAAAGATAAATTTATAATTATTCATATTAATAATAAACTAATAAAAAATTAATAAATATAGTTTAGAATTATTCATCTTATAATAAAAAAAAATTTAAACCAACAATAATAAATTGAAATTAAAAAAATTTTAAAATAAAATATAATAAGATAATATTATAAAAAATAAAATTAATGATTTCTAATTATTAATCTAATTAAAATTTAAACAAATTAAATATCACTTATTCATAATTAAAATTAATTATAACATTTAAAAAAAAACCAATAATATTAAATTTGTATTTAAATAAAATATTATAATTTAAATATTGAAAAAAATAATAAATAAATAAACATAAAAAAAATATAATTTTAAAAAAATAATTAAATTTTTATTTATAATTTTTAAATTTTTCACAATATATGATTTGATAATAATTAATAATAATAATGTTCATGGTAAATGTATTGGTTTCCTAAGAGGAAGCTTGACGATTTCATGAAGCAGACTTATAAGTGCTTTTGAACTGGTTGGGAGAAACCAAGGCTTACAATTGTGAATGTCATGATGTACTGATATTGTTCTACCATAACTGTAGTTTTAATAATGTTAACAGTTGACGGGGTTCGTGGATGAGATAGAACAACAGAATGGGATTCAGTATGCAACAGAAATTAGAAAACCTCCAGTGAAATTGGAGGCTTCGTGGGGAGTAAATGGCGAGACTGACTTAACTACTTCTAAGTAGGCTAGAAAACTGAATTTTGCATTTTCCTCATGTAAATCGAAACAAAGAATCTAGTTTTTAAAATATCACACAAAATGTCTGTAAAACATAAAACATCCGTAAAGAAATGTCAGCCGGTGACGTCTTCACTTCCATGCTTAGAGGGTTAGTGACTAATACAATAAGAGACAAGAGTTGCTTCTCGATGTTGCACAGACGTCTATAATCTATCTAAGGGAGCTGGTGTTCTCAAAAGTTTTATGGGTGGATATGATTCGAAGGAAGTTGTGGGTGGGTTTTATAATTTACTAGCAAATATTAACCCTTCCGCTGACGGGGACATAAAGCGTGGGGGAGGGAGAGAAGGGGGAGGGGGAGAGAGAGGGGTGAGGGTAGTGTGTTCAGGTGAGAGGGGAGGGGAGGCAGAGAGGATTGAAGAAGTGGAGCTAGGGGGAGGTGAGAGAAGAGCGACACACTCACCAAATTGTGCTATTCACTGCGGGAGGGTGGGGTGCGTTGAGGAAAGAGAGAGAAACACAGACAGACAGACAGACGCAAGGAGGCTCCAAGGTGTGGAGGAGAAGTGCTTCATTTTATTAGGATGTGGGAGCGAGAATTGGACAGAGTGAGAGAGGAGGGTGGGGGAGGAGGAAAAAAATTGAGACAGTGAGGATGGAGGTGAGTGTTAGCAAAGAGAATTGATATGTGACGTTTAATGACCAGAAACACGAAAAAAACAAAAAGTGTCAGAACACAACGACACAACAGGAGTTGTAAAGTAATGCACTGGAACATCTGCAAAAGCTTTTGATATTCCAATTCCAGAAAAATCTGTGGGAAAATTAACCATAAGCAATCACTGAAAACATTGAAGTACCGCTCATGTGCGACCTAATGATCCCATCAGGCGTGCAACATACGAAAACCAAAGCATCTGCGACCAGATTATCACACTGGGTTACAAACAAAAGAAGAAAAGGCATTGCTAATTGCCCCCAATCCGATCAGTGTTAATACGTGTGAATTTGGACTAACGATTGCAGAAGCTCAGAAAATGACCAAAATATCAAAGACCTCTAGAATGAGTCAAAGATCCTGGAAGCTGAAGAATGCCAAATTGCTACCAGTGATCACGAAGAACCTAAGGCGAATGATGAAGAAGGACCTCACAGAGATAATTAAAAACCATCCCTGGTAGTCCAGTCCAATTGCGGCAAATTTGAGGGGTAACCCACACTATTGCAAAAATGTTTCCACTTGGCAGTGCATTTTCAGTAAGACCCCCTAATCACCATACTAAAAGTCCTAAAAAATCCTCGCAGGGAAAGTAGTGTATTTGCTATAACATGAAAATTAACTTGTGCATAAGAGAAAAATTCATATTTCTCACTATAACTTGCATCTAAGTACTGTATCCGATTGAACGGTAACCCTAACCCTAAACTTGTATTGTTTCTGCTTCTGTTATTTCATGAATTACAGATACTATGGCTGATTGTGGTTTCTGCCGAGAGAAGATTTAGAAGATTGGTTCAGGATACTGCAAATCCTACGAGAAAAGAGCAGCGAAGAAGTATCAACAGGGCCAGTGAGCAGCAAGGAGAGTAGTATAAGAACTCATAAGGTAGCGAGTACACACAGGAATGCGACGGGTTTTCACTCGTCGCACAGAGCGATTGCAAAGGCACAAGAAAAAGTAACTGAACAGATTAGCCCTCACCGTGTATCTCGTTCCAGAAACGCCAACGTTCAGTTTGTCAAGACTGTTTTGTTTTGCAGTTAAAGCAGCTACTTACAATGAGAAAGGTGATGGCATGGATGTCTATCTGTAAGAACCACATTCATTCCAAAATATTGTCTTGCATTCATGTGCACACAAGGAAAGATGTGACTGGTCACATTAGTTTCAGCAGAATTGCAGTGCCTCAGACCTCAATCGCAGCACGATGCAGTTTACATCAAAGCTGAGAATGTTCAACTTCAGGACTGGGAAGCAAGGTTCCACAGCAACATTTCCTCTGGACGAGGTAGTGTTGCAAAGAAACAAAGGCTTGACAGACGCAAAGAAACAAAGACTTGGCAGAACCAAATAAGCAGAAAGATATGAAGCATTCCTGTTTGGTTTACAACAGTACCTGGAGGAAAAATGATGATTAACAGACTTTTGATTGAGAAAAATGAGAGACAGGTCTTTTTGGTTCAGAGGTTCAAGCTTATGCTTTACACATAATTGGAAAGAGTAAACTCATGGAAATTTTGGTGGACAAATATCATATATAACGAGCTAAATGCGGAAAGCCAAATTGTCTGTAACTTTAACGAACAGCACAATATTCTTCCATGACTTTTACAAAGGAACAGAAGAAAGAGGACCAATATTGAGAAAATAGAAATGATAAACACAGTTGCCAAAGCTTATGCAAGAGTGACATAAAGCAAGTTTGACTCTTCTTAATGATTGTATATCCAACCAGAGAACAGATGTCATCACAGAACAGCTGTGCAGTTCATTCCACATGTCCACTACTAGTTGCTGCAAGTTTGTTCGTGGCAAAAACACTGATCTGAAGGTATCATCATTCGGACAAGTTATAATGCAAGCACTAGGCCAAGAGTCATTCTAGCCCCATTGCAATTTGGACTAGCACACTGAAAATGCATCATCAGTTTTTCAGGCACGGTTCATCGTAAGATACTCTTCATAAAACACGGCTTCAGTTGTTCCATTCTGAAATGCGGAAGTTCAGAGAAAGTGCCGCTCTTACACCAAGGGCAGAGTCTGCCTGAGCCGGGATCTGAGAGATGATGCACCTGCAAGTTTCCACAGCAGGATGCACCGCAAGCGTATTCTATTGACTGTCAGGATGTGTGGGTGTGTAAAGGTGTAAGTTGCGCTAATTCATCTCGCGTGAGGATAGATGACAGCAGTGATTACTGATTGATATGTATCCTGAAAATCTCATTAAACCTAACTCCATACCGTATACAGTGAAAACCAGTGTTATGTATCTTATCATCTTGATTGGGTTCACCATTTAAAAGTATTTCAGGTATTGCTTGTTGCCTTTAGTAAATTTTCATACTCTTAATGCCTTTATTGTTTGTATCAGGCACATGTGCAAAGTTATCTGAACATTTTGGATTTTCTCTAAATTTGCTCAAAGCTAATATGCATATTTTATGACAGTTATATTTCATAAATATGGGAGTTGATACTTTTCTTATATGAAAATAATAGTTGAAAATTAGAAATTTCTCTAATTCCTGAAACTAAATTTGCATAATATGCAAATTTATATTCAAAACATTATTTGCAAATTGCCTATCATGATTCATCTCCTTGAAAACATGGTTTGGACACTTGATTTCTCAATTTGTACTTTAGATGGCAAAGTTTAATGGGATCAAGAATCGAATTTTGTCTTATGGCGGAAGCTAATTTTCATATTATGAAAAACACTACTTTCCATGCTGGGATTTTAGGACCTATTTATATGGTGATTTAAGGGGGGTCTTACTGAAATGCACTGCAGTAAATGATTCTTTTGCAATTAGTGGTGGGAAGATAACAATTACTGAAATGGGATATTACGCAAATGAAGCTACAGTTGAAGCTGTCCAGGGCTCAGTAACGACTGAAGAGCAGCCCCGGCACAAAACTTTGAGAACAGAGAACCTTCACAGCTTGGTCTGTGGATTGTGACCCTTTACCAAAATGAAGGTGGATACTTTGAGCCTACCCTGGAAGGGAACTCCATTCCAATTCTGAATCCACCATATGTAGGATACCAATCAAAGACACACACCACACCACAACAACACACACACACACACACAACACACCACACACACACACACATCACACCACAAAACGTTCTGCTTACGTACACTCGCCATAAAAATACACATAAAAACGACAAACAAGATTACCTTTAACAGAGTTCTTTGAAGAGGAATTCAAGTGGGAAATTAGTAAAATTCAAATTGAAAATTTTATCAAAGCACAGAACAAAAAATGTCGATCTCTGCTCGATGCCTTCACAGCCAAATCGTGGCAAACACTGTGGTCAGATGGACCTTATTGTTTTATAATATGTATCGATGTCGAAGGAAGGGGTGGATTATATTAAAAGAGATCCACACAAAAAGGTAAAAACAAAATGATGTCCTAAAAATAAAAATTGCACATTTTCAGCGGTGAGACCAATCTACCGAAGGCACCAACCGCATGGCCCACAGGGCCCAACACAGGCGGCAAACGGTACGTCTGTTCTAATCAATGTTCCATTGAGATTCACGGGTATCATTTTACCGAAACGAAACACCAACAGCTTTGGGAAAGCACTTGCCAAGTGCCTTAAGCAACTTAAGCAAGTACTCCAATGAAACAGTTGATAGAAAGACTGCTCGGCTCTTTTGGCACGCAATTAGCAACACATTAAGGATACACCTCTCCAGAGACGCCAAATGTCCAAATAATGTCTGAATTTGACAAATGAACACTTTCTTGGAGACGAATGATAAATGAAACACTTTCTTGGAGACGAACTGCTTGTAAGTCGTTGTGGACTTAAATTTTGTAATTCTCCTTAGTTTAAGAGATAACTCGTGGTTATACCGCATGTGTGGAATTAAATAAAGCCACGAAACACTGACATCCGCCGGGATTTATATAGCTATTGCAATGTACTCAGCGATCAAGCTATGATAAACAGGCATTCGATAGTATGAGTGAGGAAATGAAAAACAACAACTTTATCATTGAGAAATGCATTTGCAGTTTGTTTCCAAATTCAAGCATGGTTGAGCAGGCCAAAAGGCATTGGCTGGGGCGCTTCAGAGAACCCAACTGGGCTGACCCAGGAAATTACCATAAGACCCAGAGAGCGAGTGGCCGAGGATCAACCAATCGAAGGAATAAATTAAATAAGGCTTGTTAATTTCTCAAAAAGGGTGTTTTTACTTAACCCAAAAACACCCAATTTTACTCTTCCACTTTCTTAGAGTCTTCTTAGTTTGCATGCAAAAGTTTCAGGCTGCTCGGTTTGTATGTTTTGGATTATGGACGGAGACGCACACACTGACACACACACCACACACTGCCTTTATTGGTATTACAATGGATGATGCACAAGCAAGCAAGTGGGAAGTCATAAACATTTATTGTTTGCAGACAGTGTACAATGGCAAATGTTACAATGCTATTTTAAGTAGTGAATTTTTAACATGATACAGTCAGACGACTGAATTTAAGGCACCCTGGTTATAACAAACACTCAGAACATGTTTTTGTTAACGTATAAATTTCCCTGTATTCCGATCCACATCACTGAATATTAATCTGGATATAAAAAAGAAGGTTTAATTTTATTTTTTGTTAAAAAATCTGGTTCTTGAGTTACGGTGGTTCCCTCAGGTCTTGCGACCTTCTCAAGATAACTTTAGGTTTGGAATCCGATACTTTTATAAGCCAATAAGGTCCTCATTTTTGCCAAGTGAGGAATTTTGTCTTTCGCTGGGATCAAATTTTGATCACATCACGTCATCCCCACATACCAAAATCAAATGGATTCATTGAGCATCAGGTCGAGACGGTGAAATCCATCTTCCACAAAATCAAAAAGTACAGGGAAATGATTTTCCCGTAATCAAGCTGGTTTCTGGTTTCCTGGCCCGAACGATGTGACATCGGTGACGAGGATGGGAATGTTTTACTGCAGAAGTGAGCGCTGGTGGATAGGAAGACGAGTGCAAAATTTGTGGTCAATTGAGGAAAAGGGGGAGCTGTTGATGTGAGTAAGAGACTGCGCAGTGCATGTGGGTATATTACACACTGGATTGCGGAGTAAACTCAGTGATGTTCCGAGGTAGATCTTGAAACGAACTTTGAGCGCTTTTCAGAGGGGTTCGGAAAAGTACAAGGCTGTCAATTTAAACTTGACAATCGACCCTGAGGTTAAACAGTTTGCTCTGCGGTTTAGAAAGAACACCATTTCGGTTGCGGAGTAAAGTTGAAGCAAAGCTCAATAACTATATTGAATAGTGGACATAATTGAGCCTGTGGATATGGGAATGAGATCATTTTGGGAGTGAGTCACGGTTGTAGTGATCCCAAACTCACCATAATGGAGAATCATTAGACTGTGTCATTGATATGGCTACCATGCCTAGCCAGTGAACGACCCAGCAGTGGTAAGAGCGCCTCCCATACTCAATGATAGATGAGTACTCCAGTAATTGGCAATGAAGAAAGTGTTTCCAAGTGACTTTTGAAGTGGGGCGTACCACCGTAGAATTGCACGTTGGAAGTTCAAGAAATGTAACAACGTTTGTTACACACTGTGGATGCAGCAGGTAAAAGAGGCTGTTATTTGGTATCAATGCAGCACTGAGACTTTACACAACCATGAGATTCCACAAAGTGATTCACAGAGCATTCAGGGACAGCTAAACATCTCTGATACATGTCGTTCAATAGTGCGAATCCAGTTTTATTTTTGATGGTGAGACACATGACAAAGGTTGAAGTTGGTGGTGGAGAAAACTACAACGAAGCCGTTTGACTGTGAATGCAGGACAGTGCCAGTTCGGGGTTTCAGAGCTTGCGTGTTTCATGGGTCAACAAGCTGACGAGTGAACCGGCATCCAACCCACGAAGACAAAGGGGAAGCATTAGCTGAGGCGTGAGAGCCCGGAAAATGCGAGTGAAGTGAAGAAGTTGTTTGAGTCTTGTAACTATTGTGCAAGGGTTCATTCCAAACTTGCTACCTGAGCAGATCCATTGCAAATATGTTGCAAGACAAGAGCACAACGATTTGTGATTTGGCCAAGGAACAAAAAGATGCTTTCATCGAACATCTTAAGGTGAATTTGATGATGAGTTGTCAAACACCTGGATATTTTACAATCCCAAAGCACGCAAACCAAAGTCACTTTTGCAGATTGCCAGTCCTGTGGGATTAGTTACAGTGTTTAGTGCAGATAACTAATGGGCAGAACCGAAGAATTTTTGCGTTTGCAAATTCTGGTCGCTCCCAGACGTTTGAGTGGATATTCCGCAGACAGAAAAGGAGGCCTTGGGGACTTGGTCCTGGGCGTGTGATCGATTCCATGCATATATATATATATTATAATATATAGTATATATATATAATATATATATATAGTTATATCATTTATGAAATTACTATAATTTGGCATTGAGTTTGAGTTGGTGACAGACCACAAGCCATTGGTGGTGATATATTCAATGGAGGTCCAAGCCATGTGCAAGGATTGAGAGTTGGTCCCAAGACTTAAAACCATTATAGGTACAAGGTGGTCCACAATTGCTGGCAAGACAATTGTGCAGATGCCTCTATCGACATTACATTAAAGGTTTTTGGGGGCCCAAAAGAGACAGGAAATCTTCACTAGAGAAAGGAAGCTTAATAGTTGTGTGATTTGTAGGCTAGTACACGCCAACACCTAAAGCAATTGACAACCCGAGAGGTAGAGAGAGAAGAGAGACATGATCCAGGAGTTACGATTGAGGGTCAGACATGGCGTATCAATGAGCGAGAGTGTGAGAACTGCGCAATACAAGGCATATGTAGCTGTGCGAGATAAGCTTTGTTCATTGGGAAAATGCATTCTCACAGGGGTAGTAAGGATTGTGATCCACAGAATGTTGGGACCAAGACTGGTGATGCTAGCATAATGAAGTATTTGGGAATTGTTAGTACCAAACATAACTGAGGACAAAAAGTCTGGTGGCCATGAATAGAAAGAGATGTGGAGAAATGTCAAATCCTGCCATGGATGTCAACTTGTTAGTCGACGCCAAATCTGCCAGAGCTGTCATGAAAGTACATTGATTGTTCCAGTGGAGGACCATGGAAGATGTGGCTGTTGACATTTTGGGTCCCTACCGTCTGGAGGTCGGTAATGGTTGTGATGACGACTACAGTAATTTACCCATGATAGCAATCATGAATCCAAACAGCAAGAGAAAAACTGGTGCAGTATTAACAGAGATTTTTGCCTTAGGCATGGTATACCAGCCACTCTGTATGCAGACAATTGATCCACAATTCAATTGCTCAGACATTTACGATTTCATGGACATATTGTTCATCTACCACCATCGTGTGACTCCAAAGTGCCACAGGCAAATGGCGAAGTAGAACGTCAGAACCAGTCTTCTGAAGAAGCGTATGAAGATTGGCAAGCTGAAGGGAGGGACTGGAAAAGAGCATGTGTTATCATACGTTGTGGCGTGCAGCGGCAAGCACCTCACTCTACCACAGGGAAAAGCCAGTAGGGGTTATTTGGAAGGATCTGAACCAAGATTCCAGAAACTGAAGGATGCTTGAGTGACATGAGGTTCAAGACCGTGATGCTGAGAACAAGGGATCGCGAAGCTGCATGCGGATACATCGACACATGCTAAATAATTTGATGCGTGCCGGAGATACTATGTGTTGAAATGAAGAGAATTCCAAGAAAACTTGAGCACAAGGCTTTCATGCCAGACCCTTTCACTCTGGTTTCAAGACAGGAAGCAAGGTTGACAAAGCAGTCACCAGATTGGAGTTTGTTATGAAAGAAGCATTGTGTGGAAAGAAAAAATAATTATATTAATGTACTCTCAATTATAATTGTTGCTGGTGCTTTATAAATTTAATAGATGCTATAAGTCGAATTGGCTGTCAGTTATTTGCTTCCCTTTACCCAAGATCTTTTGCCCCTAAATGTTGATAAAAGGAATGCTTGCTATGAACAAAGTGAACCTGGTTGATAACACTGCAACTTTTGCCATGATATGTCATTCGCTTCCACCTGTGGACACGTATTGCATTTTGAATTATTTTGCCTAAATGCTTATCAGACCCCTCCACTCCCACAAAAGATATAAATGCCAGAAATGTAATCTTAGCTTTAGTGCAAATCATTGTGGATGTATACCATCTCAGTGGTTTGTGACTCCGTGGTACCATGTTAATAAAAGGGTCTCTGATGTAAACGTACTCTCGTTGTGGACAGTGTATTATTTTTGGTAACGGATTTACATAAAGTCGGTTACACAAAAAATCCACAAAATTTGTGCCGTCGGACACGATGTGCTAATCCCTGGAGGCAGTCGTGGGCCGGAGGGACGGTGAATATGCCAACGAGATGCCATCCCTGATGGCGGGCCTGTTCTTGCGGTAACGTACTTCTGAACAAAGAGAAACGTACACATGTCAGAGATTTTTATTGATAGGCTGATGCAGGATCCTGCGGTCAGGGACCGCTTAAGCTCCGGGCTCTACAAGAGATCAGGGCATCTCTTGATGGGAGCTCGAGTCATCGCCGGTACTTGAAGTGGTACGGTACTCAGCTCACTGTGCTGTACTGGGTACAGCCAGAGCAGAGGGGAAAATGCCAACCCCTCTGGCCAAAAGAGAGGTGGGGTTGGAATACCACCTCCCGCACAAAGAGAGGGGTTCGAGGACCCGGCTCGCTGTGTAGTGTGATTGTTATGTGTCATGTGGATTGAGGGTTATGAAAGTGCATTACTATATGCGTATTTGTGAACCTTGGTAATGTTTGAAAGATGGAAATGCTGTTGTTGAATGTTGTTGAGTTACCTTGTTTGGATTCTGTTTGTTCATTGTCTCACTGGAAGTTTTCTTGCTGTGAAAATTGGTTGCATTGTATTGTGTGGAGGTTAGGATTGCGTAAGGAGTTACCTCTTTGGTCGGATTTGTATGCACACTGATTTGCATTTGATCTGCATGTGGTGCTGGCGAGTGTTGAAATGGAACTGTGTGCAGTCCAATAGATTTCACTGGAATAAAACGCTGCTCTATTGTGTATTGTGACCTGTGAAGCTTATGGGACATGCATGAGTACGGAAAATGGGAGATGAAGATTGGTCAATCAACCGTAAGATTGGTGAAGACTCTTGGAAACAAGGTGAGGTGACCACCCCGATTCCAGAAGGAAAAAAACGATGACGGACTGAACTCCGCATCGCCTCTGATTCAGAGTGCGGGCGGATTCCGTTGAGAGTGTTTTTGGGACCGGATCGAGAGAGTGTGTGTGTGTGTGTGTGTGTGCTGTGTGTGTTGTGTGTGTGTGTGGTGTGTGTGTGTGTGTGTGTGTGCGTGTGTGTGTGTGTGTGTTGTGTGTGTGTGTGTGTGAATTCAATCTTGGTGAAAATCTGAATTGGAAGCGCGATTGTAACTCGATAAAGGAAACTGAAGCATTACTGGACGATGTCATATATGAAATCTTGTTAGAAATGATATTGTAACAACTAAGAAACTTCAGGCAGGAGTGAAAGCAGCCTGGCTGTTCGATGGTTTGGTACAAGGATACAAAACCAAGGTCACGAATCTCGCTGAATGGCCAACATAAATGCTTAGAATGTCTGTGCTTCGCCAGCAAGAGAAGGATAAAATGCGTGTTTCCCTACCTTGGGATGACGCTGAAGAAATGTTTAAATAACAATTGTGAATGTGGAATATAATTCCGAAAGTGTGAAGTCCATTTTAGGAGGCCCTCGCCTAATCGCCAGCATTATAGGTACTGAACCCTCCATTCAATTCCATATGCAGTTGGCGCTACCGGTGTCGAAATCGCATGCATTGGCAATGACGTGAGAGAAATGTTTTCCAAATTCGACTTGATTCGTACTAAAAATGTGATGAAATGTAAAATTGTGAATTTTTTTTTGGGGGGGGGGGGAAATGAAATTTAAATGATTCGTAAAAAGTAGTTGTGTATGATTTGGTACCTTGGGATGATTGAGGATTTTATAAACCCCCACCAGCATTCCGGGAGAGAGTGATCAATCAATTATCCCTCGGATGGACGTTAACTAGGCGTGCTGTCTTCAATTAGTCTGTGAATGTTATGTTGATGGCTCTTCGTCTGATCCTCCGTAGACAAGTGCGGGACTGGCTGTTGTTGCTCTTTGAACACACACGTCCGTGGCAAGCCGCCACTCCCTAACCACTAAGCAACAACACCAGGCTTTCCCCACAACAGTGATATTTGGGAAAAGATGGGAAAGTTCTACCGAGATAGCTTAATGTGTGGACGGAGTGTTTGACTGCAATTTAAATGCATTCGCCTGATGACTCAACTTTGACAAATGATTTACAATTTTTTGTACACCTGTTTAAAACGAGCTTAAACTATATTTATTTGTTTGATTTCCCAAAGGAATGGTTTGTATTTAAAAGGTCAGAGGACGTGATTAGATGGCTCGTGTATGTGAGGTGGTTATATTGCAGCATGTTGCTGTTTTGGTGATGAGGAGAAATGGACAAGATGGACAATGTCAGAGATTTAAAATGTTGATGGAATTCTGAATAGTGATGAGAGAGGTTGGTTAAACATTATTTGCCGAGATATTTCAGCTCCATTGACCATGAAAGAAATGGATGCGCATTAGAATGATGAACATATTAGCATTTGTATAATTAAACTGTTTGGCAGAAATTGTATTTCATAACCATACAGTTCAAGTTTTGTTCCCAAATGTTTCCAAATGGACGTTCTGCAGCCAAAGTGTGGTCTGCAGCTCGGCAACTTGATGTCATGTCGAGCGGCGTGGAACTCCTATGGGGGAGGGCAGACTGAGAGCCCGAGAAAGACTTCCAAAAGAATCACCCTGTGACTAAAATAATAGCCAAGCTACTCTTGTTTAATTACTCCTGTGAATTAATGTAAGAATGTGCAACCGAGCTTTGAATTATTTTGGGAATCTATTTTGTGAATTATAATAACCTAGCACACAGATATGTTTTTGCACACACCTAGCCACAGAACACCAATGTGCTTTGACCTTGTTGTCGTGATGAACAAGTGATACACGTGATAGTTTGTATGTGATATTAATCAGAACAAGTGATTTTCACACACTTTTACCGGGTCGAGATTGTCAATACATAAACATGGGGAACAGTGGTAAACTAGTGGAGGACTGTGTTAATACTTTTCAGGCTAAGCTCATTAAAAAAAAAACCTTTTGTTTTGAGATTACAAATGGAAAAACCTTTTATCATATAAGTCTCATAATCCTAATTAATGTATTGGGGCCCTTCAAGTGAAAGAGTAATGATTGGTTATATCACAGTAAGGTATTAATACTTGTATTTATTGTATTAATATATTGTCAATCACTGACCTATGGACCTCGTTGATCTGTTAATTGAGGATAGGGAAAAGTTACTGGAGATTGAACATCAAGATGATATATTAAGTTGAGGTACTTACATAATATTGAAAAGGGTCTGCGTTATTAATTGATCGACGGATTGGTCAACATTACATATTAGGAATCATAAGTTAACTGCAAGGGAAAATTAAAGTATATGAGGGAAAGCAGCTGTATTTACATAACCATAATGCAGGAATGGCTGAAGAGTGGCGAGACCAACAGCAATTATGAATTCAATTAAATGGAATTAGGAATTGTACCATGTATTGTAACTGTCATTGCTCTCACTGATTAGATGCTGGTACTGGCCTGACTGTAATATAAGTAAATGCCTCTACAATTTGTAGAAAGACAAACAAACGATAAACCAGAATTATGCGGAGTACGAAGACATGACCATGAAATGAATGTAAATCGCTCAGAATATAAGAATCTATTATGAAAAGAGTGCAATGTGCGACAAGCCAATTTTAAATATTACCTGTGTTATCTGTCTTCTGATTAATTAGACAGGTGCGTGATTTTTGATTAAGTAGTACTTCTTTGTACGTTTACCTTAAGTAAGAATCAAAAATCACGCACCTGTCTAATTAATCAGAAGACAGATAACACAGGTAATATTTAAATTGGCTTGTCGCAGCATTGCACTCTTTTCAATAATAGAATTCTTATATTCTGAGCGATTTAACATTCATTTCATGGTCATGTCTTCGTACTCCGCATAATTCTGGTTTATCGTTTGTTTGTCTTTCTACAAATTGTAGAGGCATTTTACTTATATTACAGTCAGGCCAGTACCAGCTCCTAATCAGTGAGAGCAATA
>CM068953.1:43094705-43106393 GCA_035128595.1 Eptatretus atami | reverse complement strand
GCGACACACTCACCAAATTTGCTATTCCTGCGGGAGGGTGGGGTGCGTGAGGAAAGAGAGAAGAAACACAGACAGACAGACAGACGCAAGAGAGCTCCAAGGTGGGAGGAGAAGTGCTTCATTTTATTAGATGTGGGAGCGAGAATTGGACAGAGTGAGAGAGGAGGGTGGGGAGGAGGAAAAAAAATGAGACCAGTGAGGGTGGAGGTGAGTGTTAGCAAAGAGAATTGATATGTTGACGTTTAATGACCAGAAAACACGAAAAAAACAAAAAGTGTCAGAACACAACGACACAACAGGAGTTGTAAAGTAATGCACTGGAACATCTGCAAAAAGCTTTGATATTCCAATTCCAGAAAAATCTTGTGGGAAAATTAACCATAAGCAATCACTGAAAACATTGAAGTACCGCTTCATGTGCGACCTAATGACTCCCCATCAGGCGTGCAAACATACGGAAAACCAAAGCATTGCCGACCAGATATACACTGGGGTTACAAACAAAAGAAGAAATGCATTGCTAATTGACCCCTATGACAGTGTTAATACGATGTGAATTTGGACTTAACGATTGCAGAAGCTCAGAAAATGACCAAATTCAAGACCTCAAGAATTGAAGTCAAAGATCCTGGAACTGAGAATGCCAAATTGCTACCAGTGATCACGAAGAACCTAAGGAATGATGAAGAAGGACCTCACAGAGATAATTAAAAACCATCCCTTGGTAGTCCAGTCAATGCCGGCAAATTTGAAGGGGTAACCCACACTAATTGCAAATAATGTTTCCACTTGCAGTGATTTTCAGTAAGACCCCCTAATCACCATACTAAAAGTCTAAAAAATCCTCGCAGGGAAAGTAGTGTATTTGCTATAACATGAAAATTAACTTGTGCCATAAGAGAAAAATTCATATTTTCACTATAACTTGCATCTAAGTACTGTTATCGATTGAACGGTAACCCTAACCCTAACTTGTATTGTTTCTGCTCTGTTATTTCATAATTTACAGATAGCTATGGCTGATTGTGGTTTCTGCGAGAAAGAGTTTAGAAGATTGGTCAGGATACTGCAAATCCTACGAGAAAAGAGCAGCGAGGTATCAACAGGGCCAGTGAGCAGCAAGGAATAGTATAAGAACTCATAAGGTAGCGAGTACACACAGGAATGCCGACGGGTTTTCACTCGTCGCACAGAGCGATTGCAAAGGCAAAGAAAAAGTAACTGACAAAGAATCAGCCCTCACCGGTGTATCCTCGTTCAGAAACGCCCAACGTTTCAGTTTTGTCAAGACTGTTTTTGTTTTGCAGTTAAAGCAGCTACTTACAATGAGAAAGGGATGGCATGGATGTCTATCTGTAAGAACCACATCATTTCCAAAATATTGTCTTGCATTATGTGCACACAAGGAAAGATGTGAACTGGTCTACATTAGTTTTCAGCAGAATTGCAGTTGCTCAGACCTCAATCGCAGGCGATGCAGTTTACTCATCAAAGCTGAAATGTTCAACTTCAGGACTGGAAGCAAGGTTCCACAGCAACATTTCCTCTGGACCGAGGTAGTGTTGCAAAGAAACAAAGGCTTGACAGACGCAAAGAAAAAAAGACTTGGCAGACCAAATAAGCAGAAGATATGAAGCATTCCTGTTGGTTTACAAAGTACCTGGAGGAAAATGATGATTAACAGACTTTGATTGAGAAAAATGGAGACAGGTCTTTTTGGTTCAGAGGTGTCAGCTTATTGGCTTTACCATAATTGGAAAGAGTAACTCAGGAAATTTTGGTGACAATATCAATACTAACCGAGGCTTAAATGGGAAAGCCCAAATATGTTGTAACTTTAGACGAACAGCCACAATATTCTCCATGACTTTTACAATAGGAACAAAGAAGAAAGAGGACCAATATTGAGAAAATACGAAATGATAAACACAGTATGCCAAAGCCTTATGCAAGAGTGACATAAAGGCAAGTTGACTCTTCTATGATTTGTAAATATCCAACCAGAGAACAGATGTCATCAACAGAAGAGCTGTGCAGTTCATTCCACAATCCACTACTAGTTGTGCAAGGTTTGTTCGTTGGCCAAAAAACACTGATCTGAAGGATCATCATTCGCGACAAGTTATAATGCAACGCACAGGCCAAAGAGTCATTTCTAGCCCCATTGCAATTTGGACTAGCAACTGAAAATGCATCATCAGTTTTTCAGAGCAGCGGTTCATCGTAAGATACTCTTCATAAAACACGGCTTCAGTTGTTCCTATCTGAAATGCGGAAGTTCAGAGAAAGTGCCGCTCTTACACCAGGGGCAGAGTCTGCCTGAGCCTGGGATCTGAGAGATGATGCACCTGCAAGTTTCCACCAGCGATGCACCGCAAGCGTATTCATTGACTGTATGATGTGTGGGTGTGTAAAGTGTAAGTTGCCGCTAATTCCATCTCGCGTGGGATAGATGACAGCAGTGATACTGATTGATATGTATACCAAAATCATTAAAACCTAACTCCAACGATACAGTGAAAACCAGTGTTAATGTATCTTATCATCTTGATTGGGTGTCACATTTAAAAGTATTTCAGGTATTGCTTGTTGCCCTTTAGTAAATTTTTCATACTTCTTTATATGCCTTTATTGTTTGTATCAGGCACTGTGACAAAGTTATCTGAACATTTTGATTTTCTCTAATTGCTCAAAGCTAATATGCATATTTATGAAGTTATATTTCATAAATATGGGATTGGATACTTGTTCCTGTATAATGGAAAATAAAATAGTGAAAAATTAGAAATTTCTCTAATTCCTGAAACCTAATTTGATAATATGCATAATTTTATATTCAAAACATATTTGCAAATTGCCTATCATGATTCATCTGACCTTTGAAAACATGGTTGGACACTTGATTTGCCAATTGTACTTAGATGGCAAAGTTTATATGGACAAGAAGTGAATTTTGTCTTATGGCGGAAGCAATTTTCATATTATGAAATTAACACTACTTTCATGCGTGGGGATTTTAGGACCTTTAGTATGGTGATTAGGGGGGTCTTACTGAAATGCACTGCAGTAAATGATTCTTTTGCAATTAGTGGTGGTAAGAACATTACTGACATGGGATATTAACCAAATGAACTACAGTTGAAGCTGTCCAGGCTCAGTAAACGACCTGAAGAGCAGCCCCTGGCACAAAACTTTGAGAACAGAGAACTTCACAGCTTGGTCTGTGGATTGTGGACCCTTTACCAAAATGAAGGTGGATACTTTGAGCCTACCCTGGAAGGAACTCCATTCCACATTCTGAATTCCACATATGTAGGATACCAATCAAAGACACACACACACCACAACACACACATCACACACACACACACACACCACACACACACACACACTACACCACAAAACGTTCTGTTACGTACACTCGCATAAAATACCATAAAAAACGACAAACAAAGATTTACCTTTAACAGAGTTCTTTGAAGAGGAATTCAAGTGGGAAATTAGTAAAATTCAAATTTGAAAAATTTTATCAAAGCACAGAACACACAAAATGTCGATCTCTGCTCGATGCCTTCACAGCCAAATCGTGGCAACACTGTGGTCAGATGGACCTTATTGTTTTATATATGTATCGATGTCGAAGGGGGGTGGATTATATAAAAGGAGATCCACACAAAAAGGTAAAACAAAATGATGTCCCTAAAAATAAAATTGCACATTTTCAAGGGATAGACCAATCTACCGAAGGCACCAAACCGCATGGCCCACAGGGCCCAACACAGGCGGCAACGTACGTCTGTTCTAATCAATGTTCCATTGAGATTGCACGGGTATCTTTTACCGAAACGAAAACCAACAGCTTTGGAAAGCACTTGCCAAGTGCCTTAAGCAACTTAAGCAAGTACTCCAATGAAACAGTTGATAAGAAAACTGCTCGGCTCTTTTGGCACGCAATTAGCAACAATTCAAGGATACACCTCTCCAGAAGACGCCCAAATTGGTCCAAATATGTCCTGGAATTTGACAAAATGAACACTTTTCTTGGAGACGAATGATAAATGAAAACACTTTCTTGGAGACGGAACTGCTTGTAAGTTCGTTGTGGATTAAATTTTGTAATTCTCCTTAGTTTAAGAGATAACTCGTGGTTTACCGCATGTGTGGAAATTAAATAAAGCACGAAACACTGACATCGCCGGGTATTTATTATAGCATTGCAATGTACTCAGCGATCAAAGCTATGATAAACAGGCCATTCGATAGTATGAAGTGAGAAAATGAAAAACAACAACTTTATCATTGAGAAATGCATTTGCAGTTTGTTCCAATTCAAGCATGGTTGAGAGGCCAAAAAGGCATTGGCTGGGGCTTTCAAGAACCCAACGGGGTGACCCAGGAAATTACCATAAGACCCCAGAGAGCGAGTGGCCGAGGATCACCCAATCGAAGGATATAAATTAAATAAAGGCTGTTTAATTATCTTACAAAAAGGGTGTTTTTATTAACCCAAAACACCCAATTTTACTCTTCCACTTTCTTTAGAGTCTTCTTAGTTTGCATGCAAAGTTTCAGGCTGCTTCGGTTTGTATGTTTTGGAGTTATGGACGGAGACGCACACACTGACACACACACACACACTGCCTTTTAATTGGTATTACAATGGATGATGCACAAGCAAGCAAGTGGGAATCATAACATTTATTGTTTGCAGACAGTGTACAATGGGCAAATGTTACAATGCTATTTAAGTAGTGAATTTTTAAACATATACAGTCAGACGAACTGAATTTAAGGCCCCTGGTTATACACAAAACACTCAGAACATGTTTTGTTAACGTATAAATTTCCCTGTATTCACGATCCAACATCACTGAATATTAATCTGGATATAAAAAGAAGTAATTTTTATGTTTTTGTTAAAAAAAATCTGGTTCTTTGAGTTTACGGTGGTTCCGCTCAGTCTTGCGACCTTCTCAAGATAACTTTAGGTTTGGAATTCCGATACTTTTATAAGCAATAAGGTCCTCATTTTTGCCAAGTGAGGAATTTGTTCTTTCGCTGGGAAATCAAAGATTTTGATCACATCACGTCATCCCCGACATACCAAAATCAAATGGATTTCATTGAGCATCAGGTCGAGACGGTGAAATCCATCTTCCCGACAAAATCAAAAAGTACAGGGAAATGATTTTCCCGTAATCAAGCTGGTTTCTGGTTTCCTGGCCTCGACGATGTGACATCTGGTGTACGAGGATGGGATATGTTTTACTGCAGAAGTGAGCGCTGGTGGATAGGAAGACGAGTGCAAAATTTTGTGGTCAATTTGAGGAAAAGGGGGAGCTTTGAATGTGAGTAAAGTAGACTGCCAGGCATGTGGGTATATTACACACTGAATTGCGGAGTAAACTCAGTGATGTCCGAGTAGATCTGAAACGAACTTTGAGCGCTTTTCAGAGGGGGTCGGAAAAGCTACAAGGCTGTCAATTTAAACTTGACAATCGACCCTGAGGTTAAACCAGTTTGCTCTGCCGGTTAGAAGAACACCATTTGGGTTGCGGAGTAAAGTTGAAGCAAAGCTCCAATAACTTTTGAATAGTGCATAATTGAGCCTGTGGATCGAGGACATGAAAATTTTGGGGTGAGTCACGGTATGTAGTGATCCCAAATCCCCAATAATGGAGAATTTAGACTGTGACCATTGATATGCATACTGCTCGCCAGTGAACGACCTAGCAGTGGTAAGAGCGCTCCCATACTCAATGATAGATGAGTACTCCAGTAATTGGCAATGAGAAAGTGTTTCCAAGTGACTTTTGAAGTGGGGGTACCACGTTAGAATTGCACGTTGGAGTCAAGAAATGTAAACAACGTTTGTTACACACTGTGGATGCAGCAGGTAAAAGAGGACTGTTAATTTGGTATCAATGCAGCACCTGAGATTTCACACAACCATGAGATTCCACAAAGTGATTCGAAGAGCCATTCAGGGACAGGACTAACATCTTCTGATACATGTCGTTCAACTAGTTGCGATCCATGCTATTTTTTTGGATCTGTGAGACAACATGACAAAAGGTTGATAGTTGGTGGTGGAGAAACTACAACGACCCGATTTGACTGTGATGCAGGACAGTGCCAGGTTCGGGGGTTTCAGAGCTTGGTGTTTCATGGGTCACAAGCTGACGAGTGAAGGCTATCCAACCCACCGAAGACAAAGGGAACATTAGCTGAGGCGTGAGAGCCCGGAAAATGCGAGTGAAGTGAAGAAGTTGTTGAGTCTCTTGTAACTATTGGTGCAAGGGTTCATTCCAAACCTTGCTACCTGAGCAGATCCATTGCAAAATATGTTTGGAACAAGGATGAACAACGACTTTGTGTTTGGCCAGGAACAAACAAGATGCTTTATCGAAGCATTTAAGGTGAATTTTGATGTATGAGTTGCTCAAACACTGGATATTTACAATCCCAAAGCACGCAAACCAAAGTCACTTGCAGATTGCCAGTCCTTGGGATTAGTGTACAGTGTTTAGTGCAGATACATAATGGCAAGAACCGAAGAATTTTTGCGTTTGCAAATCTGGTCGCTCACAGACGTTGAGTGGATATTCGCAGACAGAAAAGGAGCCTTGGGGACTTTGTCCTGGGCGTGTGATCGATTCCATGCATATATATATATAATTATAATATATATATAATATATATATATATATATATATAGTTAGATTACTATACAATTTATTTGGCATTGAGTTTGAGTTGGTGACAGACCACAAGCCATTGGTGTATATATTCATGGAGGTCCAAGCCAGTGCAAGGATTGAGAGTTGGTCCCAAGACTTAAACCATTATAGGTACAAGGTGGTCCACATTGCTGGCAAGACAAATTGTGGCAGATGCCTCTATCGACATTACATTAAAGGTTTGGGCCCAAAAGAGACAGGAATCTTCACTAGAGAAGGAAGCTTAATAGTTGTGTGATTTGTGGCAGTACACGCCCAACCTAAAGCCAATGACAAACCCGAGAGGTAGAGAGAGAAGAGAGACATGATCCAGGAGGTTAGATGAGGGTCAGACAGTGGTATCAACTGACCTGAGAGTGCTGAGAACTGCCGCAATACAAGGCATAATGTAGCTGTGCGAGATAAGCTTTGTTCATTGGGAAATGCATTCTCAGGCGGTAGTAAGGATTGTGATCCACAGAATGTTGGGACCAAGACTGGTGATGCTAGCATATGAAGTATTTGGGAATTGTTTAGTACCAAACATAACCTGAGGACAAAAGTCTGGTGGCCATGAATAGAAAGAGATGTGGAGAAAATGTCAAATCTGCCATGGATGTCAAACTTGTTAGTCGAGCCAAATCTGCCAGAAGCTGTCTGAAGTACATTGATTTGCTTCCAGTGGGGACCATGAAGATGTGGCTGTTGACATTTTGGTCCCTTACCGTCTTGGAGAGTCGGTAATGGTTGTGATGACGACTACAGTAATTACCCATGAGTTATGCAATCATGAGATCCAAACAGCAGAGAAAAACGTGCAGTATTAACAGAGATTTTTGCCGTTAGGCATGGTATACCAGCCACTCTGTATTGCAGACAATGATCCACAATTCATTGCTCAGACATTTACGATTTCATGGACACTATTGTTCATCTACCACCCATCGTGTGGACTCCAAAGTGCCACAGGCAAATGGCGAAGTAGAACGTCAGAAACCAGTCATCTGAAGAAAGCGTATGAAAGATTGGCAAGCTGAAGGGAGGGACTGGAAAGCAGCAATGTTTATCGATACGTTGTGGCGGTGCAGGGCAAGCACCTCACTCTCCAACAGGGAAAAGCCAGTAGGGCTGTTATTTGGAAGGATCTGAACCAAGATTCCAGAAAACTGAAGGATGTCTTGAGTGACATGAGTTCAAGACCGTGATGCTGAGAACAACGGGATCAGCGAAGCTGCATGTCGGATCATCGACACATGCAAATAATTTGATGCGTTGCCGGAGATACTATGTTTGAAAATGAGAGAATTCCAAGAAAACTTGAGCACAGCTTTCCTGCCAGACCCTTTCACTCTGGTTTCCAAGACAGGAAGCAAGGTGACAAAGCAGTCACCAGATGGAGTTTGTTATGAAAGAAGCATGTGTGGAAAGAAAAAAATAATTATATTAACTGTACTTCTCAATTATATTGTTGCTGGGTGCTTTATAAATTTAATAGTATGCTATAAGTCGAATTTGGCTGTCAGTTATTGGCTTCCCTTTTACCAAGATCTATTTGCCCCTAATGTTGATAAAGGAATGCTTGTATGACAAAGTGAACCTGGTTGATAAACTGCAACTTTTGCCATGATTATGTCATTCGGCTTCCACCTAGTGGACACGTATTGCTTTTGAATGTATTTGCCCTAAATGCTATCAGACCCCTCCACTCCCACAAAAGCATATAAATGCCAGGAAATGTAAATCTCTAGCTTAGTGCAAATCATTGTGGATGTATACCATTCTCAGTGGTTCTGGTACTCCGTGGTACCATGCTTAATAAAGAGGTCTCTGATGAACGTACTCTCGTTGTGGACAGTGTATTATTTTTGGTAACAGGATTTACATAAGTCGGTTAACAACAAAATTCCACAAAAATTTGGTGCCGGCGGACACGGATGTGCTAAATCCCTGGAGGCAGTCCGTGGGTTCCGGAGGGCGGTGAAATGCCAACGAGATGCCATCCCTGATGGCGGGCCTGTTCTTGCGGTAACGTACTTCTGAACAAAGAGAAAGTACATGTCAGAGAATTTTTATTGAATAGGCTGAGAGGATCCTGCGGTAGGAACCGCTTAAGCTCGCGGGCTTCTACAAGAGATCAGGGATCTCTTGATGGAGAGCTCGAGTCATCCGCCGGTACCTTGAGTGGTACGGTACTCAGCCACTGTGCTGTACTGGGTACAGCAGAGCAGAGGGGAAAATGCCAACCCCTCTGGCCAAAAGAGAGGTGGGGTTGGATACCACCTCCCGCACAAGAGAGGGGTTCGAGGACCCGGCCTCGCTGTGTTAGTGTGATTGTTATGGTGTCATGTGGATTGAGGGTTATGAAAGTGCATACTATATGGTATTGTGAACCTGGTAATGGTTTGAAAGATGGGAAATCTGTTGTTGAATGTTTGTTGAGGTTAACCTGTTTGGATTCTGTTTGTTCATTGTCTCACTGGAAGTTTCTGCTGTGAAATTGTTGCATTGTATTTGTGTGGAGTTTACGGATGCGTAAGGAGTTCCTCTTTGGCGGAATTTGTTGCACACTGATTTGCATTTGATCTGCATGTGTGCTGAGCGAGTGTTGAAATGGAACGTGTGCAGTCCAATAGATTTCAACTGGAATTATAAACGCTGGCCTATTGTGTATTGTGACCTGTGAAGCTTATGGGACATGCATGAGTACGGAAAATGGAGATGAAGATTGGTCAATCAACCGTAAGATTGGTGAAGACCTTTGAACAAGGTGAGGTGACCACCCCGATTCCAGAGGAAAAAAACGATGACGGACTGAACTCCGCACGCCTCTGATTAGAGTGCGGGCGGATTCCGTTGAGAGTGTTTTTGGGGACCGGATCGAGAGGTGTGTGTGTGTGTGTGTGTGTGCTGTGTGTGTTGTGTGTGTGTGTGTGTGTGTGTGTGTGTGTGTGTGCGTGTGTGTGTTGTGTGTCAGTGTGTGTGTGTGTGTGAATTCAATCTTGGTGAAAAATCTGAATTGGAAGGCGATTGTAAGCTTCGATAAAGGAAACTGAAGCATTACTGACGATGTCATATATGAAATGCTTGTAGAAATGATATTGTAACAACTAAGAAACTTCAGGCAGGAGTGAAAGCAGCCTGGCTGTTCGATGGTTTTGGTACAGATACAAAACCAAGGTCACGAATCTCCCTGAATGGCCAACATAAATGCTTGAATGTCTGTGCTTCGCCAGCAGAGAAGGATAAAATGGTGTTTCCCTACCTTGGGATGACGCTGAAAGAAATGTTTAAATAACAATTGTGAATGTGGAATATAATTCCGAAAGTGGAAGTCCATTTAGGAGGCCCTCGCTAACGCCAGCATTATAGGTACTGAACCCTCCATTCAATTCCATATGCAGTTGGCGCTACCTGGTGTCGAATGCGCATGCATTGGCAATGACGTGAAGAGAAATGTTTCCAAAATTCGATCTTGATTCGTACTAAAAATGTGATTGAAATGAAAATTGTGATTTTTTTGGGGGGGGGGAAATGATTTAAAGTGATTCGTAAAAAGTAGTTGTGTATGATTTGGTACCTTTGGGATGATTGAGGATTTTATAACACCCCACCAGCATTCCGGTGAGGAGAGTGATCAATCAATTATCCCTCGGGATGGACGTTAACTAGGCGTGCTGTCTTCATTAGTCTCGTGAATTGTTATGTTGATGGCTCTTCGGTCTGATCCTCCGTAACAAGTGCGGGACTGGCTGTCTGTTGCTCTTTGAACCACACACGTCCGTGGCAAGCCGCCACTCCAACCACTAAGCACAACACCAGGCCCTTCCCACAACAGTTGATATTTGGGAAAAAGATGGGAAAGTTCTACGCGAGATGCTTAATGTGTGGACGGAGTGGTTTGACTGCAATTTAAATGCCATTCGCCTGATGACTCAACCTTTGACAAATGATTTAACAATTTTTTGTACACCTGCTTTTAAAACAGAGCTTAAAACTATATTTATTTGTTTTGATCTTCCCAAAGAGAATGGGTTTGATTTTAAAAGGTCACGAGGACGTATTAGATGCTCGTGTATGTGCAGGTGGTTAATATTGCAGCATGTTGCCTGTTTTGGTTGATGGGAGAAATGGACAGATGGACAATGTCAGAGATTTAAAAATGTTGATGGAATTCGAATAGTGATGAGAGAGGTTGGTTAAACATTATTTGTCGCGAGATATTCAGCTCCAGTTGACCATGAAAGAAATGGATGCTCATTAGAATGATGAAACATATTAAGCATTTGTATAATTAAACTGTTTGGAGAAATTGTATTTCATAACCATACAGTTCAAGTTTTTGTCCCAAATGTTTCCAAATGGACGTTACGTCCAGCCAAAGTGTGGTCTGCAGCTCGGCAACTTGATGTCATGGTCGAGCGGCGTGAACTCCTATGGGAAGGAGCTAGACTGAGAGCCCGAGGAAAGACTTCCAAAAGAATCACCCCTGTGACTAAAATAATAGCCAAGCTACTCTTGTTTATATTACTCCTGTGAATTAATGTCAAGAATGTGCAACCGAGCTTGAATTATTTGGGGAATCTATTTTTGTGAATTATAATAACCACGCACACAGAATATGTTTTTGCACACACACTAGCCACAGAACACCAATGTGCTTTGACCTTTGTTGTCGTGATGAACAAGTGATACACGTGATAGTTTGTATGTGATATTAATCAGAAAAGTGATTTGGGTGATTCTTTTGGAAGTCTTTCTCGGGCTCTCAGCTCTGCACTCCCCCATAGGAGTTCCACGCCGCTCGACCATGACATCAAGTTGCCGAGCTGCAGACCACACTTTGGCTGCAGAACGTCCATTTGGAAACATTTGGGAACAAAACTTGAACTGTATGGTTATGAAATACAAAATTTCTCCAAACAGTTTATTTATACCAAATGCTAATATGTTTCATCATTCTAATGAGCAT
>CM068953.1:43075190-43094680 GCA_035128595.1 Eptatretus atami | reverse complement strand
GCGACACCTCACCAAATGTGCTATTCCTGCGGGAGGGTGGGGTGCGTGAGGAAAGAGAGAAGAAACACAGACAGACAGACAGGACAGCAAGAGAGCTCCAGAGGTTGGGAGGAGAAGTGGCTTCATTTATTAGATGTGGGAGCGAGAAATTGGACAGAGTGAGAGAGGAGGGTGGGGAGGAGGAAAAAAATTGAGACCAGTGAGGGGGAGGTGAGGTTAGCAAAGAGATTGATATGTTGACGTTTAATGACCAGAAACACGAAAAAAACAAAAAAGTGTCAGAACACAACGACACAACAGGAGTTTTAAAGTAATGCACTGGAACATCTGCAAAAAGCTTTTGATATCCAATTCCAGAAAAATCTTGTGGGAAAATTAACCATAAGCAATCACTGAAAACATTGAAAGTTACCGCTTCATGTGCGACCTAATGATCCCCATCAGGCGTGAACATACGGAAACCAAAGCATTGCCGACCAGATATACACTGGGTTACAAAAAAGAGAGAAATAGCATTGCTAATTGACCCTAACGAGTGTTAATACGATGTGAATTTGGACTTAACGATGCAGAAGTCACAGAAAATGACCAAATTCAAGACCTCAAGAATGAGTCAAAAGATCCTGGAAGCTGAGAATGCCAAAGTTGTACCAGTGATCACGAAGAACCTATGCGAATGATGAAGAAGGACCTCACAGAGATATTAAAAACCATCCCTGGTAGTCCAGTCAATGCGGCAAATTTGAGGGGGTAACCCACCACTAATTGCAAAATATTGTTTCCACTGCAGTGCATTTCAGTAAGACCCCCTAATCACCATACTAAAAGTCTAAAAATCCTCGCATGGGAAAGTAGTGTAATTTGCATATAACATGAAAATTAACTTGTGCCATAAGAGAAAATTCATATTTTCACTATAACTTTGCATCTAAGTACTGTATCCGATTGAACGGTAACCCTAACCCTAACTTGTATTGTTTCTGCTCTGTTATTTCATGAATTACAGATAGCTATGGCTGATTGTGGTTTCTGCGAAGAAGAGTTTAGAAGATGGTCAGGATACTGCAAATCCTACGAGAAAAGAGCAGCGAGAGTATCAACAGGGCCAGTGAGCAGCAAGGAAGTAGTATAAGAACTCATAAAGGTAGCGAGTACACACAGAATGCGACGGGTTTTCACTCGTCCACAGACGATTGCAAAGGCACAAGAAAAAGTAACTGAAACAGATATCAGCCCTCACCGTGTATCCTCGTTCAGAAACGCCAACGTTTCAGTTTGTCAAGACTGTTTTTGTTTTGCAGTTAAAGAGCTACTTACAATGAGAAATGTGTGATGGCATGGATGTCTATCCTGTAAGAACCACATCATTTCCAAAATATTGTCTTGCATTATGTGCACACAAGGAAAGATGGATGGTCTACATTAGTTTCAGGCAGAATTGCAGTGCTCATGACCTCAATCGCAGCGATGCAGTTATCATCAAAGCTGGAATGTCAACTTCAGGACTGGGAAGCAGGTTCCACAGCAACATTTCCTCTGGACGAGTAGTGTTGCAAAGAAACAAAGGCTTGACAGACGCAAAGAAACAAAGACTTGGCAGACCCAAATAAGCAGAAAGATATGAAGCATTCCTGTTGGTTTACAAAGTACCTGGAGGAAAAATGATGATTAACAGACTTGATTGAGAAAAATGGAGACAGGTCTTTTTGGTTCAGAGGTTGCAGCTTATGGCTTTACACATATGAAAGAGTAAACTCATGGAACATTTTGGTGACAATATCAATATAACCGAGCTGAATGGGAAGCCAAATGTTGTAACTTTAGACGAACAGCAGCAAATATTCTCCATGACTTTTACAAGGAACAGAAGAAAGAGGACCCAATATTGAGAAAATACGAATGATAAACACAGTGCCAAGCTTATCAAGAGTGACATAAAGGCAGTTGACTCTTCTATGATGTATATCCAACCAGAGAACAGATGTCATCAACAGAAGCAGCTGTGCAGTTCATTCCACAAGTCACTACTGATGTTGTCGCAAGGTTTGTTCGTGGCAAAAACACTGATCTGAAGGTATCATCATTCGGACAAGTTATAATGCAAGCAACAAGGCCAAGAGTCATTCTAGCCCCATTGCAATTTGGACTAGCAACTGAAAATGCATCATCAGTTTTCAGCACGGTTCATCGTAGATACTCTCATAAACACGGCTTCAGTTGTTCCTATTCTGAAATGCGGAAGTTCGAGAAAGTGCGCTTCTTACACAAGGGGCAGAGTCTGCCTGAGCCTGGATCTGAGAGATGATGCACCTGCAAGTTTCCACAGCAGATGCACCTGCAAGCGTATTCCATTGACTGTCCATGGATGTGTGGGGTGTAAAGGTGTAAGTTGCGCTAATTCATCTCGCGTGGGATAGATGACAGCAGTGATACTGATTGATATGTTACCTGAAAATTCATTAAAACATAACCACATACCGATTACAGTGAAAACCAGTGTTAAATGTATCTTATCATCTTGATTGGGTGTCACACTTAAGTATTTCAGGTATTGCTTGTTGCCGCTTTAGTAAATTTTTCATACTTGCTTTTATATGCCTTTATTGTTTGTATCAGGCACATGGTGCAAAGTTATCTGACATTTTGGATTTTCTCTAATTGCTCAAAGCTAATATGCATATTTTATGCAGTTATATTCATAAATATGGGATTGGATACTTGTTCCTTATATGGAAAATAATAGTGAAAATTAGAAATTTCTCTAATTCCTGAAACTAAATTTGCATAATATGCAAATTATATTCAAAACATTAATTTGCAAATTGCCTATCATGTTCATTGACCTTGAAAACATGGTTTGGACACTTGATTTGCTTCAATTTGTACTTAGATGCAAAGTAATAGCGACAAAATGAATTTTGTCTTATGGCGGAAGCTAATTTTCAATTATGAAAAACACTACTTTTCACTGCGTGGGATTTTTAGGACTTTTAGTATGGTGATTAAGGGGGGTCTTACTGAAATGCACTGCAGTGGAAATGATTCTTTTGCAATTAGTGGTGGTGAAGATACTATTTACTGAACATGGGAATATTACGCAAATGAACTACAGTTGGAAGCTGTCCAGGGCTCAGTAACGATCCTGAAGAGAGCCCCTGGCACAAAACTTTGAGAACAGAGAACTTCACAGCTTGGTCTGTGGATTGTGACCCTTTACCAAAATGAAGGTGGAATACTTTGAGCCTACCCTGGGAGGACTCCATTCCACATTCTGAATTCCACATATGTAGATACCAATCAAAGACACACACACACACAACACACACACACACACACACACAACACACCACACACACCACACACACACCACAAAACGTTCTGTTACGTACACTCGCATAAAATCACATAAAAACGACAAACAAAGATTTACCTTTAAACAGAGTTCTTTGAAGAGGAATTCAAGTGGGAAATTAGTAAAATTCAATTGAAAATTTTATCAAAGCACAGAACAACAAAATGTCGATCTCTGCTCGATGCCTTCACAGCCAAATCGTGGCAAACACGTGGTCAGATGGACCTTATTGTTTTATATATGTATCGATGTCGAAGGGAGGGGTGGATTATATTAAAAGGAGATCCACACAAAAAGGTAAAAACAAAATGATGCCCTGTAAAAATAAATTGCACATTTTCAGGCGATGAGACATCTACCGAGGCACCAACCGCATGGCACCACAGGGCCCAACACAGGCGGCAACGTACGTCTGTCTAATCAATGTTCCATTGAGAGCACGGGTAGATTTTACCGAAACGAAACACCAACAGCTTGGAAAGCACTTGCCAAGTGCCTTAAGCACTTAAGCAAGTACTCCAATGAAACAGTTGATAAGAAACTGCTCGGCTCATTTTGCACGCAATTAGCAACACATTAAGGATACACCTCCCAGAGACGCCCAAATGGTCCAAATATGTCTGGAATTTGACAAATGAACACTTTTCTTGGAGACGGAATGATAAAATGAAACACTTTCTTGGAGACGGAACTGCTTGTAAGTTCGTTGTGGATTAAATTTTGTATTCTCCTTAGTTTAAGAGATACTCGTGGTTTACCGCATGTGTGGAAATTAAATAAAGCCACGAAACACTGACATCGCCGGGTATTATTATAGCATTGCAATGTACTCAGCGATTCGAAGCTATGATAAACAGGCATTCGATAGTATGAGTGAGGAAAATGAAAAACAACAACTTTATCATTGAGAAATCATTGCAGTTTGTTTCCAATTCAAGGCATGGTTGAGCAGGCCAAAAAGGCATTGGCGGCTTCAAGAGCCCAACGAGGTGACCCAGGAAATACCATAAGACCCCAGAGAGCGAGTGGCCGAGGATCACCAATGAAGGATATAAATTAATAAAGGCTGTTTAATTTCTCAAAAAGGGTGTTTTATTAACCCAAAACACCAATTTTACTCTTCCACTTTCTTAGAGTCTTCTTAGTTTGCATGCAAAGTTTCAGGCTGCTCGGTTTTATGGTTTTGGATTATGGAGGAGACGCACACACTGACACACACACACACACTGCCTTTTATTGGTATACATGGATGATGCACAAGCAAGCAGTGGGAAGTCATAAACATTTATTGTTTGCAGACAGTGTACAATGGCAAATGTTACAATGCATATTTAAGTAGTGAATTTTTACATATACAGTCAGACGACTGAATTAGGCACCCTGGTTATAACAAACACTCAGAACATGTTTTGTTAACGTATAATTTCCCTGTATTCACGATCCACATCACTGAATATTAATCTGGATATAAAAAAGAAGTATTATTTTTGTAAAATCTGGTTCTTGAGTTACGGTGGTGTCCTCAAGGTCTTGCCGACCTTCTCAAAGATAACTTTAGGTTTGGAATTCCTGATACTTTTATAAGCAATAACGTCCTCATTTTTGCAAGTGAGGAATTTGTTCTTTCGCTGGGAATCAAATTTTGAATCCAATCAACGTCATCCCCACATACCCAAATCAAATGGATTCATTGAGCATCAGGTCGAGACGGTGAAATCCATCTTCCACAAAATCAAAAAGTACAGGAAATGATTTTCCCGTAATCAAGCTGGGTTTCTGGTTTCCTGGCCTCGACGATGTGACATTGGTGACGAGGATGGGATTTTTACTGCAGAAGTGAGCGCTGGTGAAGGAAGACGAGTGCAAAATTTGTGGTCATTGAGGAAAAGGGGGAGCTGTTGATGATGAGTAAAGAGACTGCCCAGGCATTGGGTATATTACACACTGGATTGGGAGTAAACTCAGTGATGTCCGAGGTAGATCTGAAACGCAACTTTGAGCCGCTTTTCAGAGGGGTCGGAAAGCTACAAGGCTGTCAATTTAAACTGACAATCGACCCTGAGGTTAAACCAGTTTGCTCTGCCGGTTAGAAGACACCATTTGGGTTGCGGAGTAAAGTTGAAGCAAAGCTCCAATAACTTATTGAATAGGGCATAATTGAGCCTGTGGAGGGAATGACATTTTGGGGTGAGTCAGGTTGTAGTGATCCCAAAACCAAAATGGAGATATTAGACTGTGCCATTGATATGCAATGGTGAACGAAGCAGTGGTAAGAGCGCTCCCATACTCATGATAGATGAGGTACTCCAGTAATTGGCAATGAGCAAAGTGTTTCCAAGTTGACTTGAAGTGGGGGTACCACCGTTAGAATTGCACGTGGAGTCAAGAAATGTAACAACGTTTGTTACACACTGTGGATGCAGCAGGTAAAAGAGGCTGTTATTTGGTATCAATGCAGCACCTGAGATTTACCAACATGAGATCCACAAAGTGATTCAGGCATTCCAGGGACAGCTAACATCTTCTGATACATTGTCGTTCATAGTGCGACATGTATTGATCTGAGAACATGACAAAAGGTTGAAGTTGGTGGTGGGAAAACTTACAACGACCGACTTTGACTGTGAATGCAGACAGTGCCAGTTCGGGGTTCAGAGCTGGTGTTCATGGGTCACAAGCTGACGAGTGAACGGCATCAACCCACCGAAGACAAAGGGAAGCATTAGCTGAGGCGTGAGAGCCACGGAATGCGAGTGAAGTGAGAAGTTGTTTGAGTCTTGTGAACTATTGTGCAAGGTTCATTCCAACATTGCTACCTGAGCAGATCCATTGCAAAAGTTGAACAAAGGAGAACAAGCGATTTGTGTTTGGCCAGGAACAAAAAGATGCTTTTCAAGCATTTAAGGTGAATTTGATGTATGAGTTGCTCAAACACCTGGATATTACAATCCCAAGCAACGAAACCAACAGTCATTGCAGATGCCAGTCCTGTGGGATTAGGTACAGTGTTTAGTGCAGATACATAATGGAAGAACCAAGAATTTTGCGTTGCAATCTGGTCGCTCACAGACGTTTGAGTGGAGATATCCGCAGACAGAAAAGGAGGCCTTGGGACTTGTCTGGGCGTGTTGATCGATTCCATGCATATATATATATATTATAATATATATATATATATATATAATATATATATATATATATATCATTATTATAATATTGGCATTGAGTTTGAGTTGGTGACAGACCACAAGCCATTGGTGGTGATATATTCAATGGAGGTCCAAGCCATGTGCAAGGATTGAGAGTTGGGTCCCAAGACTTAAACCATATAGGTACAAGGTGGTCCACATTGCTGGCAAGACAAATTGTGGCAGATGCCTCTATCGACATTACATTAAAGGTGGCAAAGAGACAGGAATCTTCACTAGAGAAGGAAGCTTAATAGTTTGTGTGATTTGTGGCAGTACACGCAACACCTAAAGCAATGACAACCCGAGAGGTAGAGAGAGAGAGAGACCATGATCCAGAGTTAGATGAGGTCAGACAGGGTATCAAGACTGAGAGTGTGAGAACTGCCAATACAAGGCATATGTAGCTGTGCGAGATAAGCTTTGTTCATTGGGAAATGCATTCTCAGGGGTAGTAGGATTGTGATGCCACAGATGTTGTGGACCAAGACTGGTGATGCTAGCATATGAAGGTCATTTGGGAATTGTTAGTCCAAACAGAACTGAGGACAAAAGTCTGGTGGCCATGAATAGAAAGAGATGTGGAGAAAATGTGTCAAATCCTGCCATGGATGTCAACTTGTTAGTCGACCAAATCTGCCAGAAGCCTGTCTGAAGTACATTGATTGCTTCCAGTGGGGACCATGGAAGATGTGGCTGTTGACATTTTGGGTCCCTTACCGTCTGGAGAGTCGGTAAGGTTGTGATTGACGACTACAGTAATTACCATGAGTATGCAATCATGAGATCACAACAGCAGAGAAACTGGTGGCAGTATTAACAGAGATTTTTTGCGTTAGGCATGGTATACCAGCCACTCTGTATGCAGACAATAGACCACAATTCAATTGCTCAGACATTTACGGATTTCATGGACACTATTGTTCATCTACCACCATCGTGTGACTCCAAAGTGGCCACAGGCAAATGGCGAAGTAGAACGTCAGAACCAGTCTCTGAAGAAGCGTATGAAGATTGCGCAAGCTGAAGGGAGGGACTGGAAAGAGCAATGTTATCATACGTTGTGGCGTGCAGGGCAGCACCTCACTCTACCACAGGGAAAAGCCAGTAGGGCTGTTATTTGGAAGGAAAATCTGAACCAAGATTCCAGAAACTGAAGGATGCTTTGAGTGACCATGAGGTTCAAGACCGTGATGCTGAGAACAAGGGATCAGCGAAGCTGCATGCGGATCATCGACAATGCTAAATAATTTGATGCGTTGCCGGGAGATACTATGTTGTGAAATGAGAGAATCCAAGAAAACTTGACACAGCTTTCCTGCCAGACCCTTTCACTCTGGTTTCCAAGACAGGAAGCAAGGTGACAAGCAGTCACCAGATGGAGTTTGTTATGAAAGAAGCATGTGTGGAAGAAAAAAATAATTATATTAATGTACTCTCAATTATAATTGTTGCTGGGTGCTTTATAAATTTAATATGTATGCTATAAGTCGAATTGGCTGTCAGTTATGCTCCCTTTTACCCAAGATCTTTTGCCCTCTAAATGTTGATAAAAGGAATGTCTGCTATGAACAAAGTGAACCTGGTTGATAATACTGCAACTTTTGCCATGATTATGTCATTCGCTTTTCCACCTAGTGGACACGTATTGCTTTTGAATTATTTTGCCTAAATGCTTATCAGACCCTCCACTCCCACAAAAGCATATAAATGCCAGGAAATGTAATCTTAGCTTAGTGCAAATCATTGTGGATGTATACCATCTCAGTGGTTTGGACTCCGTGGTACCATGTTAATAAAGGTTCTCTGATGTAACGTACTCTCGTTGTGGACAGTGTATTATTTTTGAGTAACAGGATTTACATAAGTCGGTTAACAACAAAATTCCACAACAATTTGTGCCCGGACACGATGTGCTAAATCCCTGGAGCAGTCCGTGGTCCGGAGGGACGGTGAATGCCAACGAGATGCCATCCCTGATGGCGGCCTGTTCTTGCGGGTAACGTACTTCGAACAAAGGAAAGTACACATGTCAGAGAATTTTTATTGAATAGGCCTGAGAGGATCCTGCGGTCAGGGACCGTTAAGCCTCGGGCTGCTACAAGAGATCAGGATCTCTTGATGGGAGCTCGAGTCATCGCCGTACTTGAGTGGTACGGTACTCAGCTCACTGTGCTGTACTGGGTACAGCAGAGCAGAGGGGAAAATGCCAATCCCCTCTGGCCAAAAGAGGGGGGTTGGAATACCACCTCCGCACAAGAGAGGGGTTCGAGACCCGGCTCGCTGTGTAGTGTGATTGTTATGTGTCATGTGGATTGAGGTTATGAAGTGCATACTATATGGTATTTGTGACCTGGTATGGTTTGAAAGATGGAAATGCTGTTGTTGAATGTTTGTTGAGTTACCTGTTTGGATTCTGGTTTGTTCATTGTACTCACTGGAAGTTTGCTTGCTGTGAAATTGGTTGCATTGTATTGTGTGGAGGTGTACGGATGCGTAAGGAGTTACCTCTTTGGCGGATTTGTATGCACACTGATTTGCATTGATCTGCATGTGGTGCTGAGCGAGTGTTGAAATGGAACGTGTGCGAGTCCAATAGATTTCACTGGAATAAAACGTGCTCTATTGTGTTTGTGACCTGTGAAGCTTATGGGACATGCATGAGTACGGAAAATGGAGATAGAGATTGGTCATCACCGTAAGATTGTGAAGACTCGAACAAGGTGAGGTGCCACCACCGATTCCAGAGGAAAAAAACGATGACGACTGACTCCGCACGCCTCTGATTCAGAGTGCGGCGGATGTCGTTGAGAGTGTTTTGGGACCGGATCGAGAGGTGTGTGTGTGTGTGTGTGTGTGTGTGTGTGTGTGTGTGTGTGGTGTGGTGTGTGTGTGTGTGTGTGTGTGCGTGTGTGTGTGTGTGTGTGTGTGTGTGTGTGTGTGAATTCAATCTTGGTGAAAATCTGAATTGGAAGGCGATTGTAAGCTCGATAAGGAACTGAAGATTACTGGACGATGTCATATATGAAATGCTTGTTAGAAATGATATTGTAACAACTAAAGAAACTTCAGGCAGGGAGTGAAAGCAGCCTGGCTGTTCGTGGTTTTGGTACAGATACAAAACCAAGGTCACGAATCTCCTGAATGGGCCAACATAAATGCTGAATGTCTGTGCTTCGCCAGCAGAGAAGGATAAAATGCGTGTTCCCTACCTTGGATAGACGCTGAAGAAATGTTTAAATAACAATTGTGAATGTGGAATATAATTCCGAAAGTGAAGTCCATTAGGAGGCTCGCTATCGCCAGCATTATAGGTACTGAACCCTCATTCAATTCATATGCAGTTGGCGCTACTGGTGTCGAAATGCGCATGCCATTGGCAATGACGTGAGAGAAATGTTTTCCAAATTCGATTTGATTCGTACTAAAAATGTGATTGAAATGTAGAAATGTGATTTGGGAATGATTTAAAGTGATTCGTAAAAGTAGTTGTGTATGATTTGGTACCTTGGGATGATTGAGGATTTATAACCCCACCAGCATTCCGGGAGGAGAGTGATCAATCAATTATCCCTCGGATGGACGTTAAACTAGGCGTGCTGTCTTCATTAGTCTGTGAATGTTATGTTGATGGCTCTTCGTCTGAGTCCTCCGTAACAAGTGCGGACTGGCTGTCTGTTGCTCTTTGAACACACAGTCCGTGGCAAGCCGCCACCCAACCACTAAGCCAACACCAGGCCCTTCCCACACAGTTGATATTTGGGAAAAGATGGGAAAGTTCTACGCGAGATAGCTTAATGTGTGGACGGAGTTGGTTTGACTGCAATTTTAAATGCCATTCGCCTGATGACTCAACTTTGACAAATGATTTAACAATTTTTTGTACACCTGTTTTAAAACAGAGCTTTAAACTCTATTTATTTGTTTTGATGTTCCCAAAGAGAATGGGTTTGATTTAAAAGGTCAGAGGACGTGATTAGATGGCTCGTGTATGTGAGGTGGTTAATATTGCAGCATGTTGCCTGTTTTGGTTGATGAGAGAAATGGACAGATGGACAATGTCAGAGATTTAAAAATGTTGATGGAATTCGAATAGTGATGGAGAGGTTGGTTAAACATTATTTGGTCCGAGATATTCAGCTCCAGTTGACCAATGAAAGAAATGGTTGTCCATCTTGTCCATTTCTCTCATCACCAAAACAGCAACATGCTGCAATATAACCACCTCACATACACGAGCCATCTAATCACGTCCTCTGACCTTTTAAATACAAACCCATTCCTTTGGGAACATCAAAACAAATAAATATAGTTTAAAGCTCTGTTTTAAACAGGTGTACAAAAAATTGTTAAATCATTTGTCAAAGTTGAGTCATCAGGCGAATGGCATTTAAATTGCAGGTCAAAACACTCCGTCCACACATAAGCTATCTCGGTAGAACTTTCCCCATCTTTTCCCAAATATCACTGTTGTGGGGAAGCCTGGTGTTGGCTTAGTGGTTAGGGTGGCGGCTATCACCTACTCTAGTGGGTTACTCCTTTGGAATCTGTGGCCATAGTAACCAAGTATAATTCATTTTTGAAAACTCTCTGATGTAATTTTACCTCACGTCTTTATCCTGATGCGCAAAGTTGAATGCATCATCAGTGTCTGTCATTTGACATAACAGGATTTGAATCGAGTCAGTCTGTGTTTTTTTTGTGCTACATTTTATGCTTCTGTTTTTTTTAACTTGGACGTCTAATACTTTTACACTCTGTGAAAGTACCTTCGTTGTGCTTTATTGAACGGATATATAATCTTATATCGTAGTGGCCTAGGCTTCCATTGTGTTAAGTTGAACGGTAAATTATTTTTAAATATCGAGTGGTCCTTCGTTGTATTTTTAACCTTGTTTATATAGTTATCCCGAGTGAAGTCTCGTCCCGTTGTGTTTTTTCTGTTTGAAATGCCCGTCCAGTGGGATTCCAATTTGACTCAATGGTCGTCTGGTGAGGGAGTCCCGCCCTTACGGAAAATTGCTGAAATCTGTCAATGGGGAATGGAGGTTTTGTATTTATCCGAAAGTAAAGACAGTACCAGAATAAAACGTTTAGGCATATAACTTCACAATCAATTATTAATTCATGTTGTGTGGTGTGTGTGTGTGTGTTGTTGTTGTGTGTAGTCTGAATTCTCAGTTTAACTTTCACCAATTCTCACATTTAACGATTAACAAGTCCATTAGTGTGGTGGTTTACTGTATCTGTTATCTCTTTGTCTGTCTGACTGCTTCCACTTTTATGCGGCATAACTATTTTTATTAAGTAACCAAGTACCATTTGAGTTGTGTCATCAATTTCAACAGCTATATTTTGATAATAAGTTGAGCAAGACTTGTAATTTGTCACGGTTCAAAAAGGATTCGCGTCAAAACACTTGTCCGTATTTCCATTTGACTTGAGAGAATTTCCCAGTAGGTGGTTGCATATTGAGGGTCAAACCGAGCTGAATCCAGTTGCTGGTGGTCCCAGTGAGTCGTATAACAATTTAATATATCTTGAGATAAATACAAGTCATATTATAAATAACCTTAGTTTTGCTTGTGACCGTTTTGCATTGTTTAGCATTAAACAGCTCAAGTCAAAGTTTACGAGTCCATCGAATGGGTACAACGAGAGACCCCATCGAACGGCGTTTGCATTTCAGATGCCTTTTTATTTTTCAAATGTTTTAATGTTTTTGAATGGTCAAACTTCGAGAGGCTACACGTGTCTAATTTATTAGGATTATTGATGAAATTAGACGAGTTAGGCACTGTCATTCAACCACTTTGTGCCATGGATAGTTTTAAAAAACTAAAGAAAATTACCTGTTTTACTAGCTTCACACGACAACTCAAATTGCTTCCACTTATGGACCACTACTGGAATGGTGTCTATCGAGCTTACGATCCTAATAAAGAGCGTACAATGTTCGTGTACTTAATTGAGATCAGTGTTCATTAAAAACCAACAGCATTAGAACACAACAAAGTCATTTGCATTTTATTCTTAATGGCTATTACAACTACATACTCAAAAAACACACAAATAATGAAATTCGTCAAATCTTTCGTTGATTGTGTGTATTCAAGTGAGGCTGGCGCCGATCGACGATCTTAAATTGGCAATCTCAATGCTTTGCCCGCCTGCCCCGCCAGCACACAACGGCACTTGAATCTGGTTTGTAAGTCGCTAAGTCACAAAGTATTCAAAGAGAAAGGCTAATCTCGGTAAGAAAGGATATTCATCCTTGCACTATGAAGACAACGCGCCCGAAACTCAAGGTAATCCCTGATGTACGATGCGGACGCCACTGATGTGGGGGAATTCATGCGCAAGTTACAGTGTTGCTGACGGGCTCCTACTCATAAACTGTCCTCAACCAACACCAGGGCATGGCGGTGTGAAGGGCCGCCGGCTTTCCAACCAGTTGTGTCACCATTTCACCGAAGTCCACGTGGCAAGACTCGCTCCTGCTCCTATCCGGTTCACAGTGAACCTGGGCGTGTATTTTTAGCCTAGTGATGTTTTTTAACTCACACACACGCCAAAGCACGACCGCCGACACCCCCCACGGCTAAATTCTCGAGGAATAGTGGGTCACTCCGCCCTTCCCGCTTGCTCGTTGCTTGGCAAGCCAGCCTTTCCTACTCCAACGGTTATGGATGAGCGATGCGATCTTTTGAGTACTTACCATAAAAGCGGCTCTCTCCACCAGGCAATATTTCCCTATGAATGAACACACATCATTGGATTGTGGGTTTAATTATAACAACCCGATGCTACATCCCGTGGCTCGGTTCACCTTTCCCTCGGAAGTACTTTTTTCTCCCAGGTGCTGGGGTATACCACCCATCATTTAACTCCCCATCTATCTAAGCGTTCTTGCTCTTTGCAGACAGCGACTCACTCAGCGACACATGACTTTGTTTGTACTTACTTGATATCGCTAAATTTTAACACAGTGGCCTATTTCTGGACGCGCCGCCGCCAGCCACTGATTCATGGAGAGTCGACTGCTATTATTACATAGGCAAGTATACCTTGAAAAGCCAAAGGCTCCCTGCATCTTGTTACGCTCCAGTTCCAGATTGTTGGTTCCTTATAGCGCGAGCTCGTGTGGATGTACATTGTCAAGACAATTTCTCGGGTTCCAAAGTGTCACTCGACCTCAGCTACATGTTAGTACCGTTGATCGCCCCCATCTGGATTGATTTTACAAACAGCTGCTCAATTCACCGCTGAGTCTCTTCTGATTATCCCATTTTGCTGACACTATTCACACACCACAACGTCGTACTTTTCACCGCTGACCCCAGAACCGCGCCGCAAAGTCTGCTTTGAGCACCCTCCCAAATAGTTCCCCCAAACTGTCCTAAGGGGTTTGCATCCGACCACCCGGTTTCAGCGATTTTGCTGACTCACGCTCGTCTGTCTGAGGCCACAAAGCGTCCTCCTTTGGCCTCTGTGCCTTACGGCCCGAAGGTCATGATCTTGCATGCTAGTTTGCAATTCCCTGCATCGTTGTATTCATACAAGGAATCCCCGCTTGCCCACGTAAGTCTGTCTCAACCTGCACCTGTCCCGGTTGCCTCTGTCGATTACCGTGCCCCTGCGGTGCCGATCCCCTTCTCGCTTCCTTCGGTCACTATTCGCGCCCTATGGATCGATGTCTTCCTCTCGAGATCCATTCAAGTTTCGGTTATGTCTTTTAGAGCATTCACCCCTCATACACACACCAAACTTAGTTTCGCTCGCCTCGATCCTTTGCACGACACTAATCAACCAAATTATAATATCCAAGTTTCACACTGCGCAAATGCGTATCATTCTCTAGGGCACGAACACGACCGTCTGAACTCCCCGTGCGATTCACTGGTCCATATGTAACTTACATTAATTCGCACTGCATGGCATCCCCCGAATCATCCGGCCCCTGGTGTTTGCTGCTCTCGGAATCATCAAAATTAGCATTTACTAATGGAAACGTCGCCGCAGCTCACGCTTCGCCATGGGACGTCCACCCGTGGACCGCCTGGACTGAATCGACCCACAAATGATAACATCCTAAAGTCGCCGACCCCTATTTCCAGGTGGTTGCACACAATTGAAATGTACCATTCAATAGTGTTTATATTTTTCCTTTCGTTTTCCACGATAAAGTTCCAGAATTGGGCTAACATGTAAAACTATTCTGTCGCATAACCATGAATTTGTTCTGCTGGATGCACCCTGAAAATTTCTCCTAGTGTCAGATGTTCAATGGAGGTGAGCATTTGTGAAGTTGTCACCCCCCTGGCTAGTGCTCTAGGCAGGGTTAGGCCTCGGTCGATTGTGGAATGTGATCACATTGTAGATGCTTGATGATGTTCAATCGACCTACTACCATGTACGTGAGTCTGCGTGTGGATAATGTCTTGAGGGTTCCCGTGTATGTTCGCCGTGCTTCTGATCAGATATCCGTGAATTTCTTTTTTAGGTACTGACAGTCTTGGCATCGTGGAGGGCTTCTCCAGGTTGCTGCGTGGTCACGAAAGCTCCCCCCGGCATGGGAAATGATGGAGGTCTCCTGTTAATGAGCAAGCCGGGTATTTGTGTCGGCCTAGTTTGGCGACCTTTATAATATTCTTAGCTATGAATCTCACAAGGAATGGGAGAGATTTGTTTGATAATACTATGCGATGATTCGTATTAGCGATGGGGTTTACATCATTGTCAGTCAGCAGAAGTTTGGGTCTGATATCTTTTCGGCAAAGTTCACATTTTTGCGGGCCTTATTGACTCTCTAGTCCTGCGATGGATATCACCTGTGCTAAATCCGCCCGCCATGTATGGATGGAAGTTCTATTTCTCCACTGCCGTGGTCCTGTCATGGCATGCTTTGTCTGGTCAATCGGCGGTCTGAATAGTCGAGTGTTGCCCGAGCTGCAGATGCCACTACTTTGGCTTGGAAGGGCCATTGAAAGATTTGGTGGAAGTTCCAGTTAGGCACCTGTCGAGGTTGTGGCGATAAAACGTTCAGAGGAATAACAAGCGGAATGGGTTTTAGCTAAAATGGTTTCTTTTTCGCAAACGGGGATTATGTTAATGGTGAAGGGGGGGAGAGAAGGGTTAAGGGGGGGAGGAGGTATTTTTTAGTTTAAACAATAACCTTCAGCCTATCAAGATTGAACTTGAATTCCTCTGTCATAAATATAGATGCGGTTGCACATAAACCAACAATAGCATAAAGATAAACGCGTGGATTTGATTGGGGGGTTGGGATGAGCTGCGGCACGGTATGGGGTGAGAGCCGACCTTGGCATTGGACTATAGAACAAACGCAAGCACCAGCCCGTAGCACCAAGACCCACCCGAACACTTATCCCCCCCCAAAAAAATAGCACTTTTCTATTTTGCTAGAGTGCATAGCTTGCATAAACCGGTCTTGTCTCCTGATCTTGGATGTAATGTCTCATGCAGTATTAATCATTAAATTCTTGCCAGGAATTCCGAATCAACAATTAAAAGATGCTCTGACATCTGCTCCAGGGAAACGTTGGATGTCCATGTGTGCTCGTCTCATCACGCCGAGAAACGGCAACGAATGGGGCGGTGCGAGGATTAGGGATAGGGGCATTTCATAAAAGGATGCTGTACTATTTATAATGGTGGAGCAGGCCGGTGCACGATACCACTACTCCGAGGTAAATACTAAGTCACAGGGGGTGGGGGTAAGCTTGGCGGCTGAGCTTATTTAAGATATTGCGGTTTGGCGTTCGCAGGAGGATGGGTGTGGTGGGAGGCCGACAGAAACATTATTAAAATGTTTAGTTGTGAAAAGCGTCATGGTCTTATTGTTTTGAAACATAAGGGGTGGTAAGCAAATCATTGACTGTGCTTAGTAGCGAGATCAGATGTGGATGGATTTGGTTGGGGAGCAATGGATGAGGGGGCGAATAGGGTTGTCAGACGGGGAGGTGTGCAATCCATGGGAGATGGGACGTGCGGGGATGGATGGTGATGGAAATGACTGAGCCGATGCAGTGTGAAGCAACTCCCCTGTTGAAGTAGCCGGGGCATCGGGAGCGTGTCGCAATGTTTGTTTTTCGCGCTTAGGTGTAGTGAGGTGTGGTTGCTCTGCCCTGCACGTCCTCGAGGAGGCTCAGCTGCAGGATATGGTGTTGGGTGGCTTCCAAGACGATCGAGCCTGTTGGTTTGAGGTAACAATTGAGCCGTCCAATCGGCGTGTAAACTAAGCTGGTTTATTAGGAGGGGGTCTTGGGCTCATGGTGCCTGTACAGTATATATATAGATAATGGAGAGAGTGTGTCCAAATTAAGATCGTCCGTTGAGTGACGAATGTGGGTCGGAATAGTTGATCTCTTGCCTGACTAGATAGAGGCCAGTCATACAACGGACATAGCAGTAATGGTTTGGCTTCTCGTTCTCCAGGTTGTAGTCGCTGCGAGCATAACCCCAGACACAGTGCTACATGTCCTATGCTGGTTCTTTTAAGTTCGGCTTTGTGGTTCGAGGCAGCAAAATGGAATTTTTGTCGTATCTGGTTTTGGCGATGTTGCTGTTGCTTAGAGGGAGCCACCCATGGACAGGCTCAGTCTGTGCGTGTCCAGTGTATTTGATATTTACAGGGCCGCAAGTCTGGGTGACCTTACTGTACACTGAGCACCGTGCGCATGCTTAAATCAGATCAAGTCATGTCTGGTAAGACATGTTTGGTCTACGGTTTATTATGTAATTTCTGTGCCAGTGCGGTTCATACTTAGTGATCCATATAGTTTGACGATTATTGTTGCTGCCTGAACTCGATCGAAAGGGTTACCATCTGAGTGTTTTGCCATGCCTTCCCAGCAGAGTTTTGGCAGGATATTCTTGCTTAACATTCCATCTATAGTGACGGGAATAGCGGGCGTATTTGCCTGTGGCCGTGATTTTGGGACCATGAGGCGTTGTTCAGCATTGATGGAGTGACGGGGCCTAGGAGCAGGTTGTCGAGCATTATGCCTACGGGGGACGGAATGAGTTGGGGGTTGCCGGGCGCCAGAGTGGGGGAGGTGGTTGGGATGGAGTGTGTGGGGAGGTGAGGGTTCGGGGGGCGCAGTTGAGGTAGCGGCGGCTCCAAAGGTCTTTGGACGTTGGGAGGTGGATGCCGGTCACTTAGGGGAGGCACAGGGCAGTATAGGTACGCCGGGGGAGCTCTTGGTGAAGCGGCGATATCATAATTAGTCCCTGTGTTGGGATCTTGCAGTTGTGTTATTTTATTGGATGGATAGTGGACGGTTTCCTTGGCAGCTATTTTTGGATTGTGTGGAGTAATCTGTGCTGCTTCTCGGATTTCCAGCGGTGTCACACGAGATGGCCGGATGGGGTTTCCCCGGGGTGTTCTATGTGCTCGAATAGGATGAGACAATAGGTGTTTTATTTTTCCTGGGAGCCGCATGGTTCTGGGAGTTGGGGAGAAGTGTGTCGGCTAGCTGGTGTGAGGTGATTCAGCAGGCGGTTACTTGGGTTAATGGGTTTGGAGTGGGGTGCTGGATGTCTAATTGGTGATCTGTCCCTTGTTGTATCTGCCTTAAGCGTAGTTGGATGGGATTGAGCTTTTTGAAGGTCCCGGGGGATTGGGGGTTGTGGGTGGTTCTAATTGTTGGTCCGTCTGCTTGGTTGTAGGAGTTGTGTGGCTGTGTTGCTGGTCTTGGGTGTGGGTATTTGAGTTGGTTCGTCATCTTAGGTGTATTCTGGTCTCTGTTTATGTCGAATGAGGCGATGTGACTTCACGTGGGGACGCATGAGGTGTTGTGGATTGTCGTGGCTATTCGGGGTAATTTGTTGGGTCGTGTTAGTTTTGAATAGAGGAAATTTGTGTTATGATGGATGAGTGTTGCGCTGACACAATAGGTTGTGAGGGTGTGGGCAACCGTGATTATAAGTTCTTGAACCTTGGGTCATGGCTTTTTGGGTCTTAGTTGGTTGTTGGTTTTTGTAGTTTTAGGCAGTCATGTGGAGTACTCGTATAATTCGGGTGCCTGTTGGGAGTTCGCATTTTAATTGGGTAGTGTAGTGTGTTACTGCGGTACGGAGTGGTTTTCATATGCGGTTGTTGTTAGATTCATAGCTGTACCGTTATCTGGAGGGGTATGTGGGATTGTTGGGGCGACTCGAGGGCTTCTGAGGCGCTCGCTGGGTGCGTTTGCGCGAGGTGGCCATAAGAAGTTAGTCAATTGGGCGAGAGGGCAGTCCATGGAGTGTGCGTTTGGGGTTCCTGAGGTTTGTGCCTGCAAGGTGAGCTCGTGCTTACAGAGGCCGCTCTGTGTTGCCCGGTGGTGTTGGATCCGCGCAAGGGGAGAGCTTTGTATCTCCGGTTACTTATCATGGGAGCGCACGTACCGTCGATGCGGGGCTGGATGGAAGGCTGGGTGAATTGAGCTGGGGTTCGCGTTCAGTGCCAATGAAGGGGGCGGGGTTGATGGAGGGAATCTGTGGGGCGGACGGTAGGCATATGTGGTGTTCTCTGTTAGGGGAATCGGGGCGTTTGTTGGCGGCTGTGTTGGGAGAGTCGGTGGCTTGAGGGAGTCTGAGTGAGTTTTTTCCAGATTGATGATATTTCTGGGTAACGTAGTGGGTTTCACTTTATTATTGTTACCAGTTTTGTTTTTCGGCTGTCAAATTCTACGGCGAAACGTAGAAGAAATGAAAAAAGTTAAACTCCGCTCGTTATAATCTCCACAGGCGACCCTCACGGCCTGTTAAAAAGATAGCAAACGGTCGCTAGGGCGTAGGGTACCACCCCTGACGGCCACCACAGAAATCTGCAAGGGATACCGGTTCTGCACGATTCTTGTCAATCAGAGGCGTTTTACAGGCCCGCCGATCTCTCACCAGATTTAAGCAAAATGTTGGACTTAGGGCCTTATTAACTTTAACATTAT
>CM068953.1:43064689-43075165 GCA_035128595.1 Eptatretus atami | reverse complement strand
TTGCCACGGACTGTGTGTTCAAAGAGCAACAGACAGCCAGTCCGCACTTGTTACGGAGGACTCAGACGAAGAGCCATCAACATAACATTCACAGACTAATGAAGACAGCACGCCTAGTTTAACGTCCATCCGAGGGATAATTGATTGATCACTCTCCTCCCGGAATGCTGGTGGGGTTATAAATCCTCAATCATCCCAAGGTACCAAATCATACACAACTACTTTTACGAATCACTTTAAATCATTCCCAAATCACATTTCTACATTTCAATCACATTTTTAGTACGAATCAAATCGAATTTGGAAAACATTTCTCTCACGTCATTGCCAATGGCATGCGCATTTCGACACCAGTAGCGCCAACTGCATATGAATTGAATGAGGGTTCAGTACCTATAATGCTGGCGATAGCGAGCCTCCTAATGGACTTCACTTTCGGAATTATATTCCACATTCACAATTGTTATTTAAACATTTCTTCAGCGTCTATCCAAGGTAGGGAACACGCATTTTATCCTTCTCTGCTGGCGAAGCACAGACATTCAGCATTTATGTTGGCCCATTCAGGAGATTCGTGACCTTGGTTTTGTATCCTGTACCAAAACCACGAACAGCCAGGCTGCTTTCACTCCCTGCCTGAAGTTTCTTTAGTTGTTACAATATCATTTCTAACAAGCATTTCATATATGACATCGTCAGTAATCTTCAGTTCCTTTATCGAGCTTACAATCGCTTCCAATTCAGATTTTCACCAAGATTGAATTCACACAACACACACACACACACACACACACACACCACACACACACACACACACACACCACACCACACACACACACACACACACACACACACACACACACACACACCTCTCGATCCGGTCCCAAAACACTCTCAACGACATCCGCCGCACTCTGAATCAGAGGCGTGCGGAGTCAGTCGTCATCGTTTTTTTCCTCTGGAATCGGTGGTGGCACCTCACCTTGTTCGAGTCTTCACAATCTTACGGTGATGACCAATCTCTATCTCCATTTTCCGTACTCATGCATGTCCCATAAGCTTCACAGGTCACAAACACAATAGAGCACGTTTTATTCCAGTGAAATCTATTGGACTCGCACACGTTCCATTTCAACACTCGCTCAGCACCACATGCAGATCAATGCAAATCAGTGTGCATACAAATCCGCCAAAGAGGTAACTCCTTACGCATCCGTACACCTCCACACAATACAATGCAACCAATTTCACAGCAAGCAAACTTCCAGTGAGTACAATGAACAAACCAGAATCCAAACAGGTAACTCAACAAACATTCAACAACAGCATTTCCATCTTTCAAACCATACCAGGTCACAAATACCATATAGTATGCACTTCATAACCTCAATCCACATGACACATAACAATCACACTACACAGCGAGCCGGGTCTCGAACCCCTCTCTTGTGCGGAGGTGGTATTCCAACCCCCCTCTTTTGGCCAGAGGGGATTGGCATTTTCCCCTCTGCTCTGCTGTACCCAGTACAGCACAGTGAGCTGAGTACCGTACCACTCAAGTACGGCGATGACTCGAGCTCCCATCAAGAGATCCTGATCTCTTGTAGAGCCCGAGGCTTAACGGTCCCTGACCGCAGGATCCTCTCAGGCCTATTCAATAAAAATTCTCTGACATGTGTACTTTCCTTTGTTCGAAGTACGTTACCCGCAAGAACAGGCCGCCATCAGGGATGGCATCTCGTTGGCATTCACCGTCCCTCCGGACCACGGACTGCTCCAGGGATTTAGCACATCGTGTCCGGGCACAAATTGTTGTGGAATTTTGTTGTTAACCGACTTATGTAAATCCTGTTACTCAAAAATAATACACTGTCCACAACGAGAGTACGTTACATCAGAGAACCTTTATTAACATGGTACCACGGAGTCCAAACCACTGAGATGGTATACATCCACAATGATTTGCACTAAGCTAAGATTACATTTCCTGGCATTTATATGCTTTTGTGGGAGTGGAGGGTCTGATAAGCATTTAGGCAAAATAATTCAAAAGCAATACGTGTCCACTAGGTGGAAAAGCGAATGACATAATCATGGCAAAAGTTGCAGTATTATCAACCAGGTTCACTTTGTTCATAGCAGACATTCCTTTTATCAACATTTAGAGGGCAAAAGATCTTGGGTAAAAGGGAGCATAACTGACAGCCAATTCGACTTATAGCATACATATTAAATTTATAAAGCACCCAGCAACAATTATAATTGAGAGTACATTAATATAATTATTTTTTTCTTCCACACATGCTTCTTTCATAACAAACTCCATCTGGTGACTGCTTGTCACCTTGCTTCCTGTCTTGGAAACCAGAGTGAAAGGGTCTGGCAGGAAAGCTGTGTCAAGTTTTCTTGGATTCTCTCATTTCACAACATAGTATCTCCCGGCAACGCATCAAATTATTTAGCATGTGTCGATGATCCGCATGCAGCTTCGCTGATCCCTTGTTCTCAGCATCACGGTCTTGAACCTCATGGTCACTCAAAGCATCCTTCAGTTTCTGGAATCTTGGTTCAGATTTTCCTTCCAAATAACAGCCCTACTGGCTTTTCCCTGTGGTAGAGTGAGGTGCTGCCCTGCACGCCACAACGTATGATAACATTGCTCTTTCCAGTCCCTCCCTTCAGCTTGCGCAATCTTCATACGCTTCTTCAGAGACTGGTTCTGACGTTCTACTTCGCCATTTGCCTGTGGCCACTTTGGAGTCACACGATGGTGGTAGATGAACAATAGTGTCCATGAAATCCGTAAATGTCTGAGCAATTGAATTGTGGTCTATTGTCTGCATACAGAGTGGCTGGTATACCATGCCTAACGCAAAAAATCTCTGTTAATACTGCCACCAGTTCTCTGCTGTTGTGATCTCATGATTGCATACTCATGGTAATTACTGTAGTCGTCAATCACAACCTTACCGACTCTCCAGACGGTAAGGGACCCAAAATGTCAACAGCCACATCTTCCATGGTCCCCACTGGAAGCAATCAATGTACTTCAGACAGGCTTCTGGCAGATTTGGTCGACTAACAAGTTGACATCCATGGCAGGATTTGACACATTTTCTCCACATCTCTTTCTATTCATGGCCACCAGACTTTTGTCCTCAGTTTGTTTGGACTAACAATTCCCAAATGACCTTCATATGCTAGCATCACCAGTCTTGGTCCCAACATCTGTGGCATCACAATCCTACTACCCCTGAGAATGCATTTCCCAATGAACAAAGCTTATCTCGCACAGCTACATATGCCTTGTATTGGCAGTTCTCACACTCTCAGTCTTGATACCCTGTCTGACCTCATCTAACTCTGGATCATGGTCTCTCTCTCTCTCTACCTCTCGGGTTGTCATTGCTTTAGGTGTTGCGTGTACTGCCACAAATCACACAAACTATTAAGCTTCCTTCTCTAGTGAAGATTCCTGTCTCTTTGCCACCTTTAATGTAATGTCGATAGAGGCATCTGCCACAATTTGTCTTGCCAGCAATGTGGACCACCTTGTACCTATATGGTTTAAGTCTTGGGACCCAACTCTCAATCCTTGCACATGGCTTGGACCTCCATTGAATATATCACCACCAATGGCTTGTGGTCTGTCACCAACTCAAACTCAATGCCAATATTATAATAATGATATATATATATATATATATTATATATATATATATATATATTATAATATATATATATATGCATGGAATCGATCAACACGCCCAGACAAGTCCCAAGGCCTCCTTTTCTGTCTGCGGATATCTCCACTCGAACGTCTGTGAGCGACCAGATTGCAACGCAAAATTCTTGGTTCTTCCATTATGTATCTGCACTAAACACTGTACCTAATCCCACAGGACTGGCATCTGCAATGACTATTGGTTTCGTTGCTTGGGATTGTAATATCCAGGTGTTTGAGCAACTCATCATCAAATTCACCTTAAATGCTTGAAAAGCATCTTTTTGTTCCTGGCCAAACACAAATCGCTTGTTCTCCTTTGTTCAACTTTTGCAATGGATCTGCTCAGGTAGCAATGTTGGAATGAACCTTGCACAATAGTTCACAAGACTCAAACAACTTCTCACTTCACTCGCATTCCGTGGCTCTCACGCCTCAGCTAATGCTTCCCTTTGTCTTCGGTGGGTTGATGCCTTTCACTCGTCAGCTTGTGACCCATGAACACCAGCTCTGAACCCCGAACTGGCACTGTCTGCATTCACAGTCAAAGTCGGTCGTTGTAAGTTTTCCCACCACCAACTTCAACCTTTTGTCATGTTCTCAGATCAATACATGTCGCACTATGAACGACAATGTATCAGAAGATGTTAGCTGTCCCTGGAATGCCGTGAATCACTTTGTGGATCTCATGTTGGTAAATCTCAGGTGCTGCATTGATACCAAATAACAGCCTCTTTTACCTGCTGCATCCACAGTGTGTAACAAACGTTGTTACATTTCTTGACTCCACGTGCAATTCTAACGGTGGTACCCCCACTTCAAGTCAACTTGGAAACACTTTGCTCATTGCCAATTACTGGAGTACCTCATCTATCATGAGTATGGGAGCGCTCTTACCACTGCTTCGTTCACCATTGCATATCAATGGCACAGTCTAATATCTCCATTTTGGTTTTGGGATCACTACAACCTGACTCACCCCAAAATGTCATTCCCTCCACAGGCTCAATTATGCCCTATTCAATAAGTTATTGGAGCTTTGCTTCAACTTTACTCCGCAACCCAAATGGTGTCTTCTAACCGGCCAGAGCAAACTGGTTTAACCTCAGGGTCGATTGTCAGTTTAAATTGACAGCCTTGTAGCTTTCCGACCCCTCTGAAAAGCGGCTCAAAGTTGCGTTTCAGATCTACCTCGGACATCACTGAGTTTACTCCCAATCCAGTGTGTAATATACCCAATGCCTGGGCAGTCTCTTTACTCATCATCAACAGCTCCCCCTTTTCCTCAATGACCACAAATTTTGCACTCGTCTTCCTTCACCAGCGCTCACTTCTGCAGTAAAAATCCCATCCTCGTCACCAATGTCACATCGTCGAGGCCAGGAAACCAGAAACCCAGCTTGATTACGGGAAAATCATTTCCTGTACTTTTTGATTTTGTGGAAGATGGATTTCACCGTCTCGACCTGATGCTCAATGAATCCATTTGATTTGGGTATGTGGGGATGACGTTGATTGGATTCAAAATTTGATTCCCAGCGAAAGAACAAATTCCTCACTTGCAAAAATGAGGACGTTATTGCTTATAAAAGTATCAGGAATTCCAAACCTAAAGTTATCTTTGAGAAGGTCGGCAAGACCTTGAGGACACCACCGTAACTCAAGAACCAGATTTTACAAAAATAATACTTCTTTTTTATATCCAGATTAATATTCAGTGATGTGGATCGTGAATACAGGGAAATTATACGTTAACAAAACATGTTCTGAGTGTTTGTTATAACCAGGGTGCCTAATTCAGTCGTCTGACTGTATATGTAAAAATTCACTACTTAAATATGCATTGTAACATTTGCCATTGTACACTGTCTGCAAACAATAAATGTTTATGACTTCCCACTGCTTGCTTGTGCATCATCCATGTATACCAATAAAAGGCAGTGTGTGTGTGTGTGTCAGTGTGTGCGTCTCCTCCATAATCCAAAACCATAAAACCGAGCAGCCTGAAACTTTGCATGCAAACTAAGAAGACTCTAAGAAAGTGGAAGAGTAAAATTGGTGTTTTGGGTTAATAAAACACCCTTTTTGAGAAATTAAACAGCCTTTATTAATTTATATCCTTCATTGGTGATCCTCGGCCACTCGCTCTCTGGGGTCTTATGGTATTTCCTGGGTCACCTCGTTGGGCTCTTGAAGCCGCCAATGCCTTTTTGGCCTGCTCAACCATGCCTTGAATTGGAAACAAACTGCAATGATTTCTCAATGATAAAGTTGTTGTTTTTCATTTTCCTCACTCATACTATCGAATGCCTGTTTATCATAGCTTCGAATCGCTGAGTACATTGCAATGCTATAATAATACCCGGCGATGTCAGTGTTTCGTGGCTTTATTTAATTTCCACACATGCGGTAAACCACGAGTATCTCTTAAACTAAGGAGAATACAAAATTTAATCCACAACGAACTTACAAGCAGTTCCGTCTCCAAGAAAGTGTTTCATTTTATCATTCCGTCTCCAAGAAAAGTGTTCATTTGTCAAATTCCAGACATATTTGGACCATTTGGGCGTCTCTGGGAGGTGTATCCTTAATGTGTTGCTAATTGCGTGCAAAATGAGCCGAGCAGTTTCTTATCAACTGTTTCATTGGAGTACTTGCTTAAGTGCTTAAGGCACTTGGCAAGTGCTTTCCAAGCTGTTGGTGTTTCGTTTCGGTAAAATATACCCGTGCTCTCAATGGAACATTGATTAGACAGACGTACGTTGCCGCCTGTGTTGGGCCCTGTGGTGCCATGCGGTTGGTGCCTCGGTAGATGTCTCATCGCCTGAAAATGTGCAATTTATTTTTACAGGGCATCATTTTGTTTTTACCTTTTTGTGTGGATCTCCTTTTAATATAATCCACCCCTCCCTTCGACATCGATACATATATAAAACAATAAGGTCCATCTGACCACGTGTTTGCCACGATTTGGCTGTGAAGGCATCGAGCAGAGATCGACATTTTGTTGTTCTGTGCTTTGATAAAATTTTCAATTGAATTTTACTAATTTCCCACTTGAATTCCTCTTCAAAGAACTCTGTTTAAAGGTAAATCTTTGTTTGTCGTTTTTATGTGATTTTATGCGAGTGTACGTAACAGAACGTTTTGTGGTGTGTGTGTGGTGTGTGTGGTGTGTTGTGTGTGTGTGTGTGTGTGTGTTGTGTGTGTGTGTGTCTTTGATTGGTATCTACATATGTGGAATTCAGAATGTGGAATGGAGTCCTCCCAGGGTAGGCTCAAAGTATTCCACCTTCATTTTGGTAAAGGGTCACAATCCACAGACCAAGCTGTGAAGTTCTCTGTTCTCAAAGTTTTGTGCCAGGGGCTCTCTTCAGGATCGTTACTGAGCCCTGGACAGCTTCCAACTGTAGTTCATTTGCGTAATATTCCCATGTTCAGTAAATAGTATCTTCACCACCACTAATTGCAAAAGAATCATTTCCACTGCAGTGCATTTCAGTAAGACCCCCCTTAATCACCATACTAAAAGTCCTAAAAATCCCACGCAGTGAAAAGTAGTGTTTTTCATAATTGAAAATTAGCTTCCGCCATAAGACAAAATTCATTTTGTCGCTATTACTTTGCATCTAAGTACAAATTGAAGCAAATCAAGTGTCCAAACCATGTTTTCAAGGTCAATGAACATGATAGGCAATTTGCAAATTAATGTTTTGAATATAATTTGCATATTATGCAAATTTAGTTTCAGGAATTAGAGAAATTTCTAATTTTCACTATTATTTTCCATATAAGGAACAAGTATCCAATCCCATATTTATGAATATAACTGCATAAAATATGCATATTAGCTTTGAGCAATTAGAGAAAATCCAAAATGTCAGATAACTTTGCACCATGTGCCTGATACAAACAATAAAGGCATATAAAAGCAAGTATGAAAAATTTACTAAAGCGGCAACAAGCAATACCTGAAATACTTAAGTGTGACACCCAATCAAGATGATAAGATACATTTAACACTGGTTTTCACTGTAATCGGTATGTGGTTATGTTTTAATGAATTTTCAGGTAACATATCAATCAGTATCACTGCTGTCATCTATCCCACGCGAGAATGAATTAGCGCAACTTACACCTTTACACCCCACACATCCATGGACAGTCAATGGAATACGCTTGCAGGTGCATCTGCTGTGGAAACTTGCAGGTGCATCATCTCTCAGATCCAGGCTCAGGCAGACTCTGCCCCTTGTGTAAGAAGCGCACTTTCTCGAACTTCCGCATTTCAGAATAGGAACAACTGAAGCCGTGTTTATGAGAGTATCTACGATGAACCGTGCTGAAAACTGATGATGCATTTTCAGTTGCTAGTCCAAATTGCAATGGGGCTAGAATGACTCTTGGCCTTGTTGCTTGCATTATAACTTGTCCGAATGATGATACCTTCAGATCAGTGTTTTTGCCACGAACAAACCTTGCACAACATCAGTAGTGACTTGTGGAATGAACTGCACAGCTGCTTCTGTTGATGACATCTGTTCTCTGGTTGGATATACATCATAGAAGAGTCAACTGCCTTTATGTCACTCTTGATAAGCTTGGCACTGTGTTTATCATTCGTATTTTCTCAATATTGGGTCCTCTTTCTTCTGTTCCTTGTAAAAGTCATGGAGAATATTTGCTGCTGTTCGTCTAAAGTTACAACATTTGGCTTCCCATTCAGCTCGGTTATATTGATATTGTCACCAAAATGTTCCATGAGTTTACTCTTTCATATGTGTAAAGCCATAAGCTGCAACCTCTGAACCAAAAAGACCTGTCTCCATTTTTCTCAATCAAGTCTGTTAATCATCATTTTTCCTCCAGGTACTTTGTAAACCAACAGGAATGCTTCATATCTTTCTGCTTATTTGGGTCTGCCAAGTCTTTGTTTCTTTGCGTCTGTCAAGCCTTTGTTTCTTTGCAACACTACTCGTCCAGAGGAAATGTTGCTGTGGAACCTGCTTCCCAGTCCTGAAGTTGACATTCCAGCTTTGATGATAACTGCATCGCTGCGATTGAGGTCATGAGCACTGCAATTCTGCCTGAAACTAATGTAGACCATCCATCTTTCCTTGTGTGCACATAATGCAAGACAATATTTTGGAAATGATGTGGTTCTTACAGGATAGACATCCATGCCATCACACTTTCTCATTGTAAGTAGCTCTTTAACTGCAAAACAAAAACAGTACTTGACAAACTGAAACGTTGGCGTTTCTGAACGAGGATACACGGTGAGGGCTGATATCTGTTTCAGTTACTTTTTCTTGTGCCTTTGCAATCGTCTGTGGACGAGTGAAAACCCGTCGCATTCTGTGTGTACTCGCTACCTTTATGAGTTCTTATACTACTTCCTTGCTGCTCACTGGCCCTGTTGATACTCTCGCTGCTCTTTTCTCGTAGGATTTGCAGTATCCTGACCATCTTCTAAACTCTTCTTCGCAGAAACCACAATCAGCCATAGCTATCTGTAATTCATGAAATAACAGAGCAGAAACAATACAAGTTAGGGTTAGGGTTACCGTTCAATCGGATACAGTACTTAGATGCAAAGTTATAGTGAAAATATGAATTTTCTCTTATGGCACAAGTTAATTTTCATGTTATATGCAAATTACACTACTTTCCCATGCGAGGATTTTTAGACTTTTAGTATGGTGATTAGGGGGTCTTACTGAAATGCACTGCAGTGGAAACAATATTTTGCAATTAGTGGTGGGTTACCCCCTCAAATTTGCCGCATTGACTGGACTACCAGGGATGGTTTTTAATATCTCTGTGAGGTCCTTCTTCATCATTCCCTGAGGTTCTTCGTGATCACTGGTACAACTTTGGCATTCTTCAGCTTCCAGGATCTTTTGACTCATTCTTAGAGGTCTTGATATTTGGTCATTTTCTGGAGCTTCTGCATCGTTAAGTCCAAATTCACACGTATTAACACTTTCGATTTGGTCAATTAGCAATGCCTTTTCTCTCTTTGTTTGTACCCCAGTGTGATATCTGGTCGGCAATGCTTTGTTTTTCGTATGTTTCACGCCTGATGGGAGTCATTAGGTCGACATGAGCGGTAACTTCAATGTTTTCAGTGATTGCTTATGGTTAATTTTCCCACAAGATTTTTCTGGAATTGGAATATCAAAAGCTTTTGCAGATGTTCCAGTGCATTATTTAAACTCCTGTTGTGTCGTTGTGTTCTGACAACTTTTTTTGTTTTTTTCGTGTCGGTCATTAAACGTCAACAATATCAATTCTCTTTGCTAACACTCACCTCCTCCCTCACCTGGTCTCATTTTTTTTCCTCCTCACCCTCCTCTCTCACTCTGTCCAATTCTCGCTCCCACATCTAATAAATGAAGCACTTCTCCTCCACAACCTTGGAGCTCCTTGCGTCTGTCTGTCTGTCTGTGTTTCTTCTCTCTTTCTCACGCACCCCACCCTCCCGCAGTGAATAGCACATTTTGGTGAGGTGTCGCTTCACAGACTAATGAAGACAGCACGCCTAGTTTAACGTCCATCCGAGGGATAATTGATTGATCACTCTCTCCCGGAATGCTGGTGGGAGGTTATAAATCCTCAATCATCCCAAGGTACCAAATCATACACAACTACTTTACGAATCACTTTAAAATCATTCCAAATCACATTTCTACATTTCAATCACATTTTTAGTACGAATCAAATCGAATTTTGGAAACATTTCTCTCACG
>CM068953.1:43034770-43046453 GCA_035128595.1 Eptatretus atami | reverse complement strand
TCTTTTCGTTGGGTTTGTTTTGTCTGAGTGTGTCTGAGAGTGTGGCGCCTATCTTTTAAGTAAAATTGTATAAGATCTTTTATTATTGTAATTCTTGCTTTTATTATTCTCGCATAACTCTGCTCTGTGTCCGCTTTGGTAAGTTGCTGTATAATTGTCGCACTTCATCTCTCTCATCTTCCCCCTGCATAACACACCCAATAAACCTTGTTCCTGTGCCACATGTTTTTCCTCGCCTAGTGTAAATAAATAATTGTAGAAATGTTCCCAGCTCGTTTTTGTCGTTTCCTCCATTGGTCCAGCATGGTTCGGATCTAAGTTTAGCCGGGTCTTTATTCCCGATAATCCGTTCCTTTTAGCCGGTACATCCTTGGCAGTTCCGCTCAGCTGCATCCGATCCGGAAAGGTAGTTGGTACTCTACCGTAGCCGGTAGAGTGATCCAGTTTGGGCAAGGCGTACCGAGGGCATGGTTCCCCGGTAGTTGAAACCGCATGGTTAATTAGGTAACTTGGTTCTAGACAGGAAGACCCTACGCCACGGGGTTGAGGTATTGGCGTCCACGGTCAGTTAAGCGACCCGCCGTGTCACGGAATTATCCGTGAGCGACGGCCTACAATTCCGGGAAGTCTGGTGGGAGTCGACATAACTTCCCCCACCTAGCGGTCGTTCTCGCCACCAGACCCCGGCCCACAACAGTATTAACTTTGTACGTGGTCTGGCAGGATATATCTTTGACCTTTGAGTTGTCTAGCCTGGACTGGAACATCGACCCAGCTCTAAATTGGCATCCTGGTATTTTACAGGCAGGGCCAGGCATCAATGTCCATAAGAAAATGGTGGTAATTCAGAGGTCTCCTCTGTCAGCACTCATCCGTGGTGGACATTAATAATCCCACGATGTCTTTCGTGGAGTAGGCGAGTTGTCGCCAGTACCCTGAACAAATTCTAGCACCTTCAGTAAAATATTCTGTGTCAGAGTGGAAAACCATCCAGGATTAATTCTAGTGTAGAAACGTTTGTCAACTAATTATGATACATCCCAAACAATATGGATTGGTCTCTAAATATTAATTATTAATATGCTTGCATAACCTGGTCTGGTTTACATTTGATTCCAGTCCATACATTGTGGTTATCTCTGAATGATCTCATTGATGGGCATTGACATGCTATGAATAGGCCGTGCTGTCCAGAAGTGAAGAGAAGAGAACAGACTGATCTTCAGACCACAACACCTCAGAAAAATGGCTCCATGTTGTGCAGTGACTGATTTTGTCCAACATGGCTCGATACGGAGATAATTTACAGAACTAAATAAGAAGAGCTACACATGTGCAGCTTTCGGGTTTGAAAGTGCAATCCAAAGCCCCATGTAACACATACAGTATTTCGGGGATGCATCCCTCCCCCCACAAAATCAAGTACAATCCAAAACAAAGCAACTGAAATCGAAATAGGTTTTATTACAAATGCTGACACTTCAACAATGAACAGAGTGACTTGTATTTAAACACTTATTTGGCATATTTTACAAGTTGTGCACATTATGTAAAGAAGGCAACAAAGCTTGACCTGTTACCTTTAATACAATAAGAATTAACATTATTAATAAAATTGATTTATCGATGCAACAAATATCCTTTTTAGACACAAATTTAACAGAATTTTCTACATTGTTCTTTCCCAATAATTTAAACCTTTTTAAACTGCACAATCTTTTTCTGCTTTTTAAAACCTTTTAAAACTGCACACCTCCATATAAAGTTAAATATTTAGTGATAACCCCCCCTGAAATACAATTAAATAAAACAAATTCATTTTTGCAAAGATTAAAAAAAAAAATTTGTATTTGTGAATGAAGGTCAGATTTCAACAGGAGGGGAAAAAATTATTTCATATTTGCAAAGTAGAAAAACTCCAATAGAGCATTATAAGAAGTTATAATTCATTGATGAAATACAATAAAATAAACTAAAGCTTTTGTAACATGAGCTTACCACACACACACACAACACACACACACACACACACACACACACACACACCACACACACAACACACACACACCACACACACACACACACTATGTTTTTTTTTTCACAAGTCTGTTCTCGCACATCTAAATCATTTACTGAATAGTAATGGCCTTCCCTAAAGCGGATTATGTGAACTGCATTTAAAGGATGTAAATAATTAATTCCACAACACCCAATAGTTAACTTTATCTTAATTATAAACCTCAAAATAGTTGTTCACCTAACATTAGAACTTTATTAACCTGTTAGTAATTGATAGATATTCTGACTGCCAAGATCATCAGCAGGCTCCATTCTTCCTCAAGGTTTCGACCCTCTCACCCCAAAAATTATCCTAACAGTGGGACCACAACTACGGCCATGTGTCAACATCAATAGATCCACAACCTCAGCTTTATCAAGACATTCATTGAACCCAACAATGCAATCTCACTGTTCAAGCTTTCTACATTTCTTGTTTGAGGGTTTAATGTATTATTCAATATTCATAATGCTCATCACACGTTCTATTACATAACAAAACATTAAATCATGCACACCTTACCTTGCAGATTGCACGCACATTACCCAGCACATCCATTTTGCTAACCACTAAATCGAGCTGTTATTTAAATACAGAAAATGTAATTTTAACCCTTTTCACACGTGTTCGAATGTGTTTCCTAACAAAGACAGAAAATGTTTTAAAATGTACTTATTAGAGTGCTTGGACTAATGATGTTTCTCCAATTTTTTGTTATATTTAATAAATTGTATTTTGTCATTTTGTGATCTCAAAATATACTTGTTATCATCTTCTAACTGCTGTTCCTTGTGTTCGCATATGTGACGATCTGTTTAACTTGATAAGTTCTGTGTGTAGTTGCTCTCACTGTTCTGATTATTTCACCCAAATCTGTATCGAAGAACAGATTGTTTTTATTTGGGATGTTGCTGACCAAGAGAGACATTCGTAGACTGTTGAAGGGAAAAGCATCTTGTTTATGAAAAAAATTTGATGTTATTTATTATTATCAATATCAATTTACAATTCTAAGAGAACAACTGAAGTATGAATTTAGTTTTCCTTTTTAAAATTCTAGCCATTGAATGTGATCATGAAGCTGATAAAATATAAGCCTTTCATTAAATGTCATTAAAAACGTCAATTGATTACCTCCGCCCACTGAAGGTGGACGGAGGTTATGTTTTCACCCCTGTCTGTCTGCTTGTTTGTGTGTGCAGGGTATTTCAAAAGGTTATGGACGAATTTAGATGAAATTGATTAGACAAGGACGAATTGATTCGATTTTGGTGAAGATCCAAATCCGGATATGATTTTTTAAAAGTGATTCTTCACCGTTGAGAGATAGGGCCAAAAACAATATATAGCACGATATCTCAAAGTTGTGCAAGGATTCAGATAAAATTTGATGGGCAGTTTGAGTGTGTGACAATGTTCGAATTGATTCGATTTTGGTAATATAAAGACCCGAATCTGGATCCGGATCCGGGCAGAGGTATGCGCTCTACCGCGTGCTCTTCTAGTTTAAATATGTTTCCGCACGTTTTCGCAGATGTTAGTTTATTTTTACTCATTTTCTGGACCCGATAAGACTTATACATGTGCAAGAACAAGTTTTCAAAGAAAGCTTCTGGATCTGAACCCATGGGTATCCCTACTATCTGCTGGAATATCCTGTTCCCAGATATACAGTTGCTGTTTTTCATTGGAAATTTATTTTTTCATAAAGTTTGTTACTTGCAAAATTACCTGAAAAAGGACATTTTACAGACCAGTATACTCTTTTGTGGTAGACTGTGATGTACACTTCTAGTCTACCACCTCAGGTAAATGCTTTCTCGACCACTTTTTGTGCAATGTGGCTGTGAGTTCGTTACAAGGAATGTCAGTGTATCATGGGGAAAAATCACAAGTTGATAAATAAATTCCTAATGTTGTGGATGGTATCGATTACAGGTTTGGAGTTATCAATGCTCCAGAATTTTTTTAATAGCACAATAAAACCTCACTTTTAATGGTTGTTTTGTAAGCATTTGTAAATGAGTTTCATTGTCTCTGCAATACTGCCTGACAATGTTTTCAATTTGCATTCTCTATGTGCGATGATGAACCTCATCTTACGAGGATTATTGCGATTTCAGTGATCTAGTAAATGGGTGGTAATTGATAGTTTTTAATCTGAAACCAACGGCCTTCTTGACTACGAGTGATTTATGGTGGTTTTTCAAGTCGATTTTATTATCATCTCTTGTTTTGTGAATCCCAGAAGGTCCACTCTAAAAGACTAATTCTTCCAAAAGTGTTTGAATGTAGAATGCATTACATACAAATGCAACATTATTACTTTCCTTATTAAGAACAACAATAATATATTGTGTTTGAAGTTACTTCAAATAATGACGCATCTCTGCATTGTATAAAATGACCTTCGGATTATTTATTCGATCAACCTTACTTTCTTTAAAATTATCTTCCTTCAAACTCTTGTTTTCCGATGTCTCTCTGCCTCCTATAACCACAAACCACTTGTATATCTGGTACTTTGTGTTCCCTCTCTCTCCCACACATACAAATGAAACAAACACACATGCACGCACACTTAATGGGCGGCTACGAACAGCTGTAACAATCCTTTATTTATTTATTTTAAAGAAGAAGCTGCACCACTTATCAAGGTAAACATTCTAACCACCATAACATTTATTACACAGAAGAGGTACTTTAGAAAAATATATATAACGCACTGGATGATGCTTCATTTTGCTTTGGAGGGGAAGCCACAAACTTCAGGAGAAATTATGAGGTAAAAATGGAGATTGTGAGTGATGCCTTCTACTGGGCCAACACTTGTCATTGAAAATGGCTCCCTGGTCCACGTCCTTGTCAATAGTTATCGATATTCACAGATGAAAGTTCTGCGTTACTTGTCACTGAGGGTGTCTGCACTTTTTGCGTATTTGCTCCAGTATGTGTTCCGTGTTCATCCCTCAAGGTCTCAGAATCTTGCGTTTCATGAACACAGTTTTCAGAATTAGAGAATTTCAATGATTGCCAGGCCAGCCTCTTTTTTAGTAACTATCAGCCGATTTGAAGTAAGCTAATGCAGTATATTAAATCCACACTCGTACACGATAACTGAATAGGCATGAAAAATAACAATATATTTGAGACATGTTAATGTTGGTCATTTTTGGATCATGTTGATCCACCTTCATAAAATGTAAATTCTCCACATAGCAGGTGGAATGCGAGGAGGTGTGTTTTCTACATAGCAGATGGAATTTGTCATTTTGTGAGCTCAAAAAATACTTGTTATAATCTGCTAACTGTAGTTGCCCTTGTAAGCATACGTGACTATCTGTTTCTATTGAATAATTGGAGTGCCTTAAGGCAGTGTTCTAGGCCCAGTCCTCTTCCTGATCTTTATAAATGATCTCTCTGACTTTCTGGAAAACACCCTTTATCTATTTTCTCATGACTCCACCCTCTACTGTAACATCCCTCATCCTTCAGAAGGCAAGTTGCAGCCTCTTCCCTCTCTTGAGACCTTGAGAAAAAAAATCACAAGCTGGTCAAACACTTGAAATATGTCTTTCAATCATGACAAAACTCACACTCTCACTATCTCTCTCCGAAAGGAGTTTTTGGAAACCCCCTCCCCCCCCCCATTTACCTTATTTTGAGGAAGTACAGTCATTCAAACTCCTGGGTCTCAATATCAGCCAGAATTTTTCTTTAGCAAACCACATTTCAAAGTTGGCCTCCAAAGTCAGATGCTGACTAGGCATCTTCCATCATACAAAGTCCCTTCTTGGTACACCTGAACTCCTCTCCTATCCACCGACAAGGCATTTATCCACAGCTTGATGGAATACTACTCTCCTCTCTGGGCTGGCTCCCCTGCCTCACATCTTGCTCAGCTTGACGCTGTAGAAACCAAGGCCTTTAAGATTTTTTGGACTCTCACACGATTAAGTTAAGTCTATGGGCCTATCACTTCGACAGGTCAGTCGACTCTCTGTCTTCTACCGCCTCCTTTCTGGTCTTGCACCATCTGCTCTTTCTGTGCTTTGTCCCTCCGAGGTTTCTGCAGGGCACACATGGCCCACCAACAACCCCCTTCTGGTGAAACTACCTACATCCAGGATCACTGCTCACCTCCACGCATCCGTTTCTCTTTTTTCCCAATCTGTGGAACGAACTTCCACATCTTGTTCATTCACTCTTCCCTCCAGGTTTTAAATACAGCTGTTCACCACTATCTCAGATCATCCCCTAACCATGATCTTTTCTACCCTTGTTAACTCCTTCACCCCACCCCAATTCCTCCTCCTTCCAGGTTTCCAGTTTCCCCCCTCCTGAGATTTTCTTTCTATATCAATCTTCTCCACTCTATGCATCCTCCCCGTTCCTCCCCACGCTCATTTTTTTGTCTGGGTGTCCCTCTATCTTGTCTTTCAACTCCGCTGTCGGTGTTTCCTCCCCTCTCTCTGCTGTTCCTTTTGTCCTATTGCGTCCTGGTCCGTTCAGTGTGCTAGCTCTTCAACGAGCCTCGACTATGTATGGTGGTCGTATAGCAGCTTAGCTGCTGGGGTAGCTATCAATTCTTGAAGCGCGACTGTGTCGCTGATGCAGTGCCCCTCTACCAGTACACACACTGGAACTGGTACTCATTTCGCCGACCTCGGAAGGATGACAAGCTGAGTCAACCCCCTGGTGTATTAATTCAGCGGCCGATGGGGCTTGAACTCAGGATCCTAGGATCCCAAGCCGCCACCCTAACCACTGAGCCAACACCAGGCTTGACGATGTATAAAAAGGTGCCATCTGTACATTTCCAAAGGTTGGGAAGGAGTTTAAGAAAATAATGTTTGGAGGAGATAGTAACATGAAGGGAGGGGTGGTGGTGGGAATATATGAGACATGTCGACAACGGAAGAAGGAGCCAAATACTTTGCCTTTTTTTGTTCAAAAAACATATATACATAGTCCCTCAACAAACAGCTAAATGAAGGATGCTTCAGTCATTATATTTAAATTGTCAAAAGCAAGGCTTGCTTCCTTGTATGCCAACTCAATGATCCATCATTGCAATGCAATTATTTTGTCAATCAGCTTAGCCACAAGCCTTAATCTCGGTTTACAAAAAAAACCCCCAAAGAACCCCAAAGTTGTGAAAAAAGTTTGTCTAAATTGCCTCTTGTGATGTCACTAAGACGTTAAAGCATAAGTTTTTGTTTTCTTGCACTGGCTACTTGCAATGACAAATGGCTCAAACAGTGAACCTATTGGTCGATTACATTTGAAAATTTATTGTATTACATCCTTGAGACAATCTCCATCTAACTTTATGCAGGACTGAGAAGACGTCCCCGACCCGAAGAACACAAGGTTCTGGAACGCACAAAACTTGTGCCGACGTGGGTGATATTTATCTTTTTTGGGCAGTGATAGCCAGTAGGATCAGTGGTAAACTAGACATGGCAAACTCTGTTGGTCCAGAGAGGAATTTAATTTACAAATACACTGTGGTAGTTGTTTTATTTGTATACAAAGTCAAGGCTCATGAAAGAGCCAGTTGTAGCATATAATAAAAGGCTGTAACATTATATGAAATTGTTGACTCTCACAAAGGTTCTTCTTCAAGGAAAATTCCACTTACAGACTGCATTTGGTGCACAATCCTGGATGGAAATTCCTGAGAGGTTTCTGTAAGCAAGGAAGATCTCAGGCATTGAACAAAATCAGGACTAAGAGGATAAACAGCCCCAACACCAGAAACGACATCACAACAGCGAAGGGAACCAAATGAATGGGGTTCACTGGAGCTTCCACCGGTAACAGGTTTGTGAGATTGAGCATGTAACCTAGTGTCCAACCAGCTCGTCCATTGCCAAGCGTTCCCTCCAGCTGGTATACAAATGGAAGAGATGGTTACAAGGAGGAGGACTGAGAGGATGAGGTCATGTATCTGTTGAATAGCTCAAGTCATCTTACAGTTAATGCAGAAGTCATGAGGTAATTGGTTAGGGGGGGGGGGGATTCAAAAATTGTGCTATTTACCTTATTTACAAACTTTATGTTGGACAGGTACTCTGGTTAAACCGAAAGCCAAGCGTCAGGAGATGCAGTACGTAGAAGCCCGCGAAGCAGTTGGTACCCAAGTACTTCTCAGGGATTTTCCAGCTTGCCTTCACCTGAGGTTAGGAAGGTAGTTAGTGGCCAATCGAGAAACAACATCAACACTTGAAGCAATCAAAGACTGCATCGCATCAGTCGTGATCAAGAAGCCATTCAAGGGCAATGAAAACCAAGATACACAATGAAAACTTGGTCTTCCGCCTTCACTTATCAAGTACAGTATAGTAATACATAATATTGACTGCTTTTGCTTCGGGGGAAAAAAAGAAGAAGCAAGAATCAACATTTACATATTTCCTCATAACACTCCTGTTTACTCAAACTATTATAAAGTCTTTGTTCTCATATGTCTCTGAATTTGTCTCAAGTCGATTGTATCGACAGTAATTAATTTTATAACTGCGCATTTTTTTGATTGCAATTCATATTGTCATTATTAAATTGTTGCTATTAGCATGGGGTCGCCACCTTTGTCTGTTATTTGGCAGGAAGATCGCTGGGTAGGGACAGCTGTTTGAAACATGAGGGAAAATTAGGTGATCAGTCGGCAGGGAGGGGGAAATCTGTGACAACAATTTGTGGTGTGCATGGACCCGTAGCCAGGGTTTAGTTCTTTCCTTGTTTGTTAAGTTATTGTGCTTATTAATTGTGTCGATTTAATTTGGGATTCTGTGCCATGTGTCTTGTGCCTATAAAATTATTTATTTAATTATTTCCTTAACCCTTTGAACCCTGAGCTCCTTGGACTTTCGGCTTCCCCACTCTGGACTCCTTGGAGAAAAATCCGGCCACTCAGGTATATGGAGGTTTGAATCGCGGCTGGTAAAATGGCCTCCAGGGTTCAAAGGGTTAAGGCTGCATGTGCCACATGTTCCTGCCATTTCTCCTATGTTGATGACTTGATTAATTAAACCCCAGGAGGGAAATAAAGTAATAAGGATAATCACTTTGTTTGACTATTCACACATGGTAGACACGCACGAGGGTAGATGTGCATTGCACATCCCTGCTTGGGTAATGTGATGTTCAAATGTAGCCTGAAGCTGGCTGTCCCTGGGTTATTAATTCCCGGCAGATGCAGTTCCCATCTAAAATCACCTGTGATTTTGGGAGGGGGCCGTCGAAAAAGCTGATAATATTTTGTATGTGATATAGTATATACGATACAGTAATATTATATTAATAATATATATGTACATAATAAATAAATAATATATAAGATAAAATAATAAAATATATTTATCATATATATTATATATATATATATATATATATATATATATGTATATTTATGATATATAAATATATATAATGTATATCTATCTATTTATATTACTAAAACTATCTCATCTTGATATATAGTATGTATATATTATTGTATTAATATATATATATGTATGTATGTTCCCAAAATACAGCCAAAACGGTTACACATAGGGCAAAACTTTTTGTGCCACCTTACTCACCATTCTCTGCTGTGTGCAGTATCAAGTTCGTTAAAATCGGGCAATGTAAAAAATTATTTAAAAATCAATTACCATCAGTCAAGTACTCTTTGGGGAATTTTATCTAATGCAAACAACCTAGCGTATAGTTCGCTAGGCTACCTTTTTTTTTTCTTGAAATGATTTATTAAAAAATCTCAACATTCAGTATAAAAACGATTTATTTTTAAGTATAAAAATAATATCACTATTTTGATCTAATACTTCCGTGTTCTTTAATAAATAAAATTGTGTTTAGAAGATTTCGCACAATAATTTCTTCGACTTTCTTTTCTCGTTTTTTTTCTTCACATTGACGTGCAATATCAAGTTTCGTTCATAACGGCAAGAAAAGAAAAATTAAAAAATCAATTCCGATTCAGTCAAGTCTCTTTGGGATTATTTGATCAATGCTAACAACCTCAGTGGTATAGTTCGCTGGAGCTATTGTTTTTGTTTTTTAATGTTTTTTTATATCAACCGCCTGTCACAACGCGGAACGCAACGGGTTCACGGTCATCTAGTATATTACTAAAACTCTCATCTTTATATATATATATATAATTTATATATATATTATATATAGTATATATATATGATATATGTATGTATGTTCACGAAATAACAGCCAAATAGACACGACAGTGAAAATTTTAGGGCCACCTTACATACATTCACCTGCGGTGTCAGCATCAAGTTTCGATCAAATCGGGCTACGAAAAAATTATTAAAAACATCAATTCCCGATTCAGTCAAGTACTCTTCGGAGAATTTGATCAATGCAAACAACCTCAGCAGTTAAAGTTCGCTGGAACTATCTTTTTTTTTCTTGAATGATTTTTTTTCATCAAACCGCGTCACAACAGGAACGCAACGGGCGTCACGGGTCTCTGTGTGTTACTAAAACTCTATCTGTGTGATGATATATATATTATATTATTATATATATAATATATAATATATATATTATATATATATATTATATATAGAACAAAACAAACTCAACATTTAAATAGTGACCGAAGCTTTCATGCTGCACTCTTAGATGTAAGAACGCAGCAAGAAGAAGGAAGTGGAAAGCGCGTTTCTATATACCACTCTCTTTAATGAGACACTGATTGGTTAAACCGTAATGACATCACGGTTAATTACGAGCCCCATTGGTCAGCTCATCATATTACTCAGCTCCATATGGCTGGAGCAGAGTCGCGATGGTTGACTTTTGCAACCGCATCCTGGGTAAGGGTGCGATTCACCCTAAGTCCATTCACCATTTTTACCGTACTTCCCTTGATCTTTCCATGCTGAAAAGAGACCACAGAGATCGTACAAATTCCTTTTGATGACAATAATTTGGATCGGCTGGTAAGGATGGAAGGTTTGCTTCCAACATACGTAAATGAATACGTGAGCTCCTGACCTCGACCTCAATATCTCTGAACAATTATCTGCAGTGTGTACTGGTTGCCTGCACAGAATAGGGTTGCAACCATGGTGCTGTGCAATGGCAGATGAAGCAGACATCAGATGGTCAGTGGTTGCTGGATATTTCTACTATCTCGCACTTGGTTTTGTGTTCTAGACCTCACAATTCTTTCTTTCGAATCGCCAGAGGGGGACGTGTTGCTTGATCCGATCAGCCTAATTTAGTGTGGCGGCTCACGTACCGAGCTTCACATCTGGCACTTAAACTCATACAATAATCATTGCTGGGTTTTGTGAGCGTGGGTAGCACATCCTGTTGCTGACGTGGCAGCATAACGGCGAGAGGTAAAAGAATTACTCGGGTTGCACATCCCCCAGAGAAACTGTTGGATACAATATGTTTGATTTGTACTTTCTAAACCTTCGTGATTGATTGCCCTTTCCAGGGCAATCCTATGATCTAGTAGACTGGAACTTGTCCGGACCAATCTTCTGATCTTTTGTCGTGTTTAGAAACTTGTGCAAGTATCTCTTAACTATATGCTCACCGAGTATATTCATGATTTTGTCAATTTCAGCAGGAAGATTACAT
>CM068953.1:43012470-43025097 GCA_035128595.1 Eptatretus atami | reverse complement strand
TTGTGTGATTTTTTTACAGGTCGTGCTTTACATGTTGTCTAGTTTGAGTCATCGTGCTATGAGTCATGAGCAGAGAGCCAATCTGAAGTTTCTTTCCAAGCTTGGCAAAACACCTTCCGAATCCTTTGGCAATGCTGCAGCAAGTCTACAGGGAAGACAATGTCAAGTACACATGCATTTGAATGGCACAAGAGGTTCAAAGAGGGACGGGAGGAGGTTGAAGACGATCCATGGTCAGAAAGACTTCAACGAGCAGAACGGTGGACAACATCGAGCGTGTGAAACAGATGGTTCACAGATGGTGTGAAACAGATCATTGACTCACGGTGCAGATGATTGCTGAGGAACTTTCATCAACAAGGACACTGTCTGGAGCATTATCACTGAAAATCTCGAAATGCGCAAGGTGTGCGCAAAAATGGTCCCCAAGCGTTGTCGCGAGGACCAGAAACGCAAAGAGTCACTGTCTGTCAAGACATTATCGAGCGCCTTGAGGACGATCCAGACCTGCTCGGGAGAGTCATTACTGGCGATGAATCGTGGATATTCGAATACGATCCCGAGACCAAACGGCAGAGTCGTCAGTGGAAAGGTCTGGCATCACCAAGACCAAAGAAGCAAGGATGTCAAAGTCGAAGGTCAAGGTGATGCTCATCGCGTTTTTTGACATCAAGGGCATCGTCCACTTCAAGTTTCTACCACAGGGTCAAACAGTGAATCAATACGTGTACAAGGAGATCCTCCGGCGCCTCATGAGATCAGTCCTGGACAAGAGGAGGGATCTGTGGGAGAACAACGCCTGGGTGCTCCACCATGACAACGCCCTACTCACAGTGCCCTGAGCATCTGACAGTTCCTGGCGGAGAGGAACGTGCCAACTCGGAGCAACCCACGTATTCGACAGACTTGGCCCCTTGTGATTTTTTCCTATTCCCCAAGCTCAAGGGGGTGATCAAGGGGACCCGATTTCTGATGTGGAGGCCATCAAAAGGCGTGATGACGGAGTTCCGGAGGATTCGAAGAAGCCTTCAGGGGTGCATCGAAGTGTGGAAGAAGAGGATGGACACATGTGTGAACTGGAGGGAAACTATTTTGAAGGGACAAGCTGTGATTTCAATATATTTTTTGGAATAAAATTTCTGTGAAGTCAGCCCCTTCTTTTAGACGGACCTCGTATATCTTATATATCTTCCAGTCATGTGTTTCATATACTCCTCAAATTCCTTTTTACTACATAATACAGAACAATTGCCTCTCCAAAATTATATATGTAAATATATATATATATATATATATATATATATATATATATATATATATATATTTTGAATTTAATTGAATAAAATAAAAGTATTGGCATTATTTCTTATCAAGCGACGAGAGAGTTGAAAGTATGATTGACTAAGATAAATATAATTACAAGAAGAATGTCTCCCTCTTGTGTGGTCGCTATCCATAACCATTTGGTTTCTCATATGAACACAATCATCAAAGATGAGGAGATTCATTGTTTATTTATCCAAATCTTGGGGTGAAGGTATATCATCCGTATTATCACTAAGAATACAAGTTCTCGGTTTTGATTTCGTTTTACATTTCTGTTATCACAAAATAGTTGTATTATATCTTCAATGTTGCAATAATGTAGTTTTTTTGAAGCTTAAATAAACCGATTATGACTTCTTTTTGAAGACCTGCATTAAACGATAAACAATCATCATTAAAACAATCATCGATAAAACTACTTTCATAACTATCATTTGAACAAAAACTTTCAGTATCATAAATGTCTTCTGTTTCAACAGAGATACTATCATCACTATCATAATCTTCAAAATCTTCGGCTGTATAATGACTCATTTATTAAGGAAAAAAATCCTGATTCATAATTTTCTTAAAACACCATCTATATCTATACATTTCTTTGTGCTAATAGAATCAAGTATTTTTTTTTTAACAGTAAAGGTTATAGTCCATGAGGCCGACCACTTTGTCGGTACCAAATTAGTGCCCGGTTGTGTTTGGTATCATTGGAAAGCTTATGACCTCTATGTTGTGGAAATGCATGATAGCAAGCAAAACAGAGTAGCTGAAGCATTATTAGCATTAATTGCCAAATTCAAATGACCGACGCTGAATTCCTGTTGTTTTCAATATTTGAGAAATTTTAATCCACATGGCAGAATATGCATATGTAGCTGCATATTTCATTACTATGATGTTATATACACTACTTGAAATAGATAAAGTAAATTGAAACTCTTTCAAAATGTAAATCCAACATTCCGCAAATGCAAAAAGTGTCATAACTTTGGAAATAGTCCACATGAAGGAGTGATTTTGTTGTCTACATATATGTTTTCATATATATGAGGATTCCATTAAAACCATACTTGATGTAATCAACCCTTCTTTGTCATGCAGCAAAACAAGTGGAATACATCAAAATGAAAAGCGATATTAGTGTCTTGTGTTATGTTTAAGAATATTTAGTATAGGTGTTAGTATTCAGTGGCTGATCCATCTATTGAGGAAATTTGATACTCAATAGGCCTACCAGGACTCGGCCATCACTTGTCTGGTAATCTATACAGGGAATTCCTTACAGTTTGGAGTATAAGTGATGATTCACTCCATCGTTTTGAGTTGTGGCCTTATCCCTGACATTTACAAAATATTGTACTGGTGGTAGATAGAAATACATTATGTGTTTTTCTAACATATCTAATCATATTATAGCATATATTCAAAATCATTCATTCCTTAGTCTGTCTGTAGGCTTGAAATGCAAAAATCTGTACTGTTGCAATGCACTTTTTTGCTTCATGTAGTAATTTGAGACTGCACTCATGCAATAAGTTGCGTTTGTTTTCATGATAACAAATGATTGTTGTTGCTTTATTTCAGGTATCCAATCAAGCATAAAGAATAATAGCCATGCAATCCTCTAACAGTGGTGAAGGGCCCTCACAGACCGCTTTTCAAACAGATTCGCCCCCAAGCAAAAGATCTAAACCTTTTTGTGTTATCCATTATCCAGAGGAAAGATTCCCAAGCTCCGCTCACTTCACCAAAAGATGTTTCATCATGGCAGACATTGCTAAATGCTGCATGTGTACGTCAGCATGCCCATTGCTGGAGAAAGCTCAAAATCTATCAGAAGGACAGGTGTCTGACATAGTTTACCATAGACAGTGTCGGTCATGCTTTACATTGAAACGCGACCTTCAGCTCTTAGAAACAATCGAGAAAGGCGTGATGATGGTGAACCACAGTATTTGGTAGCAGTAAACATCTTCCCAGGTCAAAGCCTTCAACAGCAAGGGTTTACGAAACAAAATGCATATTCTGTGAAAGAGAAAAGTATAAAAAACATCAAGAACAAGAGAATCAATAGTACAGTGCACAGAGCTGCGATGCGATAAGAGAATACGGGAGTGCGCAATGCAAAAGAGCGACCCGAAGATCTTAGCAGTTGCGTCAAGAGACTTAGTTGCCGCTGAGGCACATTACCACCATCATGTTACCGCATGTACACTAATAAAGGCGGTGAAACTGCAACAACTGATGCGTCTCCTGATGCCGAAGAAGACTGCCTGTACAACGAGGCTGAAAGACATGCGAACGAATCGCTCTACACATTTATCCGTGATGATTTATTCCGAATCCTCGTGTATTAAAGATGATTGATCTCACAGCAATCGTCGTTGAGTGATGTCAAACCAGGGATCACCATGACCAAAGATCCACCAAGAAGCATATTCGACGAAATATTGAAAAGGAATTTGCAGATACTTTACATTTCTGTAAAGATGATAAAGGGAAAACACTCGTATTCCCTCACACTCTCACAATCTACGAACTTGTGAAAGAGAACCAGAAGCTCAAGGACAAGATAGAAACCCTTACAGCAGTAACATCTGGTGATTCTTCTGTCGTTATCAAAGCTGGCCAAATAATTCGATCTCCATAAAAGAGATCCGCCAGGATCAAGTGTGGCCTTTCACGCCCCGCTTTGGTGAACTGGAGTGGCTTCCGATTAACCAGAACTTCTGCAAATCTTCATAACGTGTGTCCTTTCAGGTGAACCAAGCTATCACAGTGCCTCGCAGAAAATTCAACTGTTATTGGATTCATATGGCCAAGATCTGGTCTACAGTGTCACCTGTGGTCGTGTGAAACCACCGAAGCACATCTTGCTATCAAAATGCAGTGAAAACACTGACAGGAAACTCGGAAATCATCCAGATAATGAACAAACTAGGGCATGGAGTTTCATATACTGTTCTCGAGGAAAACGACACTGCCTTGAGCCTTCAGAAAATAGCCTCATCCTCAGATGATTCTGTCCCACTTCCTGATTGTGTTAACCCTACATATATTCCGCTCTCGTTTGGGACATATAGATTTCCTCGAGGAAACTGCAACAGGAGCAGGAACAAGCCACAGGGTCAATGGCATCATTGTCCAACAAAAGGTGTATGGTCCTAAGCTGGAATCTGCACGACCTGTAACAGAAAAGAAAAAGCAACGTTCCATCAAATATGAAGAACAGCTTCCAATTTATACACTGGGAAAAGAGAAGGACCTGGAAGCAAAACAGTTGCTGAAGAATACCACGCTCTTCCTCAAAAATCCATCCACAGAAAGGACTTGATCTGGATTCTTCTACGGCAAATGCACCCAGAAAACCAAATTATTCCAGGATGGACAGGAATCAACATCATTATGAGACAGGACCAGACAGCTCATCAGCACAACATAGGCTATCTAACCCAATCAATTTTCCAGCAACCAGCATGGCGACAAGCAGCTGAGATTTTGAACAGGTCAATGAAGGTAAAAGAAAGCCTACATCTTCAAGAGGTTGTACTGGTATTCGACCAGGACCCTTTATTCCAAAGTGGCAGAAGTTTGTGGAAACACAGATGTCAATATCCCGAGTAATTCTTCACCTCGGCTCTTTTCTTATGGTCTGCAACTTTCTGGGATACTTGGAAAACGTTTTGAGGATGCAGGCCTGCGTGACCTTTGCATTGAGGCAGGAATAGTGGCAGAGGGTCTGTAACGAATGTCATGGCAGGCAGACAGTACAACAGGTCTTCTCCGAACGCAAAATACATATATGAGGCCCTTTTCAGATTGCTATGGGCGGGATTTCTGCTATGGCTGAAGGAACAACAACCTACACAGATGAACCAGATCGATCAGTTATTGGAATTACTGAGTGATCTTCTGGACACATTCTCGTCAAAGTTCCAAATATGAAGAGACGCTGACCATGAATTGTTCTTGCAGATGCTGGAACACTTTGAGAAATATTGTGAACATCTACGGCACACCATGGACCTCTTTCAGCGTTATGGATGTCATACTTTGACATGGTTGGGGGAGTATTGCTGGCCCTAATTCGCTCTTCCAGAGAAGGTGATTGGAATTTGCACATGGCTGCAGTTCGTGGCATGATTGTCTGGTGCTTCGCCTATGACCGACAGAATTATGCCGTACTTCCAGTATACTATGCTGAAATGTCCCAGCTCAGAAATGACCATCCAGAAGTGCTTCAACACTTCCTTGAAGGAGAGTTTTCTGTCCAACTAGGAGAAAAGAACCCCTTTGCAAAGATACCCTTGGACCAGACAATTGAAGAGACAGCCAATCGTGACACAAAAGTTGCGGGAGGAGTGCGCAGGTATAGTCTCAACCTGGTGCAGTGAGTTGGTTCTTCCTGACAGCAGAATACCGTCATCCTTCTTGCGTCATCTCCGAGACGTGTTAGTCACAGGCAAATCTGATCATGGACATGTAGAGTTACAGAACACAGAATTAAAAGGATGAACTGGCTTTGTAATGCTGTTGTAGAAACCCTGCAAAACTGGGTTAATCCCTTTTGAAAGAAATCACAAGAACTAGTCAGTCTGTCTACAGCTGCTGCTGCAACAAGGCAGATTGCCACACAGTTGCTAGAAGCAGAAAAGCGTGGTGAGGCAGCTTATCAGAGCTTTAAGTCTGAAAGACTCGAATCAAGTCCACCAGTCGTAAATTTCATGATCCATTGCCTAAGCTGAGGCTCAAGACCTTTTCAGATATGACAAGAAGCAGAAGAAAGTTTTTCTTCAAATGGAAAAGAAATGATTCTGAAAGCAGACCGAAAGTTGTTTGGGCAAATGGTACTCATTGCATAAAACAAGAAAGAACCTGGATATGAAAGATGTCCTGGCACATCCCTAGGTCCGCTGCCATGGTCTCTAGCCTGTGAAGATGGGAGTATCAGGAAGACAAACAAAGCTGTGTTGGCCAGAGCATTACAAAAATATGCACAAGCAGAGAACATTCCCACACCATCAGCCCGATTATTGATGGCATGGCTTTGGTTCAAAAGATGAAGGGGGACCAGAAAACATTTGGAGACTTTGCAAACACCTTGCTTCTTTCTGCAATTAGAGAAGGTGCACACAGTACTAGGATTGACATCATGTTTGATGTGTATCAACCACACAGCATAAAACACCACGAAAGAGCGAACGAAGCAAGAATCCAGGCATACAGTTCAAGAATATAACTTCCCAACAATTGTCCGTCAGTGGAAAGTTACCGCAGAGTTGTGACAACAAGACTGAACTCATTGAATTTCTGTTTCAGGAATGGCAACAACCACATTCAAGGTCATTATTGCAGTCAAGCATATGTTTTGTAACCTCAAGGAGAAGTGCATCAAAATTACTGACTCAGCAGTTGAAGATGTACCGGAGCTTTGCTGCCAGCAAGAAGAAGCAGACACGAGGTACTGCTTCATGGAAAACACGCAAGTGACACCGGAAGTGCAGCTGTAATCTTTGTGGCGAACGACACAGATGTCTTCCTTTTGAGCATGCGTTTGTACACAAATTACTGCTCCTCTTTATCAAGAATGTGGGACTAAAACTCGACACATTACATAGACATCACAGCTGTTGTCAACATGAATGGATCTGATGTCTCAGAGGCAGTTATTGATTGCACGCTTTCACTGGTTGCGACTCCGTCAGTGCCTTCGCAGTTGTGGGAAAATGAAAGCATTCAAACTGGCCAAAGCAAATCAGAATTTCCAGAGTCTCTTTAAGGAGCTTGGCCAACAGTGGAGTCTTTCGTCTTCTCTTCAAGCTCGATTGAACGTTTTGTTTGTGCCATGTATGATGCTACATCTGGAGATGGCTTCAGTCAACGAGCTTCGGTACAAACTATTTTGTGCAAAGAAAGGTGAGAAAGAGTCCTACCAGTTCGCCATGTGCAGATTGTCTTGGAAACAATGCACGGCGAGCAAATTATTATCAAACCGCAATTTGGAGACTGAGTTTGATGAACGATCCCAAGACGCCCAATCCTGCAGGCTATGGCTGGAAATTCGTTGGCGATGGTGATGACAGACACTTAGCCGTAGACTGGATGGATGTGCACCGGCCCCCGACGCTGTTCTTGAGATGCTGTCCTGCAAATGTCGGAAGTCCTGTCGAGTTCCTCAATGTCCCTGTGCTGCAAATGGATTGAAGTGTTCTGACATTTGTAGTTTGAGCCCATGTGAAAACCAACCAATGAACGACGGTACAGACAGCGAAATGGAGTGAGCAGCGAAGACGATTTATGAACTGAAGACTATTAGTTCAAATATTCCAAATGTGTACTTTAATTATTGTGTTTGAATAACAATAATAATGTGTTTGTCTTATAACATGCCTTATATTTTATTTCTGTGTTGCTGTTACAGCTGCGACATTTGAAATCTGGACCAAATGATCAACTTGATGTCGAAAGCACATAATTACATATTTTCTATGATAGAATTTGTTTCCTATATATGTAAGGTGCATTTATTACAAGGTTCAAATTAATATAAAGATGTATTCAAGGTACTGTATTATAGTGCCTGAGTTGAAGTTTCTAATGTCGTTCTACATGTTGGAAGACACATTTTTCTAAGTGAAGAAAAACATTTGTTTTCGCATCAAGGGTCCGCAGTATTTCATGTCGGTGTCTGTGAGTGTTTTTATTTTCTTCTTATGTTTATACGACTATAAACTGTACTCCAATGAGCTTTCTTTTGATATATAGATTATACACATTAAAGTATATTAACAGTAAAACGCTCCCAACTCAAATCATGGTGTAATAAAAATTTCGAAATCTTCGATTTGTGCAAGGGAGGTCGCGTATCAACAGTGCATTACACGATATAAGCTACCGATATTTCTTGCTATCAAGTGATTTTGATACCCCAAGGGGACCCCATCTTTACAAAAAAACTTGACTAGAACAGGGCACTTTGTTTGGTCCAATGACCAAATTTGTCAGCCTCATGGACTATTATTTTAATTAGGTTTTGACAAAGAATGAACGAAAAACTATTTCTCCTGATATATTAACTTCATTCAATTCCGCCCCATCTCAATATCTTAAGATTACTTAATCTGAATATTTCCTCAGGATTACTAACCCAATTTCTACATCTTTTTAGATTAATTATATTAAAAAATTATGTTGATTATTCCCAAAGAGTTGTATTTTCTTCTTTCTAATGCTTCATTCACTAAGAGTTTTTGATCCTTTCATTTGATTTGTTCAATTGCCTTCTCCAATTTTGGATATATTGGCTAAAAGGAGGGAGAAACTTTTTGTATAAGAAGATTATTCATAATTAAAGGAGAATAATTAAGTGAATGTTTTTGAAGAAAACAAAGAAGTTTTCCAGCAAAGGGAAATTGTTGAGTATAATTATATTATTCATTATCTTCTTATCGTAATAATTATTATACTATCTGCCTTTATTCAATTTTACATCTTTCAATATTTTTTCAATTTCTTCTTTTAGTTCTGAGTTGATGAAATGAAATTCATGTTTTGTTTGTTCCATAAAGTTTTAACCATATTTATTTATTATTATTATCACTATTTTTTTTAAACAGAAAAGTATCTATAAATTATCACAGTATTTCATTCAAGAAAATTGATTTTAAGGTAAAGTTTTGCGATATAAATATGGTGATACAATGCATTCTGATGTCTGCAATATTAATATTGTTAAAATTTTTTTCGTAAACACCGTTTCAAACAAAAACATAAAATTATCTGTTGAAGGAATATCTTATAAAATACATGATTGTGATACATGTAATATTGGATATTCGCGAAAGGAAATTAAAAATAGACACCTTCAAATACAAAAACACAAGAAGAATGAAGAGGGGATACCTTGGCAAACTCTATTTAAAATATTGAGAAGCATTTAAAGGTCATTTAAAAGTTAAGATTATTTCATTTTTGAAAGAACCAAACCAACATAAATCATTGAGACAATTTTATTGGTTAAACAATAATTTTAAAATTCTAATTAAAAAACATTGCACAAATCAATACTTTAAAGTTTTTTCATGAAGTAAAAAAAAAAATGTCAAGAGAAGGTGGTGAAAGAAACTCCCTACATAAGAAAATACGCCTCACTTTATCAATTATTTCCTAAGATTTCCAGCTTGTGATTTATATTATAAACTTCTGAGATATGAACAAAAAATGATGACAAACATGGAAAGGTAGTGATTATTATTGAAAAATAATATTTTTTGCATATACACGTCCTTATAAAATCAGACCTCTCAATGCTTCTTCCTACATTGATTTTACCAAAATAGATAAAGGTGGTTTGTTTAATATTCAAAACAATGATAATTTTTTTTTTTGGTCTGTCTTGCTCACCAACAGTAACATCCTCCACAAATGCAACCAGAAAGAGTATATCATTATAATAATTATGAGAATACACTAAATGTTAAAAGATTTAAAGTTTCCAATGTTCATTGACAGAAATTGCTAAATTTGAAGAAATGAATAATTAATCTGTTAATGTATATGGATTAACAGAATAAAACAAAGTTCAAGATATAAAAAATTTTAAAACAACTATAAAATGAATGAAACGTACATTGACCTTCACTATTTTTGCTTCAAAAGAAAAATCACATATGCTTGGCATCAAAAATTTTCAAGATTAACTAAATCACAACTAAACAGACAGAAAATGTAAAAACATATCCTGTGTAGAGAGATGTCTCACTTCTTTTCACAAAAGAATGATAAGATCAACATTTGGAATATTGGCAATCACCAATCAACCATAATTAATATGCCAAAGTTAGTTAAACCTTTCATACCAAATAGTTTTACAAAGTGCTATAAAACATCATTTGTGATATACGCTGATTTTGAAAGTATCCTTGAAAAGAAAGATTCTGTTTCTCCAAATGCAACTAAGATCATACACAAATAAATATCACAAACTATTCCTTGTAGTTTCGTTATTATATCAATATCTGTTTGGTGATGAATACAAGTTAAAACTTTACGAGGAAGATGCCTCCCCAGAGAGTTTGTGAAAGCAACTGGAAAAAAGACTGTAATTAATTATCTCAGGTGATGAGAAAAACCCTATAAACCCATGTCCTGAAAAACAAAACAAGGAAGAAGAAAATTCTCAGCAGCCACAGATGTTCTGTCATATTGTGAAGGAGAAAATTAGTAAAGATCCAAGGTAAAGAGACCATATGTCCTCTCAGTGGTACTAGAGGGGGTGTCACTCCGGTAGAGTGAACCTCCGCCGCCAATACTGCCTAGCTCAAGTGACTGATAATCATATTCATTCAATTTGACGTCAACAGTGCTCACAGAGTTATAGTTTTTGCAACTTTTCCTTTTAATACTCAATTCAATTCGTCATAACTAGATCCCTTGAGACAGAAATTGAGATTTTACGTGGTAATCACCTGAAATTCCAAAATCAGGCCCGCAATTATAATTTTGGGCATGTTTTTGTTGGAAATCAACTTATAACATGTAAAGAAATGTACAAAAAATAAAAGTTGCAAAAATTTTTTCAAAAATGGCCCCGCCCCCCATAGCGGCCATATTGGATTTTGACCAAGTCAAAAATCTAATGGCATGATCCTTAGACCATACCTAATCGTCGAGGATGTTTTTTCCGTAATACTGTTTCCAATCAAACCAAACAAACAAACAAACTAAAAACAGAAAGGGGTGAAACAGTAACCTCCGATCTTCGATGGCGGAGGTTAAAATATAGAGGTCAAGCTCATCCAGAGTGGTAATCCACACTTTAACTTCCCTCCTTCATTCCAAGTATTTCTTCACAACAACGCTCCACCAAGACACACCATCTTTTTATTCACTGAATTGAGTAAACTGGTGGAGACATTTCAGCTATTCCTCAAACAACCCAGAAATATATCTCATTCACAAACAATCCCCACACCCCCATAACTCATTATCAGATTTTATGTACAACATTCGCTTATGTCAAGTCCATTTCTGACTTAGTATCAAATATTAAAAACTTTTCCAATTCTCCACATCGACATTTTCTCAAATCAGAAGAGATTGAACTCCCAATCACAAGGGGATATATCCTTGTGCTGTGAACCATTTGAGAGGTTTAAAGAAATTCAACTTCCCTCAAAGGAAAGTTTCTAATAATAAGTTAAATAAAAGCCATATAAACTAATAAATAATTAACACAAGCACAAAATGTTTAGAAGAAATTTAATATAAGACCTTGGGGAATATTGATAGTGGTATCTTAAAAACTGATGTTCTTTATTGGTTGATGTATTTGAGACTTTAGAATAGTCTGTCAAAATAAAAATTCCTATGGATAGATCCTGCTCATTATTATACTGCTCCAGGATAAGCTTGGAGTGCTATGTTAAATGGACAAAACAACCATTAGAATAATCGGTGATAACGATATCTCTTGATGATAGAGAAGCTAAAAGAGGTGGGAATATCCAAGTCCTGTTCAAAGAGATATGCTGCTGGAAGCTCACCAAAACATCTTCCCAACTATGACATTAAAAAAGAAGTTCTTAATTAATGTATTATGATGTTACTTTATGAGTTGAAATGTATGATATATTATATAGATAGGCTATGTCTCAATTTTACCGCATGGAAAACTCAAAAATGCGTTAAGAAAAACATTATAAGAGTTTACAAAACATTGGTCATCTCTTCTCAAAAGAATTGGATAAAGCAGAAGTTGGGTACTTATTTCGAGTTAATTGAAATATCCAGAAGAACTCCATAATATAAAGACCTTCCATATGCTCTGGATAAAGAAAGCCGAAGAAGGAATGGCTTAGCGGTTATCAATAATCATTTCCTTATGAAAGGCAACCCACAGAAAATTACTTACTACATTGTATGATAAAGGGGAGTTATGTTTACATCAAAAGGAATTTAAGACAATATTTATCTGCTGGGTATTTGGTAAATTGAAAATTCATAGAATTTTGGAAATTTAAACAAAGTCATCGGTTTTTAAAAAGTATCTTGATTTTAAACACAGAACAAGTCTGAAGAACGATGATGGTTCACGAGCGTTTTGACGATGTAGATTTTTCAGAATCAAGGGATGAGACAATGTTGATGATGTTTGACCCAGTTATAAAATGATCAACATGATGTGGCAGAGTGCACAGATTATTAGCTGCAACAGATGTCAAAAACCCGGTTTCGTTCCAGAAAACCGACTTTTCAAAAAAAATTTTTTTTTTACGATTTTTTGGGAACCGGCCATTGGGTGGC
>CM068953.1:42988561-43012445 GCA_035128595.1 Eptatretus atami | reverse complement strand
TCCATGGTCAGAAAGACCTTCAACGAGCAGAACGGTGGACAACATCGAGCGTGTGAAACAGATGGTTCACAGATGGTGTGAAACAGATCATTGACTCACGGTGCAGATGATTGCTGAGGAACTTTCATCAACAAGGACACTGTCTGGAGCATTATCACTGAAAATCTCGAAATGCGCAAGGTGTGCGCAAAAATGGTCCCCAAGCTGTTGTCCGAGGACCAGAAACAGCAAAGAGTCACTGTCTGTCAAGACATTATCGAGCGCCTTGAGGACGATCCAGACCTGCTCGGGAGAGTCATTACTGGCGATGAATCGTGGATATTCGAATACGATCCCGAGACCAAACGGCAGAGTCGTCAGTGGAAAGGTCTGGCATCACCAAGACCAAAGAAAGCAAGGATGTCAAAGTCGAAGGTCAAGGTGATGCTCATCGCGTTTTTTGACATCAAGGGCATCGTCCACTTCAAGTTTCTACCACAGGGTCAAACAGTGAATCAATACGTGTACAAGGAGATCCTCCGGCGCCTCATGAGATCAGTCCTGGACAAGAGAGGATCTGTGGAGAACAACGCCTGGGTGCTCCACCATGACAACGCCCCTACTCACAGTGCCCTGAGCATCTGACAGTTCCTGGCGGAGAGGAACGTGCCAACTCTGGAGCAACCCACGTATTCGACAGACTTGGCCCCTTGTGATTTTTTCCTATTCCCCAAGCTCAAGGGGGTGATCAAGGGGACCCGATTTCCTGATGTGGAGGCCATCAAAAGGGCCGTGATGACGGAGTTCCGGAGGATTCCAGAAGAAGCCTTCCAGGGGTGCATCGAAGTGTGGAAGAAGAGGATGGACACATGTGTGAGACTGGAGGGAAACTATTTTGAAGGGGACAAGCTGTGATTTCAATATATTTTTTGGAATAAAATTTCTGTGAAGTCAGCCCCGTTACTTTTTAGACGGACCTCGTATATCTATATATCTTCCAGTCATGTGTTTCATATACTCCTCAAATTCCTTTTTACTACATAATACAGAACAATTGCCTCTCCAAAATTATATATGTAAATATATATATATATATATATATATATATATTTTGAATTTAACTTGAATAAAATAAAAGTATTGGCATTATTTCTTATCAAGCGACGAGAGAGTTGAAAGTATGATTGACTAAGATAAATATAATTACAAGAAGAATGTCTCCCTCTTGTGTGGTCGCTATCCATAACCATTTGGTTTCTCATATGAACACAATCATCAAAGATGAGGAGATTCATTGTTTATTTATCCAAATCTTGGGGTGAAGGTATATCATCCGTATTATCACTAAGAATACAAGTTCTCGGTTTTGATTTCGTTTTACATTTCTGTGTATCACAAAATAGTTGTATTATATCTTCAATGTTGCAATAATGTAGTTTTTTTGAAGCTTAAATAAACCGATTATGACTTCTTTTTGAAGACCTGCATTAAAACGATAAACAATCATCATTAAAACAATCATCGATAAAACTACTTTCATAACTATCATTTGAACAAAAACTTTCAGTATCATAAATGTCTTCTGTTTCAACAGAGATACTATCATCACTATCATAATCTTCAAAATCTTCGGCTGTATAATGACTCATTTATTAAGGAAAAAAATCCTGATTCATAATTTCTTAAAACACCATCTATATCTATACATTTCTTTGTGCTAATAGAATCAAGTATTTTTTTTTTAAACAGTAAAGGTTTATAGTCCATGAGGCCGACCACTTTGTCGGTACCAAATTAGTGCCCGGTTGTGTTTGGTATCATTGGAAAGCTTATGACCTCTATGTTGTGGAAATGCATGATAGCAAGCAAAACAGAGTAGCTGAAGCATTTAGCATTAATTAGCCAAATTCAATGACCGACGCTGAATTCCTGTTGTTTTCAATATTTGAGAAATTTTAATCCACATGGCAGAATATGCATATGTAGCTGCATATTTCATTACTATGATGTTATATACACTACTTGAAATAGATAAAGTAAATTGAAACTCTTTCAAAATGTAAATCCAACATTCCGCAAATGCAAAAAGTGTCATAACTTTGGAAATAGTCCACATGAAGGAGTGATTTTGTTGTCTACATATATGTTTTCATATATATGAGGATTCCATTAAAACCATACTTGATGTAATCAAACCCTTCTTTGTCATGCAGCAAAACAAGTGGAATACATCAAAATGAAAAGCGATATTAGTGTCTTGTGTTATGTTTAAGAATATTTAGTATAGGTGTTAGTATTCAGTGGCTGATCCATCTATTGAGGAAATTTGATACTCAATAGGCCTACCAGGACTCGGCCATCACTTGTCTGGTAATCTATACAGGGAATTCCTTACAGTTTGGAGTATAAGTGATGATTCACTCCATCGTTTTGAGTTGTGGCCTTATCCCTGACATTTAAAATATTGTACTGGTGGTAGATAGAATACATTATGTGTTTTTCTAACATATCTAATCATATTATAGCATATATTCAAAATCATTCATTCCTTAGTCTGTCTGTAGGCTTGAAATGCAAAAATCTGTACTGTTGCAATGCCTTTTTTGCTTCATGTAGTAATTTGAGACTGCACTCATGCAATAAGTTGCGTTTGTTTTCATGATAACAAATGATTGTTGTTGCTTTATTTCAGGTATCCAATCAAGCATAAAGAATAATAGCCATGCAATCCTCTAACAGTGGTGAAGGGCCCTCACAGACGCTTTTCAAACAGATTCGCCCCCAAGCAAAAGATCTAAACCTTTTTGTGTTATCCATTATCCAGAGGAAGATTCCCAAGCTCCGCTCACTTCACCAAAAGATGTTTCATCATGGCAGACATTGCTAAATGCTGCATGTGTACGTCAGCATGCCCCATTGCTGGAGAAAGCTCAAAATCTATCAGAAGGACAGGTGTCTGACATAGTTTACCATAGACAGTGTCGGTCATGCTTTACATTGAAACGCGACCTTCAGCTCTTAGAAACATCGAGAAAGGGTGATGATGGTGAACCACAGTATTTGTAGCAGTAAACATCTTCCAGGTCAAAGCCTTCAACAGCAAGGGTTTACGAAACAAAATGCATATTCTGTGAAAGAGAAAAGTATAAAAAACATCAAGAACAAGAGAATCAATAGTACAGTGCACAGAGCTGCGATGCGATAAGAGAATACGGGAGTGCGCAATGCAAAAGAGCGACCCGAAGATCTTAGCAGTTGCGTCAAGAGACTTAGTTGCCGCTGAGGCACATTACCACATCATGTTACCGCATGTACACTAATAAAGGCGGTGAAACTGCAACAACTGATGCGTCTCCTGATGCCGAAGAAGACTGCCTGTACAACGAGGCTGAAAGACATGCGAACGAATCGCTCTACACATTTATCCGTGATGATTTATTCACGAATCCTCGTGTATTAAAGATGATTGATCTCACAGCAATCGTCGTTGAGTGATGTCAAACACAGGGATCACCATGACCAAAGATCCACCAAGAAGCATATTCGACGAAATATTGAAAAGGAATTTGCAGATACTTTACATTTCTGTAAAGATGATAAAGGGAAAACACTCGTATTCCCTCACACTCTCACAATCTACGAACTTGTGAAAGAGAACCAGAAGCTCAAGGACAAGATAGAAACCCTTACAGCAGTAACATCTGGTGATTCTTCTGTCGTTATCAAAGCTGGCCAAATAATTCGATCTTCCATAAAAGAGATCCGCCAGGATCAAGTGTGGCCTTTCACGCCCGCTTTGGTGAACTGGAGTGGCTTCCGATTACCAGAACTTCTGCAAATCTTCATAACGTGTGTCCTTTCAGGTGAACCAAGCTATCACAGTGCCTCGCAGAAAATTCAACTGTTATTGGATTCATATGGCCAAGATCTGGTCTACAGTGTCACCTGTGGTCGTGTGAAACACCGAAGCACATCTTGCTATCAAATGCAGTGAAAACACTGACAGGAATCGGAAATCATCCAGATAATGAACAAACTAGGGCATGGAGTTTCATATACTGTTCTCGAGGAAAACGACACTGCCTTGAGCCTTCAGAAAATAGCCTCATCCTCAGATGATTCTGTCCCACTTCCTGATTGTGTTAACCCTACATATATTCCGCTCTCGTTTGGGACAATATAGATTTCCTCGAGGAAACTGCAACAGGAGCAGGAACAAGCCACAGGGTCAATGGCATCATTGTCCAACAAAAGGTGTATGGTCCTAAGCTGGAATCTGCACGACCTGTAACAGAAAAGAAAAAGCAACGTTCCATCAAATATGAAGAACAGCTTCCAATTTATACACTGGGAAAAGAGAAGGACCTGGAAGCAAAACAGTTGCTGAAGAATACCACGCTCTTCCTCAAAAATCCATCCACAGAAAGGACTTGATCTGGATTCTTCTACGGCAAATGCACCCAGAAAACCAAATTATTCCAGGATGGACAGGAATCAACATCATTATGAGACAGGACCAGACAGCTCATCAGCACAACATAGGCTATCTTAACCCAATCAATTTTCCAGCAACCAGCATGGCGACAGCAGCTGAGATTTTGAACAGGTCAATGAAGGTAAAAGAAAGCCTACATCTTCAAGAGGTTGTACTGGTATTCGACCAGGCCCTTTATTCCAAAGTGGCAGAAGTTCTGTGGAAACACAGATGTCAATATCCCGGAGTAATTCTTCACCTCGGCTCTTTTCTTATGGTCTGCAACTTTCTGGGAATACTTGGAAAACGTTTTGAGGATGCAGGCCTGCGTGACCTTTGCATTGAGGCAGGAATAGTGGCAGAGGGTCTGTAACGAATGTCATGGCAGGCAGACAGTACAACAGGTCTCTCCGAACGCACAAATACATATATGAGGCCCTTTTCAGATTGCTATGGGCGGGATTTCTGCTATGGCTGAAGGAACAACAACCTACACAGATGAACCAGATCGATCAGTTATTGGAATTACTGAGTGATCTTCTGGACACATTCTCGTCAAAGTTCCAAATATGAAGAGACGCTGACCATGAATTGTTCTTGCAGATGCTGGAACACTTTGAGAAATATTGTGAACATCTACGGCACACCATGGACCTCTTTCAGCGTTATGGATGTCATACTTTGACATGGTTGGGGAGTATTGCTGGCCCTAATTCGCTCTTCCAGAGAAGGTGATTGGAATTTGCACATGGCTGCAGTTCGTGGCATGATTGTCTGGTGCTTCGCCTATGACCGACAGAATTATGCCCGGTACTTCCAGTATACTATGCTGAAATGTCCCAGCTCAGAAATGACCATCCAGAAGTGCTTCAACACTTCCTTGAAGGAGAGTTTTCTGTCCAACTAGGAGAAAAGAACCCCTTTGCTAAGATACCCTTGGACCAGACAATTGAAGAGACAGCCAATCGTGACACAAAAGTTGCGGGAGGAGTGCGCAGGTATAGTCTCAAACCTGGTGCAGTGAGTTGGTTCTTCCTGACAGCAGAATACCGGTCATCCTTCTTGCGTCATCTCCGAGACGTGTTAGTCACAGGCAAATCTGATCATGGACATGTAGAGTTACAGAACAGCAGAATTAAAAAGGATGAACTGGCTTGTCAATGCTGTTGTAGAAACCCTGCAAAACTGGGTTAATCCCTTTGAAAGAAATCACAAGAACTAGTCAGTCTGTCTACAGCTGCTGCTGCAACAAGGCAGATTGCCACACAGTTGCTAGAAGCAGAAAAGCGTGGTGAGGCAGCTTATCAGAGCTTTAAGTCTGAAAGACTCGAATCAAGTCCACCAGTCGTGAATTTCATGATCCATTGCCTAAGCTGAGGCTCAAGACCTTTTCAGATATGACAAGAAGCAGAAGAAAGTTTCTTCAAATGGAAAAGAAATGATTCTGAAAGCAGACCGAAAGTTGTTTGGGCAAATGGTACTCATTGCATAAAACAAGAAAGAACCTGGATATGAAAAGATGTCCTGGCACATCCCCTAGGTCCGCTGCCATGGTCTCTAGCCTGTGAAGATGGGAGTATCAGGAAGACAACAAAGCTGTGTTGGCCAGAGCATTACAAAAATATGCACAAGCAGAGAACATTCCCACACCATCAGCCACGATTATTGATGGCATGGCTTTGGTTCAAAAGATGAAGGGGGACCAGAAAACATTTGGAGACTTGCAAACACCTTGCTTCTTTCTGCAATTAGAGAAGGTGCACACAGTACTAGGATTGACATCATGTTTGATGTGTATCAACCACACAGCATAAAACACCACGAAAGAGCGAGACGAAGCAAGAATCCAGGCATACAGTTCAAGAATATAACTTCCCAACAATTGTCGTCAGTGGAGAAGTTACCGCAGAGTTGTGACAACAAGACTGAACTCATTGAATTTCTGTTTCAGGAATGGCAACAACCACATTCAAGGTCATTATTGCAGTCAAAGCATATTTTTGTAACCTCAAAGGAGAAGTGCATCAAAATTACTGACTCAGCAGTTGAAGATGTACCGGAGCTTTGCTGCCAGCAAGAAGAAGCAGACACGAGGTACTGCTTCATGGAAAACACGCAAGTGACACCGGAAGTGCAGCTGTAATCTTTGTGGCGACGACACAGATGTCTTCCTTTTGAGCATGGCGTTCTGTACACAAATTACTGCTCCTCTTTATCAAGAATGTGGGACTAAAACTCGACACATTACATAGACATCACAGCTGTTGTCAACATGAATGGATCTGATGTCTCAGAGGCAGTTATTGATTGCACGCTTTCACTGGTTGCGACTCCGTCAGTGCCTTCGCAGGTTGTGGGAAAATGAAAGCATTCAAACTGGCAAAGCAAATCAGAATTTCCAGAGTCTCTTTAAGGAGCTTGGCCAACAGTGGAGTCTTTCGTCTTCTCTTCAAGCTCGATTGGAACGTTTTGTTTGTGCCATGTATGATGCTACATCTGGAGATGCTTCAGTCAACGAGCTTCGGTACAAACTATTTTGTGCAAAGAAAGGTGAGAAAGAGTCCTACCAGTTACGCCATGTGCAGATTGTCTTGGAAACATGCACGGCGAGCAAATTATTATCAAACCGCAATTTGGAGACTGAGTTTGATGAACGATCCCAAGACGCCCAATCCTGCAGGCTATGGCTGGAAATTCGTTGGCGATGGTGATGACAGACACTTAGCCGTAGACTGGATGGATGGTGCACCGGCCCCCGACGCTGTTCTTGAGATGCTGTCCTGCAAATGTCGGAAGTCCTGTCGAGTTCCTCAATGTCCCTGTGCTGCAAATGGATTGAAGTGTTCTGACATTTGTAGTTTGAGCCCATGTGAAAACCAACCAATGAACGACGGTACAGACAGCGAAATGGAGTTGAGCAGCGAAGACGATTTATGAAACTGAAGACTATTAGTTCAAATATTCCAAGATTGTGTACTTTAATTATTGTGTTTGAATAACAATAATAATGTGTTTGTCTTATAACATGCCTTATATTTTATTTCTGTGTTGCTGTTACAGCTGCGACATTTGAAATCTGGACCAAATGATCAACTTGATGTCGAAAGCACATAATTACATATTTTCTATGATAGAATTTGTTTCCTATATATGTAAGGTGCATTTATTGACAAGGTTCAAATTAATATAAGATGTATTCAAGGTACTGTTATTATAGTGCCTGAGTTGAAGTTTCTAATGTCGTTCTACATGTTGGAAGACACATTTTTTCTAAGTGAAGAAAAACATTTGTTTCGCATCAAGGGTCCGCAGTATTTCATGTCGGGTGTCTGTGAGTGTTTTTATTTTCTTCTTATGTTTATACGACTATAAACTGTACTCCATGAGCTTTCTTTTGATATATAGATTATACACATTAAAGTATATTAACAGTATAAACGCTCCCAACTCAAATCCATGGTGGTATAAAAATTATCGAAATCTTCGATTTTGTGCAAGAGGAGGTCGCGTATCAACAGTGCCATTACACGATATAAGCTACCGATATTTCCTTGCTATCAAGTGATTTTGATACCCCAGGGGACCCATCTTTACAAAAAAACTTGACTAGAACAGGGCACTTTGTTTGGTACCAATGACCAAAATTTTGGGCTCAGCCTCATGGACTATTATTTTTAAATTAGTTTTGACAAAGAATGAACGAAAAACCATTTCTCCTGATATATTAACTTCATTCAATTCCCCCATCTCAATATCATTAAGATTACCTTTATCTGAATTTCCTTCAGGATTACTAACCCAATATTCTACATCTTTTAGATTATTAATATAAAAAATTTTTTATGTTGATTATTCCCAAGAGTTGTATTTTCTCTTTCTAATGCTTCATTCATAAGAGTTTTTGATCCTTTCATTTGAATTTGTTCAATTGCCTTCTCCAATTTTGGATATATTGCTAAAAGGAGAGGAGAAACTTTTGTAAAGATTATTCATAATAAAGGAGAATAATTAAGTGATGTTTTTGAAGAAAACAAAGAAGTTTTCCAGCAAAAGGAAATTGTTGAGTTATAATTATATTATTCATTATCATTCTTATCTAATAATTATTATTATTGCCTTTATTCAATTTTACATCTTTCACATATTTTTCAATTTCTTCTTTAGTTTCTGAAGTGATGAAATGAAATTCATGTTTTGTTTGTTCATAAGTTTTAACCATATTTATTTATTATTATTATTACTATTTTTTTTAAACAGAAAAGTATCTATAAATTATCACAAGATTTTCATCAAGAAAATTTGATTTTAGGTAAAGTTTTGCGATATAAATATGGTGAATACAATGCATTCTGATGTCTGCAATATTAATATTGTTAAAAATTTTTTATCGTAAACACCTTCAAACACAAAAACATAAAATATCTGTTGAAGGAATATCTTTAAAATACATGCATTGTGATACATGTAATATTGATATTCCGAAAGGAAATTAAAATAGACACCTTCAAGCACAAAAACACAAGAAGAATGAAGAGGGGATACTTGCAAACTCTATTTAAAATATTGATGAAGCATTTAAAGGTCATTTAAAAGTAAGATTATTTCATTTTGAAGAACCAACACCAACATCAATCATTGAGACAATTCTTATGGTTAAACCAATAATTTAAATTCTAATTAAAAAAACATTGCACAAAATCAATACTTTAAAGTTTTTCATGGAAGTAAAAAAAAAAATGTCAAGAGAAGGTGGTGAAGAAACTCCCTACATAAGAAAAACCCTCACTTTATCACATTATTCCAAGATTTCTCAGCTTGTGATTTATATTATAAACTTCTGAGATATGAACAAAAAAATGATGACAACATGGAAGGTAGTGGATTAGTTATTGAAAAAATAATATTTTTGCATATACACGTCTTAAAATCAGACCCTCTCAATGCTTCTTTCTACATTGATTTACCAAAATAGATAAAGGTGGTTGTTAATATTCAAAACAATGATAATTTTTTTTTTTTGGTCTGTTCTTGCTCACCAACAGTACATCCTCCACAATGGCAACCAGAAAGAGTATATCATTATAATAAATATGAGAATACACTAAATGTTAAAGATTTAAAGTTTCCAATGTCATTGACAGAAATTGCTAAATTTGAGAAAATGAATAATCTATCTGTTAATGTATATGGATTAACAGATACAAACAAAGTTCAGATATAAAAAATTTAAAACAACTATAAAAATGATGAAACGTACATTGACCTTCACTATTTTGCTTCAAAAGAAAAATCACATTATGCTTGCATCAAAAATTTATCAAGATTAACTAAATCACAACTAAACAACAGAAAATGTAAAACATATCCTTGTAAGAGATGTCTCAACTTCTTTCAAACAAAAGAATGATAAGATCAACATTTGGAATATTGCAGCAATCACCAATCAACCATAATTAATATGCCAAAAGTAGGTTCAAACCTTTCATACAAATATTTTAACAAGTCTATAAAACATCCATTTGTGATATACGCTGATTTTGAATATGCCTTGAAAAGAAAGATTTCTGTTTCTCTAAATCCGAACTATAATCATACACAAAATAAATACACAAACATAATTCCTTGTAGTTTCTGTTTTTATCAAATCATCTGTTGGTGAATGATACAAGTTAGAACTTTAGCAGAGAGAAGATGCCTCCCAAGAGTTTGTGAAACAACTGAAAAAGACTGTATTAAATCTATCGTCGGGTGAATGAGAAAAACCTATAAACCAATGTCCTGAACAAAACAAGAGAAAAGAAAATTTCAGCAGCCACAGGATGTCTGTCATATTTGTGAGGAGAAAATTAGTAAAGATCCAAAGGTAAGAGACCATTGTCATCTCAGTGGTAACTAGAGGGGGTGCACTCGGTAGAGTGCAAAACCTCCGCCGCCAATACTGCTAGGTCACTCAAGTGAACCTGATTATCATATTCATTCAATTTACGTCAACAGTGCTCACAGATTATAGTTTGCAACTTTCCCTTTTACATACTCAATTCATTCGTCATAACTAGATTCCTTGAGACAGAAATTGATTTTACGTGGGTATATCCACTGGAAGTTCCAAAATCAGCCGCAATTATAATTTGGCATGTTTTTTGTTGGAAATCACTTATAACATGTAGAATGCAAAAAATAAAAAATCGAAATTTTGTTGAAAAAAAATTGCAAAATTTTTTTTCTCTAACAATTTTTTTTTTGGGGGGGGGGGGGGTGTTGAATCACTATATAAACATGTAGAAATGCCCACAAAAAAAAAGATTGCAAAAATTTTTTCAAAATGCCGCCATAGCGGCCATATTGATTTGAACACGTCCAAAATCTAATGCTGATCCTTAGAACCATACCTAATCCGTCGAGAGTTTTCGCTAGTCACTGTTCACAATCAAACAAACAAACAAACTAACAAACAGAAAGGGGTGAAAACAGTAACCTCCGATCTTCGATGGCGGAGGTTAAATATAGAGGTCAAGCTCATCAGAGTTGTAATCTCAACTTTAAACTTCCCTCCTTCATTCCAGTATTTCTTCACAACAACGCTCACCAAGACACACATCTTTTTTTTATCATTGAATTGAGTAAAACTGGTGGAGACATTTCAGCTATTCCTCAAACAACCCAGAAATATATCTCATTCACAAAAACAATCCCCACACCCCCCATAACTCATATCAGATTTATTGACACATTCAAGCTTATGTCAAGTCCATTATCTGACTTGGTATCAAATATTAAAAACTTTCCAATTCTCCAATCACATTTCTCAAATCAAGAAGAGATTGAACTCCAATCACAAAAGGGGATATATCCTTGTGCTGTGAACACATTTGAGAGGTTTAAAGAAATTCAACTTACCTCAAAGGAAAGTTTCTATAATAAGTTAAATAAAAGCCATATAAACTAATAAATATTATACACAAGCACAAAATGTTTAGAAGAAGTTTAATATAAAGAACCTTGGGGAATATCATGATATGTATCTTAAAACTGATGTTCTTTTATTGGTTGATGTATTTGGGACTTTTAGAATAGTCTGTCAAAATAAAAATTCCTATGGATTAGATCCTGCTCATTATTATACTGCTCCAGGATAAGCTTGGAGTGCTATGTTAAAATGACAAAACAACCATTAGAATTAATCGGTGATAACGATATGCTCTTGATGATAGAGAAAGCTAAAAGAGGTGGAATATCCCAAGTCTGTTCAAAGAGATATGCTGAAGCTCACAACAAATATCTTCCCAACTATGACATTAAAAAAGATAGTTCTTAATTCATGTATTATGATGTTAAATTTTATGATGTTGATGTATGATAATAATTTATATAGATAGGCTATGTCTCAATTTTTACCTGATGGAAAACTCAAATGCGTTAAAGAAAAACATTATGAAAGAGTTTTACAAAACATTGTCATCTCTTCTCAAAAAGAATTGGATAAAGCAGAAGTTGGGTATTATTTCGAGGTTAATTTGAAATATCCAGAAGAACTCCATAAAAATATAAAGACCTTCCATATGCTCTGGATAAAGAAAGCCCGAAGAAGGAATGGCTTAGCGGTTATCAATAATCATTTCTTATGAAAGGCAAACCCACAGAAAAATTACTTACTACATTATATGATAAAGGGAGTTATGTTTTACATCAAAGGAATTTAAGACAATATTTATCTGCTGGGTTATTGGTAAAGAAAATTCATAGAATTTTGGAATTTAAACAAAGTCATCGGTTAAAAAAGTATCTTGATTTTAACACAGACAAGTCTGAAGACGACGATGGTTCAGCACGAGCGGTATTTGACGATGTAGATTGTTTCAGAAGTCAAGGATGAGAACAATGTGATGATGTTTGACCAAGTTATAAAAATGATCAACATGATGTGGTAGAGGTGACAGTTATTAGCTGCACAATGTCTAAAACCCGGTTTCGTCAACAACTTTCAAAATTGACCTTTGCATAACCTTTAAAGGTCACAAAACATGTTGTGGACATTAAAATAAGGAAACAGGATATGTGCTATAGCTAATTGGAGTTAGTTCTTGAAGAAGGTCGAAAACCCGTTCGATTCCACAACTTTGAAAATTTGACCTTTGTCCTTTAAAGGTCAAAGTCAAGGATTATGACTTTGTTGCAAAACTTCCTCTGGAACATTACAGGAACAATATAAGTATATAGGCTATATGGCATTCGCATCCCTCGGATTATCCATACTTTGATGAAATCAGCGTAAAAACAAACTTGAAGGGGGCGCCACGGCAAGGTGTTCGAGATAGAGCAAAATGGTTTCAAGACTTAGGTTGGGAATGCCCTCAAGATTATGCATAAAAAATATTGTCATCCTAGCTCTCAAAGTTTGGGCGGTCGTAAGATTTTTATGTCAAATTCGAAATTTTCTAAGTTCGTGACCTTGTGACCTTGACCTTGGGACGAAAATGAAAAATCGAGCTCGTGGGGCTATGCAGGTGCCATTGGGCTAACCAAATACCGAAATCCTGCCAGATTCGACAAACCGCCTCGGAGAAGATGGATTTTTATGTCAAAATTCGCAATTTTCTAAGTTCGTGACCTTGTGACCTTGACCTTGGGACGAAAATGAAAAATTGAGGCTCCGTGGGGCTATGCAGGTGCCATTGGTAACCAAATACTGAAACCCTGCCAGATTGACAAACCCCGTAGGAGAAGATGCAAATGAAACCGGCTACCCCAAAAACACAATTCGCAATTTTCTAAGTTCGTGACCTTGTGACCTTGACCTTGGGACGAAAATGAAAAATCGAGCTCCGGTGGGCTATGCAGGTGCCATTGGGCTAACCAAATACCGAAATCCCAGCCAGATTCGACAAACCCCTCGGAGAAATAATTTTTTATGTCAAAATTCGAAATTTTCTAAGTTCCTGACCTTGTGACCTTGACCTTGGACGAAAATGAAAAATCGAGCTCCGTGGGGCTATGCAGGTGCCATTGGGCTAACCAATACCAAAACTCCTTTCAGATTCGACAAACCCCCTAGGAGAAGATGCAAATTGAAATCGGCTACCCCCTAAAACATGTTTTTTGGGCGTGGCTCCGCCATATCACTGCCCTTCTCAGGAAACACAACTAGATCATGATATAAACCTCCCACCAAAAATTTTTCAGGGAATCGGATCAAAACCCACGGAGCCTATGCTCGGGACAGACGGGACAGACAGACAGACAAGAAAAAAAAGAAACCAAGAAAAAACCCCCCCCCAAGCGACACAACAATAACGAATATATAGTGGTCACTTATTTTTTTCGTGAAAATATTTTTTCGTGAACCAAAAAGAGAACACTTGCTACAAATGATTTTGAGAAGGACTTTTGTAAATTCATAAGTAATGCTGTATTTGGGAAGACTGGAAAATGCTAGGAACAGACAACACATACGACTTGCTACATCTTGGAAACAAGCACCTAAATTAATTAATAAACCAAGTTTTCAAAGAGCGGAGGTGTTTTTAGAGAACTTTTGTGCTATTCATTTGAACAAAGAAAGTATTGAAATGGATAAACCTATAGTATATATAGGAACATCAATTCTTGACTTGTCAAAGTTGTTAATGTATTACTACATCTATAAAAACTTAAAGAAGAAATATGTGGATGAAGTTGATCTACTTTTACAGACAATTTTATTTTGAATTTATATTTATTATTTTTTATTCATATTTTTGAATTTTTTTTATTTTTGATTTTTTACAGACATTTATATTTTTTTGAGACAGTTTTTAATTTTTACAGACAGTTTTATGGATACAGACAGTTTTATTTTGAAAATCGATACAAAATATATTTATAAGGATATGTCTCAGGATGTTGATATTTATGAAACAAGCAATTATAAATCAGATAACAAACTATTCTGTATAAAGAATAAAAAGGTTATTGGAAAGGTTAAAGATGAGTTAGGTGTAAAGATAATGAGTGAGTTTGTGGGATTGAGAGGAAAGGCTTATGCCTATAAATATATTGATAATAAAATTGAAAAGAGTGATAAAAAGTTAAAGGGGGTAAAGAAAATAGAATCAAAGAAAGAAATTTTGAAGATTATTACAACTGTTTAGCCTTTAATAAAGAAGAGTATAGAAAAATGAATACAATAAGAAGTTATAAACATCATTTATTTACAGAGGAGGTAAATAAGAAGACATTGGGGGCTTTTGATGATAAGAGGTTTATTTTCAAAAATGGAATTGACAGCCTCCCTTATGGATATATGCATGTGTTAAGACATTTAAGTTGGGGGTTTTAACGGTCTACCGCCGCCTTTTTACTGGAATATAAAATGATAGAACCAAGCAATAACCAAACCAAAGAGTGGAGAAAATCACATCCTTGGTATTTAAATTGGAATCATAATGAATGTGAGAAATATCAAATAAGTCTTATTGAAGAAATAACAAAAACAAAAGTAGATAAAACAAATAAGTGGATAAATTTAAATACAAATAAGTTGGAGAGTTTAAAGAAAATAAACATCCTTGAATGGACAGAGAATTTTGATGGTTGTCAAGAAATCAATAAAAAAATAATTTACGATCATCTAAAAATGATATGTGGCTCAGGAGGTGCTCAGTCAAGAGCATTGAGAGAGGTTTGTCATTTAATCTCTGCTCAACAAAGATACTTAAATCAAGAACCAAGTTCCAACTTATTCTTTGTTAATATACTCGATGGTGATGAGTGATAAGAAAATGAAGTTATTCCCCAAAAAAGGACATGAACAAATATTCATTGGTTCACTGTTTGAGTATAGTGAGAAATATGATTATTGGTGAAAAACTGGGGGTGGTTAAAAGTGGTGAAAAGTGGGGTTTTTGGTGAAAATATGGTGAAAAGGGGAGGAAGATTTTGGGAAACTTTTGGAAAGAAAAGTCTCGAAAATGGGGTCTAAAGGAAGTAAAACAAGGATAATTTGGAAGGATTTTGGTGTCAGTCAATAAGTTCCCATAATTTCCCCCATTCACTTACATGTAATGTCCCAGAAACCCCATGACCCTACTACTACTGGGTGCACATTACAATGCTTATAAACACCTGGAGATGCCATTGTTTGTGGCTTTATTTCATTTCTGCACATGCCATAACTTCGAGAATCTCTTAAACTAAGCATAATTAGAAAAGTAAGGCTCCAGCATCGAACTTAGAAGCAGTTCTGACTCCGAATAAAGTGTTAATTTGTCCAATTCGGACATATTTGACATTTCGGGAAACTTTGAGAGATGTATGTTTAATATGACAGTTCGGTGATTGCTAATCGCATGCCAAGTGAGCCATTTCTTATCAACCATTTCGTTGGAGCGCTTAAGCCACATTTCCAACCAGGCCTCCAAAGCCAGTCGCCGACTGGGAATCCTCCGTCATGCAAAGTCCTTCCTCAGCCCACCTGAGTTCCTGACCACATAAAAGTTCGTCCGCAGCCTGATGGAGTACTGCTCTCCCCTCTGGGCTGGTGCTCCTGCCTCCCACCTTTCTCAGCTTCATGCTGTGGAAACCAAGGCATTTCGGATCATCGGTATCTCCCACGATGAGGCTGAGTCTTTGCGTCTCTCACCGCAGGCAGGTCGGTGGTCTTTCTCTCTTCTACAGTCTCCTCTCCGGTCTCACCCCCCCCCCCTGCTGTGTCGGCGATTTGTCCCACCATATTTCCGCAGGGCGCTCAAGGTTCGCCAACAACCCCCTTCTGGTAAAACTATCAAAATCACGAATCACTGCTCACCTTCACTCTTTCATTCCTCTTTTTCCCCACCTTTGGAATAAACTCCCTGTTTGAGTATAGTGTTCAATCCCATTCTTCTCTGTTCTCTGTTCTCTGTTCAATCCCATTCTTCCCTCCAGGCCTTCAAAACAGCTATTCACCACCACCTCTTAGGCCTAAGTCACATTTGCCACGGCGGCCGTGGGGTCTTCAAAATTACGGCATACATTATACGGCGCCGCAGTATTTCCACGGTCACACAATGTAGCAGTCACTATGCTTTTATTTTTCGGGGAGCCCACGGCGTATTTAGGCCTAAGTCACATTTGCCACGGCGGCCATGGGTCTCCAAAATCTACGGCCACTAGCAATATACCGGCGCCGAGTATTTCCACGTCACAAAGATGTAGCAGTCACATATGTTTTTAATTTTCGGGTAGCCGCACGGCATATTTGTAAATTGTGGTGGACCGAAAACGTTGGGGGGTGCCGTACGGTCTTTGATTTGATGTGCCACTGTGACCTTAGGGCGTTCCTGCGGCGGCCATAGAATTTCAAGGCAGACGCAAGGTGCCCGCAAGGCGACCGCAGGGGGCCTCAGGCAACGTGTGGCCAGATGGATGGTAACGAGTGGGTTCTTTTTTTTTTTCTTTTTTTTTTACCAGTTTTTTTGTTTCGGCTTGTCGAATTGCTACGGCGAACGTAGAAATGAAAAAAAGTTATAACTCCGCGTTATAATTCCACGGCGACCTTACGACCTGTAAAATATAGCCAAACGGCGTAGGGGCCACCTGAGGCCACCGCAGAAACTCTGCGGCCGCCCGCACGTTTCTGTCAATTCAGAGGGCGTACGGCCGCCGTATTCCTCGCCGTAGAGCAAATGTGACTTAGGGCCTTAGGTCTTAGAAATTGTGGAGACCGAAAACGTGGGGTTGCCGTACAGTCTTGATTTGAGTGTCGCACGGTGACCTTAAGGGCCCTGCGGCGGCCATAGAATTTTCAAGGCAGATGGCAAATAGCCTCAAGGTGACCTGACCAAGGGACCGCAGGGGGGCCCTAAGGCGAACGTGCGGCCAGACGGACGGTAACGAGTGGGTTAATTTTTTTTACCAGTTTTTTTGTTTCGGATTGTCGAATTGCTACAGCGAACGTAGAAATGAAAAAAAGTTATAATTCCACGTTATAATTCCACGGCGACCTTACGGCCTGTAAAAGATAGCCAAACGGCGTAGGGCCACCCTGAGGCCAGTAGAACAGAACACATCGATTGCTACATCTTGGAAACAAGCACCGTAAATTAATTTATTAAACCAAGTTGTTCAAAGAGCGGAAGTGTGTTTTAGGAAACTTTGTGTATTCATTTGAACAAAAAAGTATTGAAATGGATAACCTATAGTATATATATGAACATCATTCTTGATTTCAAGTTGTTCATGTATTATACATCTATAAAACTTTAAAGGAATATCGTGATGGAAGTTGACCTACTTTTACGCAATTTTATTTTGAATTTATTTTATTATTTTTTATTCATATTTTTGAATTTTTTTATTTTGATTTTTACAGACATTTATATTTTTTGAGACAGTTTTGAATTTTATCAGACAGATTATTATGGATACAGGACAGTTTTATTTGAAAATCGATACAAAAATATATTTATAAGGATATGTCTCAGGATGTTTGGATATTTATGAAGAAGCAATTATTAAAATCAGATAACAAACTATTCTGTTATAAGAATAAAAAGGTTATTGGGAAGTTAAAGATGAGTTTAGGTGAAGATATGATGATGTGTTGGGATTGAAGAGGAAAGCGTTATGCCTTAATATATTATAATAAAATGAAAAGAGTGATAAAAAGTTAAAGTGGTAAAGAAAATAAATCAAGATAATGAAATTTTGAAGTCTTATTACAACCTGTTTTAGCTTAATAAAGAGAGGTTAGAAAAATTGATACATAGAGTTATTAAACATCATTTATTTACATGAGGAGGGTAATAAAAGACATTGGGGGGCTTTTGATGATAAAGTTTATTTTCAAAATGGAATTGACAGGCCTCCCTTATGAATTGCATTGTTTAGGACATTTTATTAGTTGTGGGGTTTTAACGGGTCTACCGCCGCCTTTTTACTGGGAATATAAAATGATAGAACCAAGCAATAAACCAAAACCAAAGAGTGAGAAAATCACAATCCTTGGTATTTAATTGGATCATAATGAAGTGAGAAATATCAAAGTATTAGTCTTATTGAAGAAATAACAAAAAACAAAAGTTAGATAAAAAAATAAGTGGATTTAAATATTAAATACAAATAAGTTGGAGGTTATAAAGAAATAAAACATCCTGAATGGACAGAGAACTTTTCGCAGTTATGTGTCCTAGAATCAATAAAAATAATTTACGATATCTAAAAATGATATGTGGCTAGAGGTGCTCATCAAGAGCATTGAGAGAGTTTGTCATTTAATCTTCTGCTCACAAAGATACTTAAATCAAGAACCAAGTTCCAACTTATTCTTTGTAATATACTCGTCCTATGGTGATGAGTGATAAGAAAATGATTATTCCCCAAAAAGCATGAACACAATATTTTCATGGTTCACTGTTTTGGAGTAGTGAGAATATGATATATGGAAAACTGGGGGTGGTTAAAAGTGGTAAAAAGTGGGGTTTTTTGGTGAAATATGGTGTTGAAAAGGGGAGGAGAGATTTTGGGAAACTTTGGAAGAAATAGTCTCGGAAAATGGGGTCTAAAGGAAGTAGTAACAAGGATAATTGGGAAAGGATTTTGGTGTTGTCAGTCAATAAGTTCCATATTCTTCCCCCATTCACTTACATGAATGTCCCAAGAAACCCCATGACCCCTACTCAAGCTGGTGCACATTAGCAATGCTTATTAAACACCTGGAGATGCCTTGTTTTGTCGGCCTTATTTCATTCTCCTGCACATGCCCATAATTCGAGATTTCTCCTTAAACTAAGCAATAATTTAGGAAAAGTAGGCCTCCAGCATCCCGACTTAGAAGGTCTTCCTGACCTCCCGAAAGGTTTTTATAAAAATTTTTTTATTTAATAAATATTTTTTTTTTTTAAATTTTTTTTAATTTTTATTCAAATTTTATTTAAAATTTTTATTTTTTTTTATTATATATAATTATAAAATAAATTAAATATTTTTTTTTTATATTTTATTATATTATATTTTATTTTATTTTTTTTATTAATATATATTTTATTTTAAAATTAGTTTTTTATAAATTTTTTTTATTAATTTTTTATTTTTTAAATTTATTTAGTATTATTATATATAAATTTATAATTTAATTTTTAATTTTTTTTTTATATTTTTATTTTTGGTGGTGTGTGTGATTTTATTTTGTTAATTTTTTTTTTAAATTTATTTTTTTTATTATTAATAAAATTTTAAATAAATTTTTATTTATTTTAAATTATTTATTTTTACTTTTTTTTTTTTAAATATTATAATTTTTTTTATTTTTTTAAGTTTATTTTTTATTTAATTTTTTGTAATTATTAACTTTAATTTTTATTAATTTTTATTATATAAATGTTAAATTTTAAATTTTTTTTAATTTTTTTTTTAATTTAAAAATTTTATTATTTAATTTTTTTAAAAATTTTATTAATAAATTTTATATATTATTAATTAGATCAGGTCCGGGTGCGCAGGCGGGGGGGGGTCGGGATGTAACTCAGACAACAGTATACTGAAGGCTCTGGAGTGAGTTTTACCGCTTTCCCGCCCCGAAGTTAGACCGACGACCATCTTTGGATATCGGTTTTCTGAGAAGGAAAAATGGCGACCTGGGCGAAACATTGACTTGTGTTGCCTTCATTCTTGGGCTCCGGTATGTAAACAATTTCTGATACGTTATTTCAGTGTGATATTTAAATAGTTGGTGTTATAAAATATTGTTGTGATTTGTACATTAAAATGCATTATATCCTTGTTTTATTGACAGAATGAGACATAGGCTGAATCGCCTTTTCTAACAGCTGTCTAACGCGCACAGTTCTGAGTTGTTTCACTACAGAAAGTCACATGTATATGTATAATACATAAAAAAAACTAGAGGGGGCAGCACTCGGAAGTGCAAAAACCTCCGCCGCAATCTGCGAGGTCACTCAAGTGAACACTGATATCCATATTCATAATCAATTTGACGCTGAACAGTTGCTCACAGATGTTATAGTTTGCAACTTTCCTTTTACTTTTAACTTTTACATACTCAATTCATTCGTTACATAACTAGATTCCAGAGACAGGAAATTGATTTACGTGGGTATATCCACCTGAAGTTCCAAAATAGCCGCAATTATAATTTTGCATGTTTTTTGTTGGAAATCACTTATAAATGTAGAAATTGCAATTAAAAAAATCGATAATTTTGTTTGAACAAAAAGTTGACAAAATTTTGTTTTTTTCTCTAACAATTTTTTTTTTGGGCGGGGGGGGGTTAGAAGATCGACTTAAAACATGTTTAGAAATGCAAAAAAAAATTCAAAATATTTTCTAAATAAAAATCGATTATTTTTTGAAAAAAAAAGTTGCAAAATTTTTCCGCTCTTTTCCATCCAATTTTTTTTTGGGTTGGAATCACTTAAAACAGTTAGAAATGCAAAACAAAATTATTCAAATATTTTTTCAAAATTGGCCACCATAGCGGCTATATTGGACTTTGGACCAAGTCAAAATCAATGAGCTATGATTCTTGGACCATACCTAATTCCCACCACCAAGTTTCGTCGGAAATTCGTCGAGTTTTTCCGTAATACTGTTCACAAACAATACAAACAAAACAAATACAGTAACAGACATGGGTGAAATACAGTAACTTCCAGTATTCTCGCTACCTCATACTTCGGAAGATCGAGCAGAAGTTAAGACTAGCACTTGGCATTATCCATTCCTCGAAACTTTGGAGCAGCGTTGCTAATGTGGCTAAAATAAATATGAAATACGCATCCATCTGATGTTTTGGTTGAATTGCCTTTGGTGAAGCAAAATGCAATAATAAGTTAGTGAAGTCCATAAGTATATAATGCAAACTGTTATTCAACCATTTCGTTGGATGGGAGCATGAAGATTTCTAACAACTTGAGCCAATCAATTATCCAATCCTGGCCTCCTACAGGACAGGGCCTCACTTGGACAGTTTACCCTGTGTGTGCGAGCGTCCTAGTGCTGCAAAAGTTATAGCCACAACGTGACGCTGAGTTTGTCTCTGAACCTAAACAGACCGCCACAACGCACTGTAAGTATTCCCCTGAACATCAAAAATTAGTATAAAAGTTGTAAGTAAACAGGCTAACCTTCGTTCGACCCTAAATGGCTCACGATCAATTTACACTGTTATGTATCTACTTCGTCAGCTTTCGTGTGGGCTACGGTGGTTTCATCTTCACTAAGTCCCAAGACAACCTCTCTGCGAAGCTTCCTAGACTATGTAGGTAGGACGAATTCCATAGCTGCTCCCGATTTAGCGTTTCAGGCTGGCCGAGTTGTAAGGAACTCTCTGCCTCAACGAGGAGAAGACATTCTATGCAGCTCCCAACCGGGAATGAGATCTCTCGAAGTCTGCGGATCCTGGCACTATACTTATCCATTGCAGTCTCGCTCGTCCATTTATCCTTTGAAGATGAATTACTTGTGATTTTTCTCCTATCCTATAAAGCAGCACTATCAGTCTCTCAGGGTCTAATCGCCCACCACCCTCCTTCTTAAGAACACCTCCATCACTCTAATTCCATAGAACACTCCGCCACACACGTCTCGCGCTGACCCTAGCCTTTGTCGGTTGTCTGGTAGCCATGAATTTTTGCCACTCAATATGCGCGGGGAGCCTTACCTTTCCGCCGAATTTTGACGTCTCCTTCGCTTTATGTTGCCTCAGGGACTCCAATTATAATTTTAAAAGCCGAGCTTCGCCGTCGGAGCGATTATGCTCTGTAACTGCGAGAAATAGTCGGGGATGAAAGCTTGCCTTTCTTAATTTTTTCGCCCAATACCTAATCGTCGCCACGGAGCCCTGTTCCGTGTGATTATAGCATAAAAATGATGTCCCTCTATCCACCTCGACAATTCATAAATCAAAGAACGAACGAATCTCCATGACCTTTCCTGTGCTAACAACCCTCAACTCTTTTCAGCATTTTACTGCTCCCTTCTCGCGTACATCTGAAGTGAAAAAAGCTTCTGCCTTTCTTATGATTGTGGTGGAGAAAGCTAGTGTTCAATTCGCCATTCCTATCCATCATAAATAAGTGCCTCATTGTCTTGCTGTTCCTGCGCTTCCTCAATTCCTTAGTTCGTAGTCCCTTCACAGGCGCTAATATAAAAAAACTCTATCATATCCACCAAGCTCAACCTCTCCTTAGCTAGCAGCTACATTTGAAGCCCTCATTCGCACACACTGCGTCCCTGTCCCAGTTCCATGCGGGTCCTGTCACATCTCAACCTCGCCGGCAGTCAGAACATTATCTAGACCTCGGACCCTCCTTCCTTCCTCTCCTCCCAGCTAACCCAGCGCACTTTTTCTCACACCCGATCACACACATGTAGCAGGTCACTCTATGCTTTTATTTTCGGGAGCCGCACGGCGTATTTAGGGCCTAAGTCACATGTGCCACGGGCGCGCCATGGGGTCTCCAAAATCTCGGCCACTAGGCAATTATACGGCTGGCCGCAGTTACTTTCCCCGTCACACAACTGGTAGCGTCCCATATGTTTTTTAATTTTCGGGTAGCCGCACGGCTTATTTGTAAATTGTGGGAGGACCGAAAACGTTGGCGGGGTGCGAACGGTCTTTGATTTGATGTCCCTGTGACCTTAGGGGTTCCTTGCGGCGGCCACTAGAAGCGTTTCTCAAGGCCAGACGCAAGGTGCCGCAAGGCGACCCGCAGGGGGCCTCAGGCAACGAATGTGCCAGATGGATGGTTAACGAGTGGGTTCTTTTTTCTTTTCTTTTTTTTTACCAGTTTTTTTGTTTCGGACTTGTCGAATTGCTACGGCGAACGTAGAAATGAAAAAAAGTTATAACTCCCGTTATATTCCACGGCGACCTTACGACCTGTAAAATATAGCCAAACGGCGTAGGGACCTGAGGCCACCGCAGAAATCTGCGGCCGCCGCACGTTTCTGTCAATTCAGAGGCGTACGGCCGCCGTATTCCTCGCCGTATAGACGAAATGGTGACTTAGGGCGTTAGGTCTTAGAAATGTGGGACCAAAACGTGGGGTTGGCCGAGTACCGTCTTTGATTTGGATGTCGCACGGGTGACCTTAAGGGGCCTGCGGCGGCCATTAGAATTTTCAAGGCAGATGCAAAGTAGCCTCAAGCGTGCGCAGGGGACGCAAGGGGACCGCAGGGGGGCCCTAGTGCGAAACGTGCGGCAGAACGGACCCGGGTTAAGGCGGGCGAGTTGGGTTAATTTTATTTTACCAGTTTTTGTTGTTTCGGATTGGTCGGAATTGTACAGCGAACGTAGAAATGAAAAAAAGTTATAATTCCACTGTTAATAATTCCACGGGCGACCTTTACGGCCTGTAAAAGATAGCCAAACGGCGTGGGCACCTGAGGCCACCGCAGGAACCTCTGTGGCCGCGCACGTTCTGTTCGAATTCGAGGGCGTACGGCACCGTACAT
>CM068953.1:42955678-42988536 GCA_035128595.1 Eptatretus atami | reverse complement strand
CGTATCCTCGCTGTAGAGCAAATGTGACTTAGGCCTTATCGTCCCTCATCCAAATCCTCGATCTTTTCTCCCCACGTTAATCCACCCCAAACCCACCTCCTTCAAACTCCCTGCTTTCCTTCCTGAAAGTCCCTGTTGTGTCCATCTTGTATACCCCATGTTCCCCACCCCATCCCTCTCCCTTCCACAGATCTCCTAATGTCTCTGTTCCCCACCGTTTTGTCCTTCGCACACCCGCCCCTCTTGTCCGATGCTCCCCTTGCTGTGCGTTGTGTGTTAGCTCTCATACGAGCCTCGACAAGGTATCCAAAAAAACGAAAAAAGAAAGAAAAGCACTCTACAATATTCGCACTGTCACTGAATACTGTATGTCAATCGATTTGAACAAAGCTCGGGGGCCACTCGCGTGCATTGTTGGCTACATTTTGTTCTGTCGTGCAACAGGTGATAGTTGGCTCGCTGAAAATTTGTAATTTTATTTTCCACGATGTTTCCCCTTTTTGTACATTCTTCCATTCTATGACCTGTCACTTTGGCATGGATAAATACAAATTAAAATTAAATGTTTCATTTTTAAAAGTTTCTTCAAATGTTTCGTGGATTGCTTGGTGAAGCCACTTGACATGCGTTCTTCAAGTTTCAATGGTGATACCGCAGTTCAATACTGGAGGTAAGAAGGCAAAATAAATTATATTATCACAATGAGTAAAAAATGTTTTCAGTTATGAAGTAATGATTTGCCACATCACAGCAGGAAAGCTGAGAGGTATACATGCTCGCTCTGTGTAGCCTGGGTTTGAATCCCAACCCAGCTATAAACTGTCATCCTGGTGTTTCACAGGCAGGGTGATTCATCAATGTGTGTGCCATCTCTCGGATAGATGATAAACTGGACATCACATCTGCAAGAATCCCTCACCCCTCTCCCTCCCTCACCCCTCTCCCTCCCTCACTCATCTCCCTACCTCACTCATCTCCCTACCTCACCCATCTTCCTCTTCCCCCCTCCCTTGTCTTACCCTGCTGCCTCTCACACCCCTATCCCACCCTTCTCTCTCACTCCCAACCCTACTCCCTCTCTCCCACCCTGCTCCCACTCTCCTCTACCCCCCTTTCCTCTTCCCGCCCTCTCACTCCACCCTCTATCTCTCTCTCCCACCCCTCTCCCTGCTCCACTACTCCTCCCCTCTGTTGAGGGGACTGTAGCATGTACGAATCAGATTTGGAGTGAGCCGACCGGAGGGGTGCAAAGGTCACTGCATGCACGAGCATGCATGCATGCAGGCAGACCTTTGCCAGGAAGATAGCATGGGTTTTAAATGTTCCTGTCTCAGGTCTCAAAGTGTGTGTGTGTGTGTGTGAGTGTGTGTGTGTGTGAGTGTGTGTGTGTGTGCGTGCGCGTATGTGAGCGCGCGCATGCGTGTGTACACATACAAGTTGCTGTTGTTGCCTGCTATCTCCACATGTGGGTGGGTTTCATCAGGAGGTGAGGCAGAGACTTACCAGGTTTCAAAGCATCCACTCTGTGTGTGTGTATGTGTGTGTGTGTGTGTGTGTGTGTGTCTTTGATTGGTATCTACATAGGCGGGTTTCAGAATGTGGAATGGAGTCCTCCCAAGGGAGGCTCAAAGTATCCATGTTCATTTCGGTCAGGGGTCACAATTCATGGACCAATCTGTGAAGTTTTTTGTTCTCAAAGTTTTGCGTCCAGGATCTTTTCACTTCATTCCATGAGGTCTTGGTATTTGGTCATTTTCTTGATTTCTGCATCGTTTAATCAAAACCACTGGTATTAACAACTCAATTAGCAAGGCCTTCTTCCCTTTTTTGTACCCAAGAAGGATATCTGGTTCTAATGCTTTGCTTTCAATGTTCATGCTCGATGGGATCATATTTGGTCGACGTTAGCTGTACTTTCATGTTTTTACTGATCGCTTTTGGTTCATGTTCCCACTAATTTTCTGGAACTGGAATATCAAAGTTTTTGCAGATGTGACAGCGGATTACTTTGCAAACTCTGTTGTGTCGTCTGTACAGCTGTTCTGATACGAGTTATTTTTTTGTGTGCGTTTGGTCATTAAGCATAACATATCATTCTTTTTGTTAACGCCACCTCCACCCCTCACCTTGCTCTCTTTATTTTTTACTCCTTTCCCCTCACTCACTGTCTATCTCTGTCTCTCTTTTTTTCTCACCCCCTCTCACAACCCTCCCTCCCACAGTGTATAGCAATATTTTTTGAGGCGTCGCTTTCCCCATCTCCACCCCCCTTTCCTCGCTCTAACCCCACTTTCTAGCTTCCCCTCCCTCCCCTCCCTCCGTCCTCTCCTTTCCCTCTATCCTCTCCCTCTCTTCCCTCAGTCCTCCCTCGCTTCTCTCATATTCTCTGCCTCCCTTCCCTCCTCTCTCTCCCCTCCCTCCCTCCTCTCTCTCCCTTCCCTCCCTCCTTCTCTCTCCCCCCTCCCTCACTCCTCTCTCTCCCCCTTTCCCTCACTCCTCTCTCTCCCCTCCCTTCCCTTCTCTCTCCTCTTCCCCCACCCTTAGATCCCCAACAGCGAAGCGACGGGTTCTATTTGCTAGTATGTATATACATGCAATAAGTCCTCACTTATGGCAAGGGATGCATTCCTGCAAAACCTTGTGATAAGCTAAACTGTGTTAAATTAAACATGTTTTCCCATTGAAAACCAAGTATTAAAGGGGGGATGCGTTTTTGGCTAGGAATTTTGGGTGTACCTTGGATGTTTTTTCAGACATGTACACAAATAAGTAGACACCAAACATTAAATATATACGAAACATTTAATGTTATAAACAATAGACAACAAACAAAGGTTGTATTCTCTGAGAGGTGGCGACACTTTCTTTAACCGAGACTGGAGGAACGGAGTTGATTGTGGGAGGAAACTCACACTTGCAGAGGAGAAGAATCATCTGCTTCTTCACTCGACACTGTGTTGTCACTTTCTTCACTTGCGGGAATGGTGCGGCTGGTGGAAGGAGCATCTTGGCTGGTGGATGTAGTTAGTGATGTATCTTTCAGCTTGACAAAATGCATGTAGAGTCAGCTGGATGGCTTTTTCTTTGCTGCATACAGATCCTTGTAGCAACGAATGGCGTCATTAACAGCACAGCTAAAATCAGCACTCCTTTCAACATTTGCATCTTGCTCAGTAACAAATTATATGGCCTCCTCAAACGTGCTGAGAATTTGGCTGACATTTTCATGTGGTGAGCTGCTTGAATCAAGGCATCACATATTCTTGTTCTTCTTGTTCAGCTGCAGATATTCCGACTCATGTTATCCCTCATTGCTTAAGGGTTTTGCATGAGACTCCAGTAAGTCCTACATGTCCTCAATGTCAACTTCATCAAAACCAGCCTGCCTTGCTCGGTCGACAATTTGGCTTGTAATCAATGGAACATCAGCAAATCCCATGAAATTGTGAACAGACTCAGGCCACACTTTCTTCCAGCATTCACTGTAGAGCAGTGGTTCTTAACCGGGGGTACGTGTACCCCCTGGGGGTACGAAGCATCAAAGCAGGGGGTACTGATATATGGTGTCAATTCAATACTGTATAGTATCTAAATTCCAATAATAATAATAATAATAATAATAAATAAATAAATAACTAATAAGAAATGTTTCAATTCATGAATAATTTTAAAATATTATAATCAAATATTATATATATTATATTTTTGAGGTGGCATTTAATTTTAATTCTTTACCGTTTTAAACTCAAATCTATGATGTAATTATATTTGTATAAGACAGTGTTACTTGGCTTATACTTACGGTTGAGACTTAACGTGTTTCATACGTTGTCAATTTTACTCGTATAATACGCGTTCAGTTGTTATGACTGGCACTGTTGCTTGGAAGTTGGACATTGCTCAGTTGTGTTTTGGGCTTCGGAGGAACAGGTTCGTACTGTTGCAGTGTGGTGTTGTTTGATATATTGCAAGAAAGTGGTGTTGTAGTGTGATAAAGATGGTGCAATGATTGATAAGCTATTGTGCAGCAAAGGAGGTATTACAATGGGAAGAGAAGTGATAATGTTGCTGCACTGTGGTGTTGTCCTGTGATGAAATTGTAGTAGTGTGAATGGTTTTGTTGGAATATGAAGCTGTAGGATGGGGTTGTGATGTGTTGTGAAGGTTTCATGTGAGGTGCAGATATGAAGACATATAATATTTGTAAATGTGAAGTGTGTTGTTAATACCTCCTGCTGTCCAGGAGTCCGTCTTATCACTGTGGGTTGTAAATATGTTTGAATAGAGATGAAGAATCCTCGGATCCGAGTCCTAGAATATATTATTTCACTGTTTTTTTGTGTACGACTTTGTCACTACTTTTGCTATTGATTCAAAATTTCGTTGACTAATGTTGTGCATTTATTTTCAGTGCTGAGCCATGTCCAAGAAACTCAAGTGGAATGATTTCAATACCTTGAAGATCAAAAGGGGACGATTTGATCGTGGTGGTACCTTACCAAAGCAGGGATTGTACCGATTGAGAACCATTGTTGCAAGCATCTTACCAAGTTGCATTTTGTTGTGCAAGAAAAAAAACCTCATACAGTTGCTGAAGAATTGGTGAAACCTTGTGCACTAGAAATGGCAAAAACTGTACTGGGACTGAGGCAGAAAAGAAACTAAAGCAAGTACCCTTGTCAAATGATATTATCTGTTCCAGGATTCGTGACATGAGTAAAGACATCTTGCAGCAGGTGATTGCCGATATCAAAGCCAGTCCTATCAAAGTGAGTCTTCAGTTAGATGAGTCAGCAGACGTCAGTTTTTGTAGTGATTATTAGTATTTGTGCGGTATGTGAAGGAGAAAGAAGTGGTGGAAGAATTCTTGTTTTGTGAACCATTGACAACAACCACAAAAGCAATTGATGTGTTCAATATCGTCAAGGATTTCTTCTTGAAGCACGGGATGACTCTCGACATGTGTGGTTCGCTTTGCACCGATGGAGCTCCTGCCATGCTTGGAAACAAATCAGGCTTTGCTTCCCGTGTGAAAAAGGAGGTGCCTCACGTCACAGTCACCCACTGCGTGCTGCATCGCCATGCCCTTGCAGCTAAGACATTACCAGAACAACTGAAAAATGTGTTGTCAATTGTTGTGAGTGCAGAAAATTTATCAGAGGACAAGCCTTGAATCACCGTATCTTCAAAGTTTTTTGTGACGAAATTGGAGCTGAACACAATGTTCTTCTTTACCACTCAGAGGTGAGGTGGCTATCCCGTGGCCGAGTCCTTGCTCGTGTTTTCGAACTGCACAAAGAAATCCAGCAGTTTCTTAGACAGCGAGGCAGTGCATAGCAGAGCACTTTGAAAATGAGAAGTTCATTTTGTCCCTGCATACCGGCAGATATATTCAGCCACCTCAACGAGTTGAACACCTCCATCCAGGTACAGGGATGAACATGATCACAGCCAGGGAAAGATGTCTGCCTTCACTAATAAACTTCCAATGTGGATAAATCGCATTGGTCTGGAAACTATGCAAATTTTCCAAAGCTTGATGAAGTTTCTAATGCAGAAAATTTATTACTCATTGTGACTGAACGAAAGAACATTTGCAGGTGCTGATCAGTCCTTCCAGGGATACTTTCAGCATGGGAGGTTTCTGTTTCACAGGGATGGATGCAGGACCATTTGTTTTCAACCGAGATTCCATGGATGATAATGGTGAAATGAAAAGAAGATCTAGTTGAGATGAAAGCCGGTAATAAAATCAAAATGGAGTTTGATTCAATGCAGTTAGATACCTTCTGGTGTGCCAAACTCAACACATTCCCCCAGTTAGCAGATAGAGCTTTGGAGGTCCTTGTGCCATTTGCGACTACCTACTTATGTGAAACTGGTTTTTCAACTCTCGTACACATCAAAACCAAGGCCAGGAATCGTTTGGATGTAAGTGATGACATGCGTGTGGCTATCTCAAAAAAAGAACCTCGTTTCAGCATGATCATTGATGAAAATAACCACAAAAGAGCATGAGTAATATGTCTGATTGTCGGTGTACTGTGTAAGTACGGTTGTACTTGAAAGCTATTTTGTATTCAGTATATTTGTATGTATTCAACGCATGTATAAAGAATTAATTCATTACATTGTATTTCATATCAATTATTATAATTTCATTTATTTCCATAAGTCATTTTAGACAGGGGGTATGCGGGGAAATATTATGAAAGCTCAAGGGGTACGAGCACATAAAAAAGGTTAAGAACCACTGCTGTAGAGGCACTCACCTCCACCCATGAATCCTTAATTTATTCCAAAACCATAATGTTTTAAAGTCATTCCACAAATCCTTAATGTCTGGAAATCATTCCACAAACTACGGCCTCTTTCTTGGATCACAGCAAGAGATAAAGGCATGCGATGGTTAGTTTGATCTTCGATCCATGCACTTAATAACTGCTACATCTTCTGCACGGCACTGTCTCTCACTCTGGTTGGTCTCATTGCACTGGAATTGGTCACAGTCTCTGTTCCTTCATTTTTGCTGAACTTTTCACGATCAAATGCACAGTCGATGCAGCGATCATGTATGCGCACCCGATTTGCGTCGTTCCTTGACCACCTTCAGTTCTTTTAATCATGTTCAATTTCACCTCTAAGGTAACTGCCTTTCGTTGTTTCTTGAGATGAGATGTGATTGGCGAAGGACTGGCGAGTCTCTTGCTACACATTATGGAGGGTTTGGCCTATTTCAAAAAGGAATGTAAACCTCTCTATCATTGAGCGTCTTCCATCCTGCGAGCGCGGAAGAAACACAGTGTACAGTACATGCACAATAGAGTGAGTATTTGTTTATGTGCATCCTCAGTGGTTGTTGTTTCAAGCACGTGGTTTGAAAGCTTTTCCTTGTGATGGCATTGCGATCAAAGCGAAACACAGTTGTGATAAAATCAAAGATTTAATCATAAAAAACTAAATTGCGAAAAATTGAAACTGCAATTTGCGAACTTGTGATAAGTGAGGACTTACTGTCGTCATAAAATATTTGCTGTTGCAGTTGTATTTCTGCATACATATCCAACTGCCGTTTCCCATTACTTATGAATGCACGAATGGATTCTCCATTCTTCTCACAGAATAAGCAAAATCCTGAAACCGGCTTGATGTGAAGGATGACATAAAATGCAGCCTTTCGAACATCACAAAGAATAAAGCTTCTTGTGTCAAGGAAACGGCATCAGACGATTGACAGATTTTCATCCAATCCAATTCATCCAACAAAATTCTACTTCCGAGCAACTCTTTGAAAGTAAAGCACTTAAATGTAACTTTTCTTTTAAAAAATTCTGCCAAAATATAAAAGTAACATTTCTTTTTAAAATTTTACCAACAGTAAGTAATGCAATAAATAAAAAAATTGAATTCTCATTTTAATAAAAATAGTGACAATGGGAATATTTACTTCAACATAGGGTTATTTATTTTGCATTTATAAAACATATGCTATATTATAAACATAGAGGCAATACCCCCTGGACACTCACCTGGTACCTGCTGGATAAGATAACCAGGGAACAACTGGTAGGCATGGATGACCCACAAAATACGTAATGGAGAAGAAAGTAAATATCTATGGAATTTTTTTTCACGGGTGATGAAGGTTGTGGTGAAGTTTCATCAGAATTGCATGTGTAGTTTTTTTAGAAGAAAGCAAATACCTCTTTTGGGGGGGCAATCCCCCCATAAACTCCCCCTTGACCCCCTCAGACCCAAATTTTTTTTTGAATGCCATGAATAAACTTTGATATGTCATGGGTGATGAAGGTTGTGGTCAAGTTTAATCAAAACTGCTTGTGTAGTTTCTGCAAAGAAAGCAAATACCTATTTTGAGGTTTTTCGGACATACTGTATACGCTAAAATAACCGCTCCATGTTAATAACCCCTTTTAGGTACCGATTTTTTTAATGCCATGAACAAATTTTGGTACATACACGGTGATGAACGTTGTGGTAAAGTTTTGTCGAAATCGTTTGTGTAGTTTCGGATAAAAAGTTGAAAGTATTTGTGGACTGACGGACGGATGGATGGACGGACGACGCACCATCCCATAAGCTCTCCGGAACTATGTTTCAGATGAATGGCCACGCCAAAACATTTAAGAACCACTGCTCCAATCCAGGGGCGTACCTAGAATATTTGGCATATAATTAAAAAACATTAAATACACAAAAACATATATCATGTTTGAAAGGTAAAATTTCAAGCGGATCACAGAACTATACCTGTAGTAAGCAAATTGGAAATAAGAAAAATGCAGGACATTAAAAATTCAGCAAACAGGTAATACTGCTGCATTGATCCTTGCGATAATTCACGGACCGGTGTTTGTGTGTTTGTGGGTTTGTTTGTCGGGCTACTCCTCCTTCAGTTATGGGCCAATTACATCCATACTTGCTACAGAGGATCAGTATAACCACAATTAATATACAGGGTGTTTTATATATTGCCGGTGGTCTTTGGGGGGGGGGGGGTGAGGGGTGGAGGGGTGGGGACACAAATTCTCTATGTAAATGTGTATCATGTGAATGCGGCTCCAGGTTTTCCCTGGTATTACAAGCCCAACCATTTACAGTTCAGTATTCCTGTCCCCACGTTTTCAGTGCTGCTGAGGTGTTTTGAATTATTAGCAGTCGGTATCTTGTTGCTTCATGCACGTAACCTGGGTTATCTTTTTTTCCTATACGGAGCTGTCACTTGCCTATACACCACCCAAATAAAGGTATGTGTCAAAACAACGTGTTGCATGCTTGGCCACCTGTAGGGCAGGTACTCTGCTAGTATAACAAAACCACATCTTCAACCACAGAGAAAACACCACCAGGAAGAATTTTCAAAAAGGTAACAGAAAATCCAGTGTCAAGGAACGCCCGGCGATTGCATGACGTGATTTCCGTGGTGATGTTTTTCCTGCCCATTAACTATTTAATGGAGGAGATTAATTTTACAGAAGGCCTGCAAATACATCACAGTAATGTAATTAACTTTTCAGAATGAAAGGGTTAACCCAAAAAGCGCGTCGAGCTCCCATCACGGCCGAGACATGTATGATGTACGCAAATGAGTTTGAACTGACGTCAACCCAAAGAACGAATCATGACCTTTCCTACAATGCATAATGGCCTGGTAACTTGTGAAAGCTTGCTTCTAATTGGTGGAGAAAGCTGATGACAAAAAAAGGATTTCTGGGATCATGCTATTGTGCTTTATATGAGGACTCTTGAGGAGAAATTAAAAAAACTGTCAACAGTCTCCTCTCAGCAGCGACTTCAAGCCATCAACATCTGCTTCACCCACCGACAAACCCATGTCAAGCACATCATCAGCTCTGCCTCCCCCTACCTCCTCCCATTAGTCATCACTCCCACCACCTCCCACCCTATAATGTAATGCTGAGTTCTTGCCCCCATGTACTCTGATACAACGATGGATTTCGTTCTGAGTTACTGTCTTTATTATTAGGTAAATAATAATATTATAATGTCACTTGCAACTAAAACCATCGTTATATCATCGTACTGGTATTTCAACTCTGCCAATGGCACCCCCCTCCCCCCTGGCTTACACCTGGGGCTGACAGCACCCCTCTTAGTACACCAGTGCTCTCATCCATGATTGGTCTTAACGCTCACCCTAACCTTAACCCCGAAGTTAACCGAACCCTAACTCTAACTTTTGATCCTGAAGGCCATTTTCTCCCAGGAACTGGTAGTGATGCCATTTTAGATTAACCAATAAAGTTAAAATAACAATGTGGTAAATGTTAGCGATACTGCCAATATATACACCTTGTTTACACTGTAGAAAGAAAATCTACCTCTAAGAATGTTGTAACATCGATCCATGTGGAGTAGTACCTCATGCCATGGCCGAGTGCAAAAGGTCCAGACAGTTTCGTTCAGTTGCTCTGGTGACGAAGATCCTTCTGACAAGTTGAAGAAATTCATGGTGTGGTAAAACGCTGAAAATGCCTGCAAATACGGCGGAAGATAGTGTTTTAAAAGGTACTAGACGACCCGTGAACCCGTCGGGTTCCCGTTGTGACAGCGGTTGATAAAAAAAAATCATTTAAAAAAAAAGAAAAAGAAAAAAAAGATAGCTCCAGTGAACTGTACCGCTGAGGTTGTTTGCGTTAATCAAATTCCCCCGAAGAGTACTTGACTAAATCGGGAATTGATTTTTTAATAATTTTTTTCGTTGCCCGATTTTAACAAAATTTGATACTGCACACCGCAGGAGAATGGTGAGTAAGGTGGCACTAAAATTTTTGCGCTATCGTGTACCGTCTTAGCTGTATTTCGGGAACATACATACATACATATATATATATATATATATACATACATACATATATACAAGATGAGAGTTTTAGTAATATATAGATAGATAGATTACAATGCCTTAAAAATGACCTTTGATCTTTAGTACAGCATCTCCAATGCACGCTGAACAGCCAGCTTAGCATCCCCTTGTTCGGCAGCATTCTTCAGTGTGCTGTCGGCACTGCACCATCTCATCGTTTTAGTTTCATTCGATTCAGCGGGGAATCAGACCAAGGACCAAAAAGCTCAAATGGAAACTCTGTTGTTATCCTATAAATGTTTTCTGCTACCCCTGGCATAGCCAAGAAAATAAAATGTTATGTTGAACTTTACCAACAGGTGCTGCATGCTGGGAGAATGTTAGCTTCAACTGTTACACCAGAATCAGGATTCTTACGCCACAGCGGCTATTTTTTCCGAGGCAAAGTCAAAGCAATGATTTCCGGAAGTTTTGTGTGTGTCTGCACTTGAGCTTGAATGTCAGAATGAACAAAAAATGGGAGGTAGAGAGAAGAGAGGAATTGGATTTTATCTAAAAAAAAATAATGAGTTCACATCTTCTCATACAATTGATATCACTCGAGTGTGAAGTGTAATTACATCACCACCCAGCTAGGTTGGTGTTGGGTTGAGACAAACACACTGATGTTGGGTTAATATTGCGTAAATGTCAGCAGCAGTGTTGGTCCAACATAATTTTCTCCATTGGCCCAATGCTTTTAACGCCATGTGGCTGATGTCGGACCGATGTTGGCAAATCGATGTCGCTTTTTACAGAAATTCAAAATTCTCTTACGACCATGGCAAATTTTTGCCAGCGTTGGGCCAGCGCCAATGTGCTAGCTGTGTCGTGCAAAGAGTAATGATGTCGCGTTGCACAGCATAATGCCAGACCAGTGACAGCGTATAATGGGAATCTCACTGGCGCACAATGCAATGACGTCCGATCTCAAACAGTGCAATAGAATAAATGTCGGTCTCATACGAAGATTAGAATGTTTGTTTTTTTCCCAGAAATCAAACATTTTAAAGTTATGGTTGAGAAGGTTAAAGAGTAAGAACATCAAAAAACAACAACAACCCAGCTTTCTTCATTTCTACACAAAAAATTGCAAATTCAAAGAGCAACTTACAGGTGCAATTTGTGATACAGGATGTCAAAGTCTTAAACTAACATCAAGCCAATCTTCAGGCGAGACACTCCATCCTTTCTCCTTTCTCAATGTCATGGTGGTTCCTTGTTTAAGTTGTGTCTGTTCAGATGTGTGGCTCCTCTCAAACCCTTCCTCACCTTCAAAAGCTTCACAGCTGACTCCACTTGAGACAAAGATTAATGCTTTTAACTCGATGATTGCCTCCAAAGCCCACATATCCAACTCATCCCTCTCTGTTCCCACCTTATCCACCCCCTCACTCCATACCTATTGCTTCCTGGACACTGATATTATTTAGCTGAGAACGGCAGAGAAAGCTGCCGCCAGCCTTGACCATGCTTTATTGACAGATCCAAATGGCTTCAGTACCCATACTTTCAAATCCTGATCTGCTGCTCTCTTCAGCTTTTTCTTCACCTAAAACCACCTCCAATCTGCTTGGAAGACAGCCAACATCAACCCCATACTCAAGAAAAATGCAAACAGAGATTATCCGAACTCAAACCAGGAAAGTGGAAGCTGACTCCAGTGGTGGGGAGGGAAAAAAACATAATAATAATGGGCAACCTCATTGCAGGCAACATTATGTCTTTCCTCTTCTCATCTGGCATGATCTCTTATCAGTCTGAATTCCATCCCAGTAGATCAACTTTGGAAATACTGCTTTTTTACATCCAATGTATGGAGGCCCTCCCTAAGTGAGACTTGCCTGGATCGAATGTGTCTCTGGACACGATCTGGCACTACGCTCTGGTCACCAAACTTTCTTCCTGTAAGATCTAAGGCCACCTTAATTCCTGGCTCTTTAACTTCTTCCATGCATGCAAACAGCATGTTGCTCTCAACGGTATCTTGTAATTATCTCTCCTAGTGGAGGCTGGAGTTTTTTCAAGGCATAATAATGAGCCCAGCTTTGTTTGTCATGTAACTGATGCACCACTGATTGTTCTGATACCCAAGAAAACACTCTTTTCCAGTTTACAGATTATTCCACTGCATGTTCCACCATCACAATGACTGAACAGCTGCACCCCTCTCAGCAGATCTGACCAAACTTGGTGGCATAAGAATTAAATGGTCCGTCAATACGATCAGTCTGGAAGGTCAGCAGTTTGATTCCGGCTCTGGTCGAGTCATATGAAAGACTTCAAGGAATTGTACGCGCCGCTTCCTTGCTTGATGTTCAGTATTTAAAGGATATAGCACAGAAAAACACCACCGATTGGTATCAATGGGGCAGAAGAAATGCCTCCTCAAATGGCCAACTGATTGCAGAGAGAAAAGTGATGTCATAAAGATGATGTTGCTGGTACCCAGAGTGCTACAGGAAGTGATGACACTTCTCCAAAGCTCAGTAGCTGTGTTTGCCTGAAATAAAGTCCATTGTTGTCTCATGCATGATTAGTGTTGTAGCTCCTCCATGAGTCTTCGCTTCCATAGAAAAACAAAAAAAAGGATAGATAAGATGCTGGCTGGCCAGAGAGATGGAATATGTCATCCTTCAATCTCACCTTTTCACTCAGGAAGAATCATCTAGCGAACCCACCTACGAACTTGCTCAATCACTGCAAAAAGTTCAGTCCCTCAAATACATCTTGTCCTCATGATGAGCCAAGACCTTTTCTAGGCAGATAATAGAAGAAAGCTGGTCTCCAAAGCCGGCCGGTATTGTCCACTGTACCAAGTGCTTCTTCGGTATATCTGAACTTCAATAACCTACAACACAAATGTCCGTAACTCGATGGAGTACTGCTCTTCCCTCTATATGTGCAATCCTGATGATGTTGATTAAATGCTTTGGTACCAACAGCTTTAATCATCATTGAAATTTCTACATACCGGAGAAGCATAGGCACAGTGCCTGTTGCTTTCTTGTTGCAGACAGATTGGTGGAATGTGTTTGCCACTCACCTTCTGTTCCTCTTGTAGTCATACTTGCCATACATTTTTAAAACCTTGCCCCTCCAGGATGCACATGCTTTTCCAATAACCCCAACCTTGTTTAACCTTCTAAAATCCAGACTTAATGCTTGCCTCTACTCTTCTGTGGAATTGCCTCTCTGAACCAGTGCGATCCCCATCTCCTCTCTTGTACTTCAAGACCGCAGTACAATTCATCTTATGTCATCTTCCATTCCTACCCATGATCTTTTCTACCCATATTAACATTTAACACATCCACCCCCATTTATCGGCAAGTTACTATCTTTCTCCCTATTCCTGTTTGTTCATCCCCTGTTTCTGTGTTTGATCGTTTCCCCACCATCCGCACACTACCCTTCATCACATTGTATTTCCACAAGCCTAGATTTTCTATATTAAAAAACAAAACAAATAAAAAGAGTTCACAAGAAAAGAGTTTTTGACATGTTTGTCCACCGTGACGTCGGTGCCTTACCATAAAAGTGCCGGTGAGGGGAGGTTGGCGCTGTTGATGAAAATCCAAGGTGCTGAACAGATTGGCGATGTTGCTGGAACATGCACCGGGATTTCCCAAACCCAACAGAGAGATTGTCCTATTGTGCTCTTTGGTCTCCCTGTTCTGCTGGTGAGTACAGGGGCTGCCAAAAAGTTTTGACTCCTTCATGTTGAGTGTGTAGCCCTTTAGAAAGCATGGGACTTCCAGGCTGTCTCCTTTAACCCCCTTCATGCCACAGACAATAAAGATAGCAGGGTTATCAAAAGATTGTTCTTAAACTCAAAAGGTGGATCCATAATTTTAACAAAAGGAGGGGGAGGGCAGGAGTCAACAATTGCATGATTCATGTGCAGCAATAACTGTATGTTAAATGAAGACTTAAAATGAAGATATAATATGGGAATTTTGAAATGATGTATGAATGCAAACGAGTCCTTTCGCGCCTGCGGGGTCTTTGTGTTTTCAGTGGCTCACTTCTGCTAGCGCGGGCACTTTTAACCTGCCGTCGCTAGCGTGAAATCTGTAAGTCAAATCATCTCGTTGACATAATTTTAAGCATTTAAATGAAAGAGTGACAATTTCAAGATGGTTAAAACATAATTGTTGTGTTCCTCGATGCAAATCGGACTCACGGAAAGATATAGAAATATCCGTGGATGTGAGGCATTGTGTTTCTACAATTTCCTGTTATCACACACACACACACACACACACACACACACACACACACACACACACACACACACACACACACACACACACACACACACACACACACACACACACACACACACACACACACACACACACACACACACACACACACACACCAAATATAATTTCCCCTGTGGCCACGGAACCAAACAAACAGTATGTCTTTGTCTCTCTTAATAACGCATCTCTTTGTGAACGACACCGGTCCTTGAGTGGGTGTGTCGAACTGTCTTTCAGCTTGCTCATTACGGGGTCAGAGATGGTATAAACATGGCAAAAAGTCTAGCCAGCCTGCTCCCCTCTGTCCTGGATGGGAGGAGTAAACTAGCCTACTGATGCCTCATGCTGCCTGTGAAACACGTATGACTGTGTATAGCTGGGTCTAGATTTTAACCCAGGCAAGACAGCTCAAAAAACGAGTGCACGCATCAATATGTGGTTGACATCCAGCCTTACCTCAGCCAAGTTGGCCAGCAGTTTGAGCAAGGCCTGGTCCTTGCCGAAGCACAGGTAGCTGTCCGTGTACACATTGTAATTGCGTCCGTACAGGCGGAAGTTAAGGGTATCATTTGTTGAGTGGTCCAACGGGACATAGCTGATCTGTGTGGATGCACCACCAAGGTCCAGTGCCCCAAAGGTGTCCATTCCTTCTGGAAGAGTAAATGAGCTTGTCCATCTGTTCAACTGCATGAACGCACTTGTTATTCTTCTTTACAGACAGAACAAATGTATTTTCAGCTTACTTAACAATGTTTAAAAAAATAAATCTTCATGATGACATAATAAACAACATGTTTTTTTTTAAAAAAGAACATCAATCCCTCCTGGAAATCATTTCCAAAAATCGTGGCAACTCCATTGTTATCTCACTGCTGGTCCACAAGGGGGAAACACATACGTGCAAGATGTGCGAGGAGCTCACATGTTCTTTTGAAGTGTCTATCTACCGGACATGTCCTGACCCCTGAGTGGTACCGAGCCATAGCGGAGGCTCTAACTGCAGCTTCGTAAGCCTCAGCGTGCAATCATGGATCAGAGAAGAGCCTAGCTTCAAATGTCATCACAATTAAGCAGTCTTCATCACTTACATTCAATACCTACCATATGTGTGATATGTGTATGCAAGCAGATCATAGGTAAGACTGTATCATGATGCCTATTTATCGATGAAAGACAATGCTGCGGCGACACAGCGGCATAGTTCCGACCCTGCATATACTCATGACAGTAATTGCTATCACTGTATGGTTTTTTTTTCAGGTGGAAATTTAACGTTCGGAAGTAGTTTCAAAACAATGGATTCTAAGACCAAACCAAAAGAGGAAATTGAGAATCGAGGAGAACTGGCACGACATACAAGCAAGACGTCGCGTGAGGTGAGGAATATGAAAATATCTAGACATTGCCGTTTAACGCAGAGCCTGGTGTTTGCTGTAAGTGCAAGCCCTCGACCACCTTCACCTCAACAAGCTTTCCAGTTAAGTAGTTGACGGTGATCCAGCCGAAGGCGCCCTCGTCTGCATCATCGAGAATGCTGACATCACCCATTTTCAACTCAGAAGCCGAAATGGTTTTGCGAACAAGCTGGAAGATGTGGTCCACCATCGACTCGTTGTTTAAACTGTGGAGGCAAGAAATAAAAGTGCAGTACTTACATGTGTACATAATCTAGAAAGATGCAAATACTGTGATACCTATTTTTTTCTGAATCATGTACTCATTTTGATGACAAGCCTGGTGTTGGCTTAACGGTTAAGGTGGTTGACTTCAGATCTTAAGAGTCTTAGGTTTGAGATCCTGTAGTGTCGTTAAATAACACCAGGTGGGTTGACTCAGCCTGTCATCCTTCCGAGGTCGGCGAAATGAGTACCAGTGTGTACTGGCTGGTAGAGGGGCACCGCATCAGCGACACAGTCGCGCTTCCAAGAAATGATAGCTACCCCGGCAGCTAAGCTGCCATACACAAGAAGAAGACGAAGAAGTGCCAATCTGGAGTAAATTATCATCCAAAAGACGTACTATTTGATATGCAACTTTCTTGATGTAGAGGCAACACATAAAAGTGAAGGCAACAGCTTTTCTTCTTAATTAGTTTAAATAGTTTTGTGTAAAGAAATTTAAATTGGAAGTAAAACACATCAGGACCCCAGTGAAGACATTTCATGATCTCTTAATGAACTATGATGTGGAAGCTAATAGGTTGGCAAGAAGTCAGTGAAAGCAGAAAATATTAAAACCTCAGGTTCATCTGTTGAGCATCCTCATCTGAACCAATGTCTTATGATGTGGGGACCTCTTGTTCAAATCCAACATGTGATATGTCTTGGCTCATTGTCTATTCATGTCCTTGTAATTGACACTAAAGTATACTGATTTCTGATAATCTCTTTCTCCTGTGCCATGTGACGAATGCACATCATCATGGCAACTGTATGGAAGTGTCTGAAGCATCCTGGACATGAGGTAGAACACCAAACAACAAACTAATCAAATGTCCAATTCCAAATTACTTCGTCACTTTGCTCAGAAAAGTAGATTTTCTCAAGGGTAACGTTGAGGACAGACAGGATGGCGCAAAAGTAGTGTACTTACAATTGAGTGGTCTAGTCTGGGATGATTCTCGACCTGAGTGCAAATTGTCGGATCGGTGCTTCACTAGCAGGGCAAAGTGCACCGTCCCTCGGAAGGACGTGAAACAGACAGGAAAGATTGTCGGTGTTTCACGAGGGATCATTAAAATCCTCGACTATATGCAATAACATGGCACAGAGTGTGAAATTCCATGTATGTTATATATCAGGTGGTTTATCGCTGCACAAGCTTTTGTTTGTGCCTTCTGGAAGTGCTCTGCTTTGTTTCGGAAAGTTCCTCTGGCATCAAGTTGGTTAAATATGTTGGCCAGTTCAGTCCACAGTGCATCAGTGAACGAAAGGCAGCTCGCCCACAATGCCCTGCTGCTGAGGTTGCCTGAACTTGGCCAACATGTCGCTAATCTATGCACAAACGAAGTTCCAAGGTGCCGTGGGAAATCCAGGAGTAATTGCAGACAGCATTCAAGCCCGTTGGCCTCGTCATTTGGTCACGAGGACTTCTGGCACAGCAGTGGTGGGAGAGACACCGCAAGTGTGTCGAAAGCTCCAGTGTTTCAACCACTGTAAAGTTTGCTCACAAAATTGTGCAGCTGTTGCAAGTGAAGTCCAACACCGATACCATTAAACAGCATTTGGCTGCCATTCCAACCGATGCGAAGGCACAAATATAACTGTACTGAAGACGAGAGGGTAAGCCGGCTGTCTTCAAAAAGAACCCGTGGTATTTTGTGCAAGAGTAGCTGGGCAAAGAGACCATGCCAGAAGATTTCCAGGGGAATCGTACTAAAATACGCAAAATGGTGTCCGTCTGTTTGTGTTTGTCTGACTGTTTTTTGACCGCGATACATTCGGTCATTACTTACCCAATCTCAACTAAATTTGACAGAAGGACTAAGGGTCACACGATGGAGGCTGTAGCGACTTAATTTGCCCGACTCACCAAGGGGATGTTCCGCCTTGGGTGAAGTCTGTGTTAAGGTGTATATCCGTGTTAAGATAGCTAATGGTGGCGTTCCTCCAATGCCGCTTCTAAAAACAAAAGTAATAACAACACCAATGATAATATCACAATATTAGTGTTATTCCAAAACAATATTAATACAGTACTAAAAATATCCAACCTCCACAAGGGGCTTTTCCTCCTTGGACAAACACTGTGTTAACATGTACAAATAGCTTATCATGGTGTTTTGTGAAGCAAGCCTACTAGAAGTAAAACATATTATTAACCACAACCACGTTTGATTACCTTTTTAAACGGTCGCCAGCTGGCCATCTTGGATCTGATCTCATTAAAAAAAAAACGAGGTGCATATGTAATCCATCATTCATTATCTGTGCGCCAACTTTGAACAAGATCAGTAAATGCATGTCTGAGAAATGGTTGAGGTGTTCAACATTGGGTTTTTACAACTAAAATTGTCACCAGTCGGCCATCTTTGATCGAATCCTCATGTATACCCTCATGTCTTTGTGCCATACAGTTTGAACAAAAATCTATCCGTACATGTCCGAGATATGGCTGCGGACGGAAGGACGCACGCACGGACGGACGAGATCCAATCCATAAGCCCCTGTGTCGGACATAGTCCAACGGGGGCTAACAAGCACCGTCAAAAGCTGGACGGTTGAAAAGGTAAGATTTTTTTTTCGAGACGATCTACAATTTTGGAAGTGGAGTTAAAATGAAGTTCAGTTCCAGATATTAGTTGTTAATTGGCTGTGAGAATGTTTTGGTATCATCTATTTATGACGAGGTGACACCCTCTCTTAAATTCCTTACATGTTCCATATATTTCCCCGATTTACATCCATGTCTGAATCTTCATTCCTTCCTCTCAATGCTCCACACTCCCGCGTCCTCCTCTCTTAGCATCCTCCCTCGTCTTGCTTTTCTCATTTTTAATTTACTTCAAGTTGACACTACCCTCTCGAACTGGTGTGTACACAGCAAATAGACGGCCCACTTGGCCATTCTGTGGCTTGCTTGTACATTATGATTAAAATGCTTGTCCTCTAGTGGGTGTTGCTAGAAGTAACGAGCGTATTAAGTCAGGTTTTAAAAGCAATTTGTCACACTAACAAAATGTTTCTCAATTACAGAAATGCGCATTTTTTTCCCAAAACACCGAACGGCAGTGATGCTGGAAATGGATGCACCGCAAAAACTCACTGTTCCAGACATGTCCTCACATAACATCATATCTAATTCACGGAACATCCCACAGGAGACACATGGGACATTGTGCATTCCACACACCGTAGAAATTTTCTCCTTGTTTGCAAATGTTTTTTTTTGGTTCAGAGATGTACAGGGGACAGGCAATAAAAGTGTGCAGCATGCTTCACTAGTGAAAATTTGCTTCCAATTTAAACTCCATTAAGCTGCACTCCCAAAGCATCCATCTTGTGTGCAGCAGATGTCAGCACTGGCTCTGGATGGTTCAGAGCAAAGATTTTAGATTCCATGGATCCACAAACATCTAGCCTGACGGGTTGAATTACTTGCACTGCATAGGAGCTTTCGAATTTCAATCACTTGCACAAATTAAAAGGAAAATTTGTCAAAAAAAAAATACAAAAGATAAAGAGATTAAAAATAAACAAAAAAAAAAATCAAAATAAACAAAAAAAAGTATTGATTGTTATTTTATTATCATAATCGTCATCGTCGTCTGTTTTCAGTCCACTGCAGGACGAAGGCCTCCATCTACCCATGTTGGGGTATACAGGTAATTTCGCCGGTGTAGGATTGATAGACAGAGTGAAAAGGAATTAATAATATATTTGCTCAGGATGCCAGCGATAACTCGACTATTCTTCGCAAGAGACACTGCGGGACATTTAATGCCCACCAAGGACCGGCGCCGGCAGATGGGTCCTCGAGCTTAACGTCCCTCTGAAGGACGGAACACACATTGATGCATCGTCGTGTATGTGAAGCACCAGGATGATGGTTTATAGCTGCGTGGAGATTCAAATGCAGGGTCAGACAGCTCACTTGCGTTCTAAATGAGAAATAAAACTTAACAACGACAAAAAGTTCTGCTCAGCAATTTTTATCAAACTCTCTCTCTATCGAGTGCAGCCTGTGGCTGCTGCTTGCATCATTGGTTGGGACGCGGCTATGCCACTGATGCAGTGTCCCCCTTACCAGTACACTGGTGCTCATTTTGCCGACCTCGGAAGGATGACAGGCCGAGTCAACCTCCTGGTGTATTTTAATTCAGCGGCCAACGAGGCTTGAACTCAGGACCCTAGGATCCCAAGTCACCACCCCAACCACTAAGCGAACACCAGGCTTCCCCCAATTCAAACTAACTAAGGGTTCATCAAACCAACCCCCAATTACTTCCATAACCCGTATCAATGTTGTCGGCACATTGTCTTTCTTATTTTGCCGTTTGGCTTGCAAACTTCAAGCATGGAGATGCAACACTTATTGTGCCCCATGAAGGAGAATGGTAAACACAATCCATTCTTAGCGATGGCTATTGGGCATGTCAGAGGAGTCGTAGAGGGTGGAGCGAGAGCGGTTCGCCTATAGAGCGGGCCGCACGCGACGAGACATCTTACCGTAATAGGCGCATGCCAGCCGTGGCACTCAGAGAGATGGTCGTTTCCGCTCGCTTTACGGCTGGCACCGATTCCACGGCGAGCTTCAGACAATGCAGTGTGCTGTCAGGTTTTCTTTCAAACTCCGTGAGGGGATCTGCCAGGAGGTTGTAAGTAAAGAAAATCAGAGGAAAGCTTGGACAGGTTTCAATCAGTGATTTGTACCAGACAACACCCTTTCGTCATCCTATTTAGCCTTGGAATTCCAAATTATAGCAGAATGTGCAAACGAATGTTCGACAAAAAGTCCAGCCCTTTGCATCTCACGATAAGTCCGTCATAAGCCGTTCTTGTTGAAACCAAGCAATTCCACAGCCAACCCCAACTCAACCATTAATAAAGCCTTGGAGCAAAGCTCATTCACACTGACAGGTCATAATTAATGGTTCGTTAATATTTATACCATCGTATTAGTGACTTTGTGCAAGCACCGAGATGGGAAATCCCTGCCGAGATCACAGAACCTGTTTTCGAAAGACACGTAGATTATAAAATCAACATGAATGGCAGATTAAATTGGAAGCAAGAAACCACATGAACCGGAATCGGAGATGAAAGCTGCGCAAGGCCTGTGGGACTATCACATGAAGGTAAGACTTGTAATGAGACGTGTGTTGTTGAAACTATCCGTTACTTTATGTTGACTGAGCAATGTATGTAATGGCTGTATCTAAATAATAATGCAGCTAATGCGGATACTGTATATGTTGTGATGGATCTTCTAAACCCCTGGGGTGTCACATACCAGATCACATCAAATAATAAGAGTGGTTATATCATTGTATTTTGCTTCGGTAAACCTGCGAGTCAAATGTGTAGTATGGGGGGAAATATGTGTTGTACTTGTAGCGAGGCTTGCCTCATTGTCCTCTCTTTCGAAACTCTTCACAAACTTGAACCACAAACACCACTCAACCTTCTTCCACACCACACAAGCCACAAAAACCAACAACTTTGCACAGAATAACCTGGATTGGTGCAGATTCCATACACAGTGCCCCCCACGGCAAGTGGACACATGGAGGAGGTGAGAAAGTTAAGGTGCCAATGCCCACAGCGAGTGAGCGTTGCCATCGATGCAAAATGCCGGCGAGTTCTGCACCAGACAGCGCGCACCACCGAATCGTAGAAGCACGGACCTGTTAGGTGATGGGGAGGGTGCCAATAAAGTGCCATGCCAAGGAGGCAAGCAGTGTGCCACACCTGCCAGCCACACAGAGGAGTTCGGAGTCAGAACGGAGAAAGGAGTTTGGAGTCGAAGACGGAGCTGGAGCATGGAGCAGAGTGGTCCAACGGAGAGGACGGGAGATCGCCAAGGAATGGGCTTTCTTGACGTGGTCATCACAAACCTACTGACATTCTCCCGAGCTGTATCTCGCTCACTCCATACAAAACTCCGGAGCATCCGTGGGGTTCACAAACGGTCCTTTCCAGGACCCCCATCATACTTCCGCACCTCCCACTCACATCTCCACACTAACCTATCTCGCTGACTCACTTGGAGCACGAGGAAATCAACAGAGTCTGCGTCACACTTTCGCACCTCACCACATACCCTGCATCTCTCCACACACCCAGTTCGGTGCCATGTGAGCCAGCCGGCTCATGTTCGGGTAAGGTCGTGCTCACACCCATGCCCCACTTCTAGCACTCATCTGTCTATCAACCTTACTCTTATTCTTCATCTTCTTTTCCCAGAATGAATGTGGCGCTTAAGTTATTTGTGGTAAGTAATTGTCAAAATGGGCTTCTGTGCGTCGATAAGACTTTTTAATGTGTGACTTTGTTTGACCTGTAAATATGTGCATTGCTGAGTTACAATCCCTTCCAAACTGTCTGGTTGTCTGTTTCAATTGATTAGACATAGCATGCTGCATCAGGGAGTTCACCCTCGCCAATTCGTTACAAGAAATCAGAAGCCACCACATAGCTTACTGTAATGCTTGGCCGAATCCTGGAATTGGTTGCTCTTTGGGAAACAGGACTCTATTGGGGGGGTTAATTCGCCAGGAAGGTAAATCGGGATTTGGATGCTGTACCCGACCTAAATTAAACGTCTCAGATGGCATCGCACCATGTAGTTATCTGCGGAGCGGCGGCTTCAGGATTGTCATCGGTGAAGTAGATTTGAGAACTCCCCTTATAATCTACCCTGAGGCGAATCCATAACAATATATATATATATAAAATATATATATATATATATAATATATAATATATATACTGTATATAAAAATATGTATATATATTTATATATATACACAGTGTGGGCATTTATATCTGACAGTTTTATTATCCTTATAACTTTTTTGTTCTAAACCAAATAAAATAAATTTCTGCACAAGATCGGTCCATACTTCAACTTTTTAATATCAATTTTGATTCTTTATTTCTTAAAATTACATCAGACAAATGGGCCCCTTTCAAATTCGTGCATTCACGACAGCGGATCATCATATTGTTCATTACCGCAAGCAACGTCTCTTGATCAGGAGAGCGGATGGTTGCAGTGATGTTTCCTTCAATTCATCAATCGATGTTGGATGTTCCTTTAAACTTTTCCCTTCAGAAATCCCCATAGGAAGAAATCTGGTGGAGTTAAATCTGCCAAATCAAAGTGTGCCTCATCTGTCATGATGACCTTGTTTGTGAAATTGCAGGCTCATTGCATTTAAAACCAGAGAGTTGTGTTCAAAGCACCCAATGCTCGCCTGTTTATACATTTATCGTTTTTAAAAGACTAGTCTAATAATATTTTTAAAAGACTAGTCTAATAATATTTTTAAAAGACTAGTCTAATAATATTTTTAAAAGTCTAGTCAAATAATTTTTAAAAAGACTAGTCAATAATATTTTTAAAGACTAGTCTAATAATATTTTAAAGACTAGTCTAATAATATTTTAAAAGACTGTCTAATAATATTTTAAAGACAGTCTAATAATATTTTTAAAAGACTAGTCTAATAATATTTTTAAAAGACTAGTCTAATAATATATTTTAAAAGACTAGTCTAATAATATTTTTAAAGACTAGTCTAATAATATTTTAAAAGACTGTCTAATAATATTTTTAAAAGACTAGTCTAATAATATTTTAAAAACTAGTCTAATAAATTTTTAAAGACTAGTCTAATAATATTTTAAAAGACTAGTCTAATAATATTTTAAAAGACTAGTCTAATATATTTTTAAAAGACTAGTCTTATAATATTTTTAAAAGACTGTCTAATAATATTTTAAAAGACTAGTCTAATAATATTTTAAAAGACTAGTCTAATAATATTTTTTAAAAGACTAGTCTAATAATATTTTTAAAAGACTAGTCTATAATTTTTTAAAGACTAGTCTAATAATATTTTTAAAAAGACTAGTCTAATAATATTTTTATTAAAGCATTGCAGTGATGTCTGATCCAAATAATTTTAAAGCAATATATGTATTTGTATATTTAATCAGTAGAAAATAGTGTGGTAGATAAAAACATTAGAAAGGAAAAACTTGCACCAAAAACTTTAACATTTTCACGCTCACGCTCACGCCGGGGGTATGCTATAGCTCTCTGTTTCTTCGAACAGGCGAGCTAAAAAAAAAAAAAAAAATGCTCATTGATTTAAAGTGCTCCATCATTAAAAAATGTCAAAGTATATCTGTAAAACAAGAAAAACAGTAATTACTTATGCTGAGACTGCTTCTGGCTAGAAAGATTGCAAATGTGTCAGATATAAATGCCCCGCCCTGCATATATATATATATATATATATATATATATATATATATATATATATATATATATATATGTGTGTGTGTATTTCTACTTTATATTGCTCACCTAAGGTGGTATCAGCACTCAAGCAGCCGGACAGGAGTGTTGATGCTAGTAGAACAGTCTCTTGGTCATTCAGCACCATATGGAAAGACCATGGTATCTCAAAATAAATGAAGATTATGCTTGATAAACTTAGTCCTTCGTATGCGGCACAAGGTTTTGGAGTCACATCATTGGCTTAGGGCGTGGCTGTGCTGCTGATGAAATGTCCTCTGCTGGTTAGGGCAGGAATTCGTAATTTGGTCATGGTGCCGGAAATAGCTCGCCTACTCTTCACGAAGGACAGGGTAGGATTTTTAACGTCCACCAACAAATGCCAGCATATGGGATGCTCATCCATCTGAGGGACAGCACACACATTGATGAATCACCTTGCCTGTGAAACACTAGGATGACAGTTTGTAGCTGGGTTGGGATTCAAACCCAAGCTGGACGGCTTAAAGGCAAGTTTGCATACTTCTAGGTTATCCTGCCAGCTTGAGAAAACTGTCTTGTGCTCACAATCGCGTTGTACGGATACGAGTCGTCATCACCAAATCAAACAGACAAGAAGATAAATGCATTTGAATTGTAGTGTGGGAGATGTTTACTGTGAATGGCACAATGTGCATGTGTTATAGCAAGTGGGGAACTCAGATAGCTTACTAAACATCACCAATCATGGAAAGTTCGATACATTTTTGATCAAATAACTAGAAAAGGTATAAAGAAAGTGTCTATCCAAGAACAAATATAGATGGAAAACGAAGCCAAGGTCGTCTTGCTATACAGCTGGATAGATAGTGTAACGGTGCTAATTGAGGTGGGGTGGTGGGTAAATTTGTATTGCATTCATTGTAACTGGAGAAAAAAAAGTGTCAGAAGAACCACTAAAGGTCGATAGCAATTTAAAGAAGATGATGTTGACAGAAGGGCCAAAGATCAATTATTTTCAGAGGACAGACGGGATAACGCTGTTTCGATAAGGATGGTGTGCTCCACCTTGCAGAGCCCTCTTATCGCATTGCCCCAGAATGCAGGTTTCAGTTTGAAATGACTTTGTCTCAAATTGAATGTCTGCTGATAATTTTGTGCCGGCCATGGCACCAAGAAACCCTTTTGATGCTGTCAAGGCAGAACCTTATAAAATAAGGATGCCAAGAACCATATTTTTTGGAATGATACACACAGAAAGGCAACTTCAGGGATGCAATCAACTTACAGAATAGTGGGTCCTTCCAAGGTCTACAAAACACAGATGAAGTTCTCATAAGGGAATAACATGCCACGCTGTGTGATTGTATCCTGATTACTGCCTCTGAGCTCACAGGATAGCCTGGAGTTATGCGTGCATGTCTTTGAGCTGTCTAGTCTTGGTTCGAATCTTGGCCTGGCTATAAACTGTCATCCTCGTGATTTGTGTGCATGGTGATACTTCTAGAACCGCTGCTCAATCTCCACCCATTTGTTCATCTTTTTTTCCCCACCTGTGGAACAAATTTCCACATTCTATTCAATCTCATTCTTTCCTCCAGGTCTTCAAGATAGCTGTTCCCCACCTTCTCAAATCATCCCCCATCCAAAACCATGATCTTTTCTGCACCTGATAAACCACCCCAACCCCTTTCAAAAATTTGCTTCTGTATCCAATTTGTCCACTCCTTGCATTCTCCCCTACCCCTCATCGTTACCTGAATCCCTTGTTTGTCTGTCTCTGTCTATCTTTTCCCTTCTCCTGCTGTTCCTTTTGTTATGTTGCATCCTGATCCATTTTGTGTTCTGGCTCTTCCACTTGACGATGACTATGTGTACAAAAAAGAATCCATCGAATGGACATTAAAACTGGGCATCCTGTCTGACAGCACTAGTCGGTTGACGTTAAAGATCCTGGGGTGTCTTTCATGAAGAGTAGGCGAGTTATAGCTGGAACCCTGAACAAAATCCAAATTCCTGCCAGAATGCGCAGGGTCGCTGCATCAGTGGCACAGCCACACCTCAGTAATCAGGTCAGGTACGGGAGCATGCACCGGACGAGCGTGTCTCTGCATCCACTTTGCTCTGGTACTCCAGGGGCCTTCGTCCGACCATCCCCCAGGCAGATGCCTGGTCCATCCCCATCTCCTTGAGATGAAAATCAACCTGCTGCAACCACGAGGCACGTGGTCAGCCTGTTGGCCTCCTCCACCCATGAGGCTCCCTCGCTGAGAGAATCTGGTGAGCAGGATCGGCATAAGGAAAACGAGCCACATGTCCATACAGTTGCAGCTGACGCTCACGGACTATGCAGGTAACAAATCTCATCTGAATCTCTCTCAGCAAATGCTTGTTGGACACAAAGTCTGATTGCAAAGGATAGCCAAGGATTCTCTGAAGAGAGCTCGTACTGAAGGAATGGAGAATTCATCTCAGATCCTTGGTCAGAGTCCAAGTCTCACATTGGTAGAGCAAGACTGGAAGCACCAAAGACTTGAAGATTCAGACCTTCGTCCTCCTGCATAGGGATTCGAGGTACCCACCCAAAGCGACTTCCTCAGGCTATCCCGAAGAGACCGCCGCCTAGTGGACGACTCCTCAGCACAACCCCGACACACATTACCGCAATCCAACCCGGGAAGGTTACCCGGTGTTTTGTCTCCTATCATCAAAGAGTGGGGGTCCCGAAGACTTTTCCCCAATCCCGTCATCTGGGGGGCTGCCCTGACCTCAGTAATGATGCAACCAGAAGGCCAAATTCAGAATTGAATGCCATCTCAATATATGTGTATCCGGTAATAACTGCCCCCTGGCATGGAACAGTCAGAAGATCTATTATATAATGCGAAGTGCGGTGTCTCTCTCCATGCATTTGTATGTTCGCATGTTCAGCAGTCTCCCATTTCCGGTGGCTGCTTCCTGCGCTGCTTTTGAAAAGCTCCACATGCAGACAAAGTTCTTGCATTCAACCAGAACAAATGTATGATAACCAAACGAGATACATTTTAAATGTATAAATAGAACATGGAGTCACAGTTTGTTTATTAACAGTGTGTTAAGATAGACCTGGGCTGACAGGATGGCCTCGAGGTATTCACACTCATCTCAAAGCTGTCTTGCCTGGGTTTGAATGCCGACCCAGCTGTAAACTGTCGACCTGGTGTTTCACAGTCAGGGTGATTCATAAATGTGTGTCGTCCCTTTGATGGAAGTTAAACTGGGCGTCCCGTCTACTGACATTAGTTGGTGGACGTTAAAGATCCTCACGGTGTCCCTTGCGAAGAGTAGGTGAGCTATCGCCAGCACTGTGGCCAAGTTACAAATTTCTGCCCAAACTACTGCTGGGAAGGCAATGGCAAACCACCTAGTGTAACCATTGCTCAGGAAGATGCTTCGACGACACCGATGCTCTGTGACAGAGTATGAGGATTATCACAAAGTTGAACAAACCACATTAGCATTGTTAATAACAGGAGACTACACAGAAAGTATCAGAACAAAGGTTGCAGTGTTAATCATTTAATTAAAGAAAGACCTCCATCCATTGAGCAATGTAACCTAAAAATAACGTTTCATAATAAACTTCAAAGAGCTCCAAAATAAACTTATATTTAATTACAAGCAACTACAACTCGTCGCTTCACTGACCGGGCCAATAAGGGTGGGAGAGAGAGAGAGAGAGAGAGAGAGAGAGAGAGAGAGAGAGAGAGAGAGAGAGAGAGAGAGAGAGAGAGAGAGAGAGACAGAGACGGATAGAGCGACTGCGACAGGGTGTGGGAGGAGAGGGCTGCATTTTATTAGGAGGGGGAGAGCAAGTAGGGGACAGAGACAGAGGTGGGGGGAGGAGGAAAAAAAACAAGACAGGTGAGGGGTGGAGGTGGGGTTAGCAAAGAGAATGACATGTGATGCTTAATGACCGAACACAAAAACAAACCAAAAAACAACGTTTCAGAACAGTTGTACACACAATGACACAACAGAGTTTGTAAAGTAATCTGCTGGCACATCTGCAAAAACGATGATATTCCAGTTCCAGAAAATTTGTGGAAAAACGAACCAAAAGCAATCACTGAAAACATGGAAGTACCGCTTCTGTACGACCTAATGATCCCATCGAGTGTGAACATCGAAAACAAAGCAATGCGACCAGATATCATACTTTGGAACAAAAAAAAACACAAGAAGGCATTGCTAATTGAGGTGTTAATACTGGTGATTTTTGAATAAACGATGCAGAAATCAAGAAAATGACCAAATACCAAGACCTCAAGAATGAAGTGAAAAGATCCTGAAAGCTGAAGAATGCCAAAGTTGTAACAGTGATTGTAAGTGCCTCAGAAATGATGAGAACCTCACAGAGATATTTAAAACCATCCCTGGGAATATTATTACAAACAAAGTACAATTGGAAGCCGTCCGGGGCTCAGTAAAGATCCTGAAAGAAAGCCGTCCGGGCAGAAACATAACTTTAAGACAGAAAACTTCACAGCTTGGTCCATGAATCGTGACCCCTTACAAAATAAAGGTGGATAGTTTGAGCCCACCCTGGGAGGACTCCATTCTAAATTCTGAACTCGCATAAAAAACACACCCACGCACACACACACACACACACACACACACACACACACACACACACACACACACACACACACACACAACACAACCAGTTGTGTGTGTGTGTGTGTGTGTGTGTGTGTGTGAGGAATGCTTTTTGTGTCTATTAATTACAGAGTCTATTAATTAATTACGTACTATTGGAATGTACCTTTTGACCATTTAGACTGCTGAGACCCCTTCAACCTTTGGTGGTCGTATGGCAGCTTACCGCTGGGTAGCTATCATTCTTGAAGCGCGACTGTGTCGCTGATGCAGCCCCTCTACCAGTACACACACTGGAACTGGTACTCATTTCGCCGACCTCGGAAGGATGACAGGCTGAGTCAACCCCTGGTGTATTAATTCAGCGGCCGACGGGGCTTGAACTCAGGACCCTAGGATCCCAAGCCGCCACCCTAACCACTGAGCCAACACCAGGCTACCCTTCAACCTTTGAAGAACCTTTAACAGCCCCAAGACCCTTAAGACCACCAAGCCCTCAAAAGATCTCTAATAATAATAATTATTATTAGGGTTTCAAGGCTTCCAGGCTGGGAAACCTATTGTTTTTGTTCAGACTCGCACAAACGCCCAATTCTGTGAAGACCAATGAAAACTTGGTCCAATGGACCAACGGGCCTTCGTCCTCACTGTCCCTTGTGAAGACAAAAGAATGAATGCTGCAAAAGATGGTTTCACAACGTTTCTGAAAAATGGTAGCAATGTGTGTGCAGATGTGTGCTCGTGTGTTTGCATTTAAAATGTAACCAAATCGGAACAGCAAGCATAGTCTCATTACACAAATTCTGAGCCAAATGCAATAGAGTCCATTTCCGGACACAAATATCAAATGGACCGACTTGAGCCATAAAAGCAGAAGAGTGCAAAAAGAAGAAGAAGAAAAAAAAGAGCCTCTTGTTGATCCAGCAAAAGGGTTTGAGTGTTACCTTTTGGGTAACACAATAAACAGGAAAACAGAGCGTACCATAACGGTCTGTCCAAAAACGCTTCCGTAAAAAAAAATTAATTAAAAATAAAATACTCCAAGGAGCCCAAAAATTTTTCACGTGCGTTATATGGGCTCGGTCCAACCGCAGGTGGACGCGAAGGCAACGGAGGCAGTCAAAGGAAATATTCCGAGGACGAATCCAAATGGGCAATAAAAATAGGAATTGCAATGCAGGTATGAAATGCAAAAAAGCCATCCAAAAATGGGAAAGTAGAAAGGCAATGCTTTCAATCCGATTTCTGGAGGAAACGATGAAATATCCACCGTGGCAAAGCAATTACACGGCAGTAGAGTGTGAGGTTGTTTGAGCGGAGAAATTTCAACCAATGGGGTAGACAAAATATATCACAGCGATGCATGAGAAAAACTAGAAAAGGGCCATTTCGTCCGTCTCGACCGTGACACACCCCTTGCTTGTCCTTTTAATTCTTTGTTAAAAACATAAACATGAAATCACTTTGGCAAAGTCCGGTTTGAATGATAGGCGGTGCGAGCAATAACCGTAATAAGTGGAGGTAGGTTGAGTGTATGTGAAATACCAGACGATGACACTGAAATGACTCGCTGTTCAGCATGGAAAGAAAAACAAATGAGGGTGTCGCTGACATCATCACTCCACTTTCATTTCTCTATTAGTTGGGTGTCACAAAGTGCAAATGATTTCGGAACAAAGCAGACTAGTTGCACTAGCATGCCGGAAGGTATGCTAAATACACGAAGCATACGTTTGGCAGATAATAAAGAATGAAATCCAGAAGATTTTTGCATGAACATTACTCTGAGAGAACAAGGCCAGAGAGCATTCGTTATTGATTGTCCACATTTGACAATTACTGCAATGTTGACAGACCTACGTCCAAATATCCATGGTGACCACACAAATTGCACCATCTTGCAATGACCTCGTTCCCTCACCCCCCCCACCCCCCCGTACCACCTTCCCGCCAAACCTTCTGCTGTGCATTCCATGACCTGCTGCACCATGCCGGTACCATTCTCTTTGTCTGCCAGCCACTGATACACAAAGATTCCCGTGTGAGATGAGCCCGCGTCTGCAACCACGCCATACTGTGGACACAAGATAAGGAGTGCGAGGAACGTTTCATCTTCATGTACAATGCAAAGTAAAGAGCTTTGAGATTTTATTCCTAAATGAAAAGCTTAAAAAAAGAAATACATGGTCTCGGCTCGTGGAAGAGCTATGACAGAGAACAAAATCAGGACACAACACAACAAAGGCGACAGCAGGAGAAAGGGGAAACATCAACAGCAGGGTGGAGGGAGAAAGCAGATGGAGATGGACAAAGAAGAGATGGGGGTAACAAGGAGAGGTAAGGGAAAACATAATGGGCGAACAACATGGATACATAAGCAAAATTTTGGGAGGGTGCGGGGTCATTTAACGGGTGTAGAAAAGATCATGATTTTGGATGGGGGATGACGAGATCATGGTGAACAGCTGTCTTGAAGACCTGGAGGGAAGAACGAGATGGAAGAGAGCATGGAAGGCAGTTTCACAGGTGGGGGAAAAGGAGAATAAATGAGTGGAGGTGAGCATGATTCTGGATTTAGGCAGTTTCATGAGGAGGGGGTTGCTGGTGGACCGCATGTGTCCTGCAGGTACCTGGGGGGGGGAGGGAAGGGTGGGGGCAAAGCACAGAGTGGGCAGAAGGTGCAAGTCCAGAAATGAGGTGGAATAAGACAGAGAGACCACTGACCTTTTAGCGATGGAGAAGTGATAGGCCCACAGACTCAGCTTCATCACAAGAGATTCCAATGATATTGAAGGCCTTTTTTTCAATGGCCTGAAGCTGAGCAAGATGTGAGGCAGGGGAGCCAGCTCAGAGGGGAGAGCAGTACTCCATTGAGCTGCAGATGAAAGCCTTGTAGGTGGACAGGAACTCAGGTGTGCCAAGGAAGGACTTTGTACGACGGAGGATGCCCAGTCGGCGTCTGGCATTGGAGCTATTATGTAAGAAATGGATGTGATCGATTCACGATTGATAATATCTAAAAATTGATTAATACAGAATTACACCAAACACATTGTATAAAAGAAGTACCAGTAACATGCCAAGAAAAGGAAATTCAGACAGACTGATGCATCAAACTAAATCCTCCATATAATGGAGGGAAAGCATGTTGTATGTACGAGGTCCGTCTAAAAAGTAACAGGACTGATATCACAGAAATTTTATTCCAAAAAATATATTGAAATCAGAGCTTGTCCCCTTCAAAATAGTTTCCCTCCAGTCTTACACACTTGTCCACCCTCTTCTTCCATGCTTTGATGCACCGCCGGAAGGCTTCTTCAGGAATCCTCCGGAGCTCTGTCGCCAGGCCTTTTGATGGCCTCCACATCAGGAAATCGGGTCCCTTGATCACCCCTTGAGCTTAGGGAATAGGAAAATCCACAAGGGCCAAGTCTGGCGAATACGGGGGTTGCTCCAGAGTTGGCACGTTCCTCTCCGCCAAAAACTGTCGGACGCTCAGGGCACTGTGAGCAGGGGCATTGTCATGGTGGAGCACCCAGGCATTGTTGTCACACAGATCCCTCCTCTTGTACTGGACTGATCTCATGAGGCGCCGGAGGATCTCCTTGTACACGTATTGA
>CM068953.1:42933522-42955563 GCA_035128595.1 Eptatretus atami | reverse complement strand
GTGATGCCGGACTATTCCACTGACGACGCTGCCGTTTGGTCTCAGGATCGTGTTCGAATATCCACGATTCATCGCCAGTAATGACTCTCCCGAGCAGATCTGGATCGTCCTCGAGGCACTCGATAATTTCTTGACAGACAGTGACTCTTTGCTGTTTCTGGTCCTCGGACAACAGCTTAGGGACCATCTTTGCGGCACACCTTGCGCATTTCGAGATTTTCAGTGATGATGCTCCAGACAGTGTCCTTGTTGATGGAAAGTTCCTCAGCAATCATCCGCACCGTGAGTCGACAATCTGCGGCACTATCTGCTTCACACGCTCGATGTTGTCCTCCGTTCTGCTCGTTGAAGGTCTTCCAGACCGCGGATCGTCTTCAACCTCCTCCCGTCCCTATTTGAACCTCTTGTGCCATTCAAATGCACGTGTACGTGACATCATTTCTTCCCCGTAGACTTGCTGCAGCATTGCAAAGGATTCGAAGGTGTTTGCCAAGCTTGGCAAGAAACTTCAGATTGGCTCTCTGCTCACGACTCAGAGCACGACGACTCAGAGCACGACGACTCAGACTGGACAACGTGTAAAGCACGTCCTGTAAAAAAAATCACACAATGAGCGCAGTCAACCATCACCAATCACATATCTTGCTGGAATGTTGCGAAAGACTGTGACGCAACCCGTTCATTCAAGTTGTGCAAGTGGAGCACACAGCAGGCTCAGTCCCGTTACTTTTTAGACGGACCTCGAATGTATGTACGTATGTTGTATTTTTCCATCTACTCCTCCAAGAGGATTTGACCGAGGAGGCTGAAACTTTCAGGGTTTCATGAGGGCACCCTAAAGTTGTGGACATGCAAGTTTTGTTTGATTCAATCAAGTTTTGGAAAAAGTTTTTTTTCCCACCAATCTTGGCATTTTCTTTATTTGGGAGTAGTGGGGGTGCAATCGGATTTATCTCAGGTATATAACCAGAATGTATTACATATGCACATAAGCAGTACTCATGTTTTTGCTTCATAAATGTAATCTGGGTTATTTTTATTTTTGGGAGCAATCGAGGCAGTGGTCTGTTGCTTATACACTGCCCAATAGTACAGCAGTTATGTGAACTATTTGGTGGAATTGTGCCTTTGATGAGAGAAGCATGAAATTTGGCACACAGTTTGGACATGCCCTTGTGAAGAGTTTTGCCTATAGAGCCATCGAAGATTTGTCCTGTGACAGGAATGGCAGACATTTTCCAAAATGGCCACGAAAGACATGATAATTATGTATGATATTGTGTGGAAAGGTGATGGTGGGGCTTTAGGCCTAACAGGGAACATGGCAGCTCTGTGTCACTGAATGGTATCTGGTCCCGAGACGGATCGTTTGATTGGAGAATTTGAGGGTTCAACCGAGAAGAGGCAGGACTCAGATCGGCATCACCATGAACAAAAGGAGCGTGCACAGATGGCATTTGCGCGAGATGTGAAATCGCTGAGTGGAGCCATAGTAGAGATGGGAAACCCAATCAGTGAGAACAGCAGTGATCTTTTTTTCTGGACAGTTGGAACATTGCAGATACAGCTGTGGCAGACACGGTGCGCCAGATTGAGAAACTTGGACTCAACTTGTATGAGACACATAGGTGAAGGAGAGACTTGTCAGCCAAACAATTCCCATTGCAGATCCTGTCAAGCAGAACAACCTCCATCTCTTCAGCCAGCCTCCAGTCAGAGAGAAGTGAAGCAAACAGCTACAGCTGTCATTCCTGAAGAATAACTGCTTGCTCTTCTCTCGACTGCACATTGCCTCCCAGATCCCATTCCCTCCCAATGGTGATCTGGACGAGTTCTTTCAGCATGAAAATCAAGCCTGTCCACCATCGCTGTCACAGATTGGTGTCCTGAGAACTGTGATGAAGTCAGACTTGTTGTGCTGCTTGCAAGACCTTACTCCTGCAAAAGAGAATGTCTCCAGTCCCATAGTTCAGGTCACCATCCTTGATGGTGCTGCCATCATCAACATGCTGCAACCTGGGACTGAAAAGACATTGCAGGATGATGCCCCTGATGTTTTCATGCCACACATCACATCACACCTTCAGCACGTAACCAGATTAGACATCATCTCGGATGTGTACATGCCTGAAAACCTGAAGGCTGACACTCGCAGTAAGAGAGGTAATGGGGTTAGGAGACGCGTCAATCAATTCCTGGAAGCTGGCAGGCGTTTCTCCGCATCAATGACAACAACACTGAGTTGTTCTCCTTCCTGGCAACGAATGCAGCAGGCATCAACACCAACAAACAGGTCATCACCACATACCATACTGATGTGCGTTGCACAAATCGCCAAGATCTCTTGGGTCTGGCTCCATGCACCCATGAAGAGGCTGACGCTCACATCCTACTCCACCTCGAAGATGCTGTGTGGCAAGGGCACAACAAAGTGCCGATATGCACAGTTGACACGGATGTTGTAGTTCTGGCCATAACATCAGCACAGTGCCTTGACATCTTTGACCTGTGGGTTACATTTGGTGATGGGAAGAGCTTCCAGTTCCTTGCCACTAATGAGATAGCCAGGGCACTGGGTCCTGATCGGTGTGTCGCCTTGCCGATGTTCCATACCTTCACTGGGTGTGACACAGTGTCCTGGTTTGGAGGCAGAGGCAAGAGGACTGCATAGGACACCTGGAACACATATGGCGGTCACTCAAGCATTCTGCGCTTTGGTTGCTCGGCCAAGCCCACAATCCATAGAGGAATGGCTGGGGCCACTGGAGCAATTTGTGGTCCTGCTATGCGATTGCACCTGTAGCCAGGAGTGTGTCAACAAGGCAAGGAAAGAGCTGTTCACTCAGAAAGGCGGATAAATTGATTGTCTGCCTCCTACACAGGCTGCACTCATCCAGCACATCAAGAGGGCTGCCTACCAGGCAGGTCACTGCTGGGCCCAGATGATGATCGCAGCTCCAGATCTTCCATCTCCAAGTGAATGGGAGTCGAACAAGAAGGTCGAGGAAGGCTGAGAAGTATGCTGGACAACCCCAGCAGAAGCTACACAAGCTTGTAGGGAACTCATGTTGTGGCTGCAAGAAGGGTTTTACAGGACACTGCAAGTGCCGGAAGGCTGCTCTGCAGTGCACTGCTCTTTGTCTCTGCGGTGGACTTTGCACTGACTGACTGACAGGTAACAACAGTCATAAGACGTACGAGACATGAATTGGACACATTGAGCTGTAAACTGAAATATAACAAGTCCCTTTAATTAATGTGTGCTCACTAGTAGCTAGAAAAGCAATTGCTCCAGTGAAGTTGTCCCCACTTAAAATAAAAGCAATACTTTACGACGCCCCGATAATTATATTTATTATATCTACCATATCAAAGGTACGATAACAGCCGATGGTAGCCATCTTGTAAAATGGCCACCACTTTTTTTCACAGGGCAAATCTGCGATGGACCTACAGTGAAAAATCTTGCTTAAGGTATATTCTAACAGTGTGCCAAATTTCATGCTTCTATCATCAAAGGCACAATTCATTCACATATCTGCAGTTCTCCAAATAAAGGAACGTGTTGCACGCTTGGAACAAGATTGCCCGAAGGGAGTGTCCTCTGGTAGTATCATCAATGAACATAAAGGTAGACAATTTTATGGGAGCTTGTGACGGCGCAAAACTTGTGTGTAACAGAATTGTATTGGACGGTACTGTACTCTGTCTCAACACATCAAATGCATTCCTGAAATTACCAGAAAATCTCAAGTATGGTTATGAAACTGATACACTCAGATTTATTGCAGTTGGTTCAAGAGTGCAAGATATACGGTAAATAACCCTTTGCAGCAGACAGATTTTTCAAAGGAAAGATGTAGATAGTCACAATGAAAGAAATCCTCCCTCCCAATCCTTCCAAAAGAACACGTAAATTGAGGTTAACACATGCACTTCTGACATTCCCTTCGGGAGACAATATCCATCAATGTTTTTTTGTAACGCACACCCAACGCACCTGGTATCATGACAAGGGCATTCCCTTCCCCACCATTTTGTAAGCCACGGAGGGTTGTAAAAAGGAATAGTTTTGCTGTATTGCATTGAGTGACTATCATCCAAAATCATCCGATTCACAAAAGAAAGCAATTTCAGACGTTGAAAAAGTTCAATTTTTTGCGGAAGTATTGATCAAAATGAACGCATCACGTGACAACGTGGTTTACTATTTAACACAACGTGAACCAATTTAACTCGTAATCTTGTAGCCGTGCATTTTGCTGTGATTTGCATGATATTGTGGCCATGCTTTTCTCTCAATAAGCATTATACTTGGTACAATTTAAAGAAATTTTAACATCACTTTTCATTGCCGCGCTGATGATACTAAGATAGACCAGTCCACGAAACCCAACGATGTGCGCAGACATTAACAGACATTTTTTTTGGAAGAATTAAGAAGGCGATTTGTGTTATCCAGTCTTCAAATATATAATTAAATAAAGATTGTAAAAATAAAGATTAAATAAATAAAGTTAAATAAAATAAAGATTGTAAAAGTCGTATAAAATAAATAAATTCTGGTTTTACCGCCATTTTCCGCAGTGTCTATTACATCACGCGATCGAACACGTTACATTATTTATTTGTGCCTGTTGTATGTGTCCATTATGACATCCTCAAAAACAGTAAGTTTCCTGTTTGGAATGATTTTTAAATTTTGTTTGACTGCCAGGCAGACAGACGGAGTAAAAAAATATTATCTCACTCCACTCTCTCGGGACGAATTAAGAGCCAAAGTACAGTAAAACGAAAGACTCATCTTCGGATTCATGTTCAAAATAGAACATTCAATTTCATTTTCCCCACGGACCACCTGCAGTACCCCTCGCTGACCGCCAGTGGTCCGTGGACCACAGGTTGGGAACAGCTGGTTTGTACTATAAGAGCGATTTGTGTACGTGTGTGTGTTGTCATTGTCTCAGAAATGGCCAAACGGATCTTCGTCAAACTTTCAGAGGTTCATCAGTGAGGGCTGGGGAGTGTTTTAGGCATAACATTATTTTTTAAAGTTGGATTTATTTTTAATCACTCTATGGTGCCTAATAATAATCCAGGGGTTGGCTTAATGGTTAAAGTGGCTTGCTCAAGATTTTAGGGTCTTGAAGTTTGATGCCGTTGGAATAACGCTAGGTGGGTTAACTCAGCCAGTCATCTTTCCGAGGTTGGAAAAATGAGTACCAGCTTACTGGAATAATAAGCCAATGGGAGTATCCTGCGTCAGAGTAGCGATCCGTTCAGGATTGTACTCCTTCACAAATTAAACTGCCTTGGCAGCCCTAGGTGCCTCAAGGCGTGAAAGGAATGGTTATTAGTTGTCGTGCCGAAGCCTTTGGAGCTATGTGAAAGGTAATATTAAACGATTCCCAACCCCATTCCTTAGTGGGTGTCGGGAAATGTTTTATGCCCCCATAAAACAAAAAACCAATACGTATTTGATTTCTTCAATATGCCGCCCGGATTAGAAAAGCACTGGGCAACGCTGGGTAAAGCGCACCTTTGCTAGTAACCCATAAAGTCGAAAAACAAAAAAAAATGGATTCCTGTCGATATATCTGACCTCATTACACCTTACACTCCTCCAAGGAAGCTGCGGTGGAGCACCAGGAATTTCAGAGCACAAATATGAAAACAGTTGGTGGTCGAGCATTCTTCAGTTAAGCTCAGATTGTGGAACTCCCTGCCTTTTAGTATCTGCCTGCCTCTTCAGTCACAGGTTTTAAATCTCTTTTTGAAGTCTTGTTTTACCTTTTTCTCAATGATTACCTTTTCTCAATCTCTATCCTCACGAGTGACATCCTTAAGTTTTTCTTTTTTTGTGAAGCGCTTTGAAATTACGTTTGGAATGAAGAGCGCTCTCAAAGAAATACGTTGATTGAATCATTAGTCGAATCGATTTTCTTACCAATATGTGGGAATACGAGTTTTGAATTAATAACCTTACGAGTTGCGTTGGCAAAAACTGTTGATTACCTTTTCTGTGCTGTGCAAATAACTTCGCACCTGGAAGAGTATTTTTTTTTTAAAAGAGAATTCGAGACACAAATACACAAAGAAACGTTTGTGTGCAGGGCAGAGTCTCAGGATGAAAGGAAACATTTCGAGAGTGCTGATGGGCCCGGATAGGTGACCAGACACGACTATAAAACGGTCATATCGGCCTCGTTGTGCTTAATCCACTATATACACTGCTCTCCCCTGTGAGCAGGCAGTCAAGCACCACATGTGTTTCTTGTGGATTCCGTTGAACCTATAGCTCTCAACATCATTGCCTTCTCCCACAATGATCCCAAAACACAAGGTCTGTTGTTATCACAACGCAGACAGGGGCATGACCTCAGCTTTTAATCGTCTCTCCTCCAGTCTAGCTCTCTCTGCTTTCTCTCAGCCCTCTGACCCTCTCCAGCACTTCCAAGATTCACATGCTCTTCCAGGAATTCCCTTTTGGTTAGACCCAGGATTATTGCACATGCCAACTCTTTTGTTATTCTTTTCTGTTTGTGGAACCACCTTTCTGAGGCGGTTCAATCCTACTCTTCCGTCCAAGCCTTCAAAAGCAGTTGGTGACCTATAATCTCATATCATCCCTCATCCTGAATCTTTTCTACCTCAATGAAACCAATCCTCTTATTTGCAGTTCACCGTTTCCTCCCTTCTTCCTCTTTACCTCGTTGTTCATTCCCTTGCTTGTTGCGTCCAACTTGGCCTCATTGCCCCACCGTCAGTATAGCCTTTTACCCTCAGTCACCTTACTTTTTCCAGGAACCTCAATCTCGTAATAATAGTTACTTTTTTTAATATGTTAAAATAATATTATTGCATTCCTGGTGGTGGGTTGAGGAGGGAGGACGGGCTGGGTTCAGATCATTAGATAAGGCCTGAAACCAGTCCATGTCTCGCATAGTTCTTAGAACTTTGGTGAACCGTAATAAGGATATTTGGTAGGTCAGGTTTTCCGTTGTATGTCTCACCAGGTGAACGAGCCCAGACAAGTTAAGTTGTCTTGTCCAAGTGTTCCCCCATGTTGAACTGGTAAATAGTTTAGCACCTGGAGCAGTATTTTTGAAGTGTTGTTCTTGATGTCTCACGTCCTTTCTGCAATGCTTCAAACCATAGGTGCATTGAAGGACTTTGCTAACCCTCAGCAGTGGTGTCATGTTGCTTCATTTATTAGACAAAATACTTTATTAGTCTGTGTTCTCCATGCTGAGTAAAGATAATTAATTATTCTTTGATAATGTACCCTTTGCTTTAATAATGCATGTATTTTAACAAAGCATAAACTGTTGCAACAGCACATGTGACACGCAGATTTGGTGCACATCAATAATTCCAATTTTATGGTAAAACACCTTGACCAATCAGACAACCAGCCAATGAAAATTGGTTACAAACCTAACCATACAATTGTATAATTTAATTTTTTTTTAACCATTATTTATATTTAGGGCTCACAATAAGCAGAAGAGTTTTTCAGCAAAACAGACTGACAGAACCAGGGGCCACAACCTGAGAGTAAAGAAGAGCAGAGATAGGACAGTAGTTTCACTCATTGAGTAGTTGATGTGTGGAGTGGTCCTCCCTGGAAACGTAGTAGCAGAAGAAACAGCAGATAGGTTCCAACTGTAATTTGAAAGGTACCGAGAAGTGTTGGGGGATAGAAAGGTAAATGGATATTGGCAGGGCTGATAAATAACTTTGTTGTGGATGGGTGATCGTATATACATGTAGTGAAGGTGTCAGCTCTGAGAGGGTCTCATTAAAAAGTGAATGTGCTGCTGATAGTTACTGCTCATCTCTTACCCGACACCACTCTATCCTCTCCCTCCAAAAACCATTGTGATGTTCTGGTGTCCACCTTCTTCCCCCTCCCCTTCTTCTCCCTCTCCCTCTCCACCACTCCTCCCATGAAATTGGGGAAATGTTACATTGTTTTTGCATCATGAAAGATTAAAAGACTGACAGACTGAATTTGTTCTTGAAATTTCGGAGCATTTAGAAAGTTTTGTCATAATCCATCCATAACTTATTGAAATAACATGCTACATATCATTTTTGACACACTCTCTCAACGGTGAAGAATCACTTAAGACTAGTAGTAGGGGACCCAGAGCCCTAAACATTTGAAGGAGGTCACACAGCTTGCTATACTTTGTTTGTATATATTTTTTAGGTAGGTATGTCCATTCCTCATAAGGTTTCAGAGGTCTGCTCATCAGACACTCTTGCGACAATTTTCTGTGGGTGGAAGTTTGAAGATATGAGATCACTAAATGAGCCAAATAATTAGGGGTAGGGGAAACTAAATTGAGTTTTTTTATGAAGTAATTGTGATGAAAGTCATGCATATTAGGTATCATTGAGAAGGGGTTGGCCCCCACTACAATTTGGCATTATAAAATTTTGATGACTTCATCCATTATGTCACTAGGGGCAAAAGGTCATAGATTTTGGATGCAAGTTAAAATCTGGGTATTAGTGATATTAAATATGGTGTTGTGACCAAACTAAGAGAGTCTGGGTACCACAAATGCTATTAATATAAGCCAACATATACCCAAAGTTTTTTTTATATTATGAAAAATTGCATAAGTATTATAGTTTTCATATTAACCCCTCGAGTCCGATATGCAAAATATGCAAAATAAGCAAAAAAAAGTCAAATTTCAGCTTTTTCTGAAAAATACAATGATGTTTTATTTTGAAGCTTGTGAAGCATTTGCATCGTCACAAATGGATATCGGAATGAATGTTTGTTCACCAGAAGTGTATATTAACCCATTCCTTCATTAACCCTTTGCCAGTTTCAGACATTTCAATAATGCATACTCTCTTTCCTGAACTGGAGCTGAGTGATGTGGAACTAAATACATTGAAAGGCCACAAGTATAGAAGTATAGGCCTACATTTATTAATCATAATGTTACAGCTAAGCCTTCATGTATTGTTGTAGTTGCAAATATAAAAAAACAGTACCCTTGAACAGGCCACCATATTTTTTTTTAAAACAAAGCACTCTTCAGTAATTGGAGGTAAATTGCTATTCATCTCTCCGTGGCATCATGTGTTGATTTCAGAAAATTTTCAATCCCACTTTAGTCCATTATTCAGAACCATACAATGGCAGGAAGAAATTAATATCAACCATAAGTGTTGTGAAATAAGGATGAAGTGACGAATGATCACGTGACGCGTGGCTCGCGCGCAGACAGATAAAACCGGGTGTCGCGCGGTCGGTGGGACTGTCCCTGGGGCATTGCAATTAACTGCTGTGGTTCACTTGCTGCTCCTTAAATGGTGGGAATTGAGAGTGTACCAGACTCCATGTACTTTGCTGGCTAATTGCTTTTATACCCTGCGTGTGTTGATAACAATATATATATTCTCTTTTTGTGCTTGTAGAGACGGCTCGAATCAAGTGAAATAAAGCCTTACAATCTGAAGGTTTTTCCTATCACATTTATTACAATTTATTTCACTTGATTCTTTTGGCTGCATCAACCGATCATGGACAAGATCTACAAGCCGGAGAGATTCGATGCGGACCCGAACGCTACCGACTCGGAGATGAAGTGGACCATTGGTACCGCTCCTTCTCACACTACCTGACCATCATTGAAGAGGGAGCCGACAAACTGGCCGCACTCGTGAACCATGTCTCGCCAAGCGTATTCAGGCTCTTCTCGGAGTGTGACACTTACGACGCAGCGATCGACGTGCTGCGAGCGCTTTACGTGAAGCGCAAGAACGAGGTATACACAAGACATCTTCTCAACACCCGCAGGCAAGAGACCGGCGAGACAGTCGATCAGTACCTGCAAGCTCTGAAGCAGATGGGCAAAGACTGCAATTTTCGGGCTGTAACCGCCAAGGAACATCGAGATGAAGCGACCCGGGAGGCCTTCATCCAGGGGCTCAAGTCAGCCCCATCCGGCAACGCTTACTGGAAAAAGCACAACCCGATCTTGAAACGGTTGCAACCAGGCCCGAGCTATGGAAACGGCACAGCAGCAAGCGGAGGCCTATGGGACACCGGTGCTGCTAATGAATGCGGCTACCACGGAAACTCAAAGAACTCCCGCGGCAACCACCGATGCTGAGGATGGAGATAATCCCGAGGAATCGGACACCCAGACCACGTCGAGCTCCTCGGCAACCACTCCGGTTGGTAAATGTTTCTTTTGTGGGTATAAAAGACACCCCGTAGCAAATGCCCCGCCAGGGATGCCACATGCATGAACTGTGACAAGAAAGGACATTATGCCAGGGTATGCAAATCTACTCTTAGAAGAAATAAACCCACCTCCGCTGCCCTCTACTTACAAAAGAAGGTGACAGCAGCTTCACCGGGAAATCTATCCAAAGCTATCATCAAAGTACGAATTAACGGGCATATGGCCGAGGCGCTGATCGATACCGGAAGCTCTGAAAGTTTCGTCGATAGCTCACTAGCGAGAGACAGAAAATGGAAGGTCTACCCGACCGACAATACGGTATGCATGGCTTCGACATCGCTACAGTCAAGCGCACAAGGGTACTGTAACGTCGAACTAGACGTAAAGGGCTACACACATCGGGATGTAAGGGTACTGGTGCTTCGTGATTTATGTGCGGATGTAACTTGGGGCATAATGTCCAAGCACACACCGAGTGTCGAAATACCCTTTGGCGAAACAAACCTCGACTAATTCTGAATGCTCTGACTACCGCGGAGGTATCGCCCCCCTGCTGTTTGCAAACTTATCGCCGGACTGCAAACCGATAGCGATCAAATCGCGACGTTATACCACTGCGATACGAACTTCATCGCTTCTGAGACTAAGCGATTTTGGAGGAAGGTATTATAGAGCCGAGCGATTCGCCATGGCGCGCGCAAGTATTGGTGACCTCCAACCAGAACCATAAGAAACGAATGGTTGTCGATTATTCTCAAACGGTCAATCGCTTCACCCACCTCGATGCCTACCCATTGCCGCGCATAGACGAGATGGTCGAACGAGTGGCCAATTACAAAGTATTCAGCACCATTGATTTGCAGAGCGCGTATCATCAAATTCCCATTCGAGAGGAAGACAAACCTTACACCGCGTTGAGGCGGGCAGGCGACTCTATCAATTTAGAAGAATCCCGTTCGGTGTCACTAATGGAGTGGCTTGCTTCCAGCGAGTCATGGACGACATCATCTCGGATGAAAACCTCAAAGACACTTTTGTTTACGTGGACAATGTCACGGTGTGCGGAAAGGATCAGGGGGACATGACGCGAATCTGGACAGATTCTTGAGTATTGCTAGAAAATATAATCTGACACTGAACTATGACAATGCGTATTCTCGTAAAGTCAATCGATCTACTCGGATACACAATAGCCGACGGCACAATCAAGCCCGATCCTGAACGTTTGCGCCCGCTCCGCGAGCTACCTCCACCTAATGACCTGCAATCATTACGTCGGGTGATCGGGATGTTGCGTACTACAGCAGGTGGATTCCCAAATACTCTGAGAAAATAATCCTCTGGTGCACTGCAAGAGTTTCCCACTAGGTGCCGCTGTTGTAAAAGCCTTCCACAGCCTCAAAGATGATATCAGTAATTCCGTAGTATTATCGATCGGTAGCACGGTGCCGATCGTGGTAGAAACGGACGCTTCCGATCACGCGATCGCCGCGACGCTCAATCAGTCCGGCCGACCCGTCGCGTTCTTCTCGAGAACCCTATCTGGAAGCGAGCAGAGACACTCGGCGATAGAGAAGGAAGTGTATGCTATTGTCGAAGCCCTAGAGTAAATGGAGACATTATTTACTGGGCAACCACTTCACACTCGTTACGGACCAGCGATCCGTTGCCTTTATGTTTGATGGGAAAAACAACGGGAAAATTAAGAATGACAAAATAATGAGATGGCGGATAGATCTATCTTTTATAATTACGACATTGTTTATCGGCCTGGAAAGGAAACCCTGCTGCCGACGCCTTCTCTCGGGTCCACTGTTCGGCGACATCAGGTCGGGCCTTGCAAGACCTCCATGCCTCCCTGTGCCACCCAGGGGTGACTAGGATGGCACACTTTGTACGTAGACAAAACCTTCCCTATTCTATCGAAGATGTTAAACAAGTGAGTGCTTCTTGCCCTGTTTGTGCCGACTAAAACCCAGATTCTATGGCGCCGCCCCGGGCAAGTTGATCAAGGCTACTTCACCCTTCGAGAGACTCAACATCGACTTCAAAGGGCCCTTGCCGAGTGAGACAGCAACAGATACGTACTCACTGTTGTTGACGAATACTCAAGGTTCCCGTTCGCATTCCCCTGCTCGGATATGACCTCGGGCACTGTCGTGAAATGTCTCTCTGAACTCTTTGCCATGTTTGGGAAACCTTCGTACATACATTCTGACAGAGGTCCGTGTTTCATGTCGGCCGAACTCAAACGGTTCCTATATGAACACGGCATAGCAACTAGTCGAACGACGGGTTACAACCCACAAGGTAATGGGCTGGTGGAACGATATAACGGGGTCATTTGGAAAGCCGTAACCCTGGCACTCAAATCGAGAGGACTGGGGCTCGAGCGGTGGGAGTTACCCTCCCGATGCCCTGAATTCCATACGCTCTTTGCTCTGTACGTCCATCAATGCTACTCCGCATGAACGAATGTTTGCTCACCAACGACGTTAATCCGGCGGACATTCGGTGCCGACTGGCTAACCTATCCGGGTACGGTGTTCATGAAGCGCCCGGTACGACAAAGCAAGTATGAACCAATTGTGGAGAAGGTCGAACTCATCGATGCTAATCCTGAGTATGCTCATGTTAGACTTCCTGATGGCAGGGAGACCACGGTGTCGGTTCGCCACCTAGCTCCCACGGGACCTTCCCCTCTGGTACTCCCCGCGGGTACTCCTCCCTCTGGTACTCCCCCCTCTGACATTCCCTCCCAGGTGTTTCTCCCTCAGGTGGCACCTCACCCGTGAATGGTGGCGTCGGGGATGATGTAGACGGGGCTACCGCATCCCACCCGAGAGCAATGTGGGGACATCCCCGGCATGAATCGAGGTCCTCAGGTGGATCGAAAGCCTCCCTCAAGTGAAACCGCCATATACTCCGGAGAGGCCGACGGATAAACCCCCTCGCCGACTCAATCTGTAAAGGGAATTATCGGCATCCCTTGATAACCATCACTATGCTTCTATAACTCCAAATAATTCTCACTGCTTGAAATGTATGCCCCTGTAGTTTTAAATGACTCTCACTGCTTGAAATGTATGCTCTCTTACTTTGAAGTAATCATGGTGCGCTAGTTGGACCCCCTGGTTACATTTTAAAGATGGGGAGAATGTGGTGAAATAAGGATGAAGTGACGAATGATCACGTGACGCGTGGCTCGCGCGCAGACAGATAAAACCGGGTGTCGCGCGGTCGGTGGGACTGTCCCTGGGGCATTGCCATTAACTGCTGTGGTTCACTTGCTGCTCCTTAAATGGTGGGAATTGAGAGTGTACCAGACTCCATGCACTTTGCTGGCTAATTGCTTTTTACCCTGCGTGTGTTGATAACAATATATATTCTCTTTTCTGTGCTTGTAGAGACGGCTCGAATCAAGTGAAATAAAGCTTACAATCTGAAGGTTTTTCCTATCACTTTATTACAATAAGGTCAGTAGTTTTAAACAAGCATATGAATGAACTTAATTCGAGTCATAAATAGCACAGCTTTTGAAAAGGTGCCTGAAAAAAAATGTAGGCCTGCATGCAGGTACACATACCGTGCATGTGACATGGATGATGTCAGGAATAGCTACAGTGATGTACAGGCAAGAGAGCCAGCAGCTATATAGGTCATGTAGGTAGCATCCTTACGACCTAGTAACATGTTGTAGTATATAATTATAATCTCATTTGATCTGTACTCGATGGTATGGTGGCCCGTGAGGCAATGATCACTTGTTTGTTGAATTAAGCACTGAACATTTATTATTTTTGCCCTCCAATACATAGTTTTTCAATAGTTGTATATTGATTCTTAACTCCTACATTTCACACATCTTCAGGTATATGTACCTTTGGTACATCCCAGCGACACAATGGAGGAAGGGGCTATTCGAATTGGTGAGAAAAGGAAGTCGCCAAGTGATGGGACAGATTATAATTCCTGTATAATTTGTCAAAGAAGACATCGTGTACTCTTGAAAATGTCACAGAGAATGGTTATCCCTCATTACTGTACGCTTTATCCCATCGAATGGACAAGGTTGCTCGCCGTCTCCTAGATGATGTCAGCAGTAAGGACATATTCTCAAGAAACTTCCTAAGATTCACAGTTCGTGTCGAAGTACATACAATAATAAAAAAACGGTTGATAAAAAACAGCCTAAGGTCGAAACAAACATTGCAAATATGGATGAAGAACCCGTCTGCACATCTACTCGATTGAAATTTGACACCAAAGTTAGATTTCAAAACGAACTGTTTTGTGTGTGGTAAGGAGAGACAAAAAGGAGATCGCAAATTGATTTTGGTTGCCACAAAGAATAGACAGTTATCAATTTGGAATAAAGCGAATGAACTCGATGATGACGAATGCTACATTTGATTCAAGGTTGTGCGTAGGCTGTGCGGACATGATTGCAAATGACTGTAGGTATCATAGGTTGTGTTTGAAATAGTTTTATGAACAAACGCCCCACAGATATCAACATTACTGACACTTTGAGTGTCGATGAAAAAGGGTTTCAGTGGCTTATTTCTACTATTGAAGCAAAACTGCTCAGTGATTGTTGTATTAATTTTGTTTCGCAATTGCGTGATATGCTTCGTAGGTGGTTGGATGAGAAGCATGTGGATAACATTGCCATGTCATATCGTAGTGATACGTTGTAATAACAATTACAGACACTATGTGAGCAATTATGATTTGTTCCCCAGGTCCGGTACTTCGATCTTCTTATGGTCTCTCCAAGTTAGCTTTGGAACAGTCCTCACAGAAGTTAAGAAAACTGAAAGATCGCTGCGAAGAATCAGAATACATAGGAGGAGTCTTGAACTGACAAAACTGCCACTGAACCTCAACAGTCCCATACATCACCTTCTGAATCATTTCATACTGCAAAGCGCCATTCGCAAACAGCTTAAATCAATAGCCAGTGAAGAAAGGAAGAAGATTGAAGCAAGTGGATGCTGCAGAATGAAAACATGCATATATCAATATGAATATGCACTGAAGTGTGTCCCGAATGACTTGTACAACCACATTGCTTGGATGTTGACTGAGGCAGACAGTGGTCTTGGTCCTGATGCTTGAGGCAAAACAGCATGAACAAGTGCTCGACCTTTCACAGGATATATGTGCTGCCATTGCTAAAAATAGCAACTCCCAAACATGTTGGCACTGCTGTGCACATCATAAAGCAGACTCGAAGTAAGGACACGGTAACCCTACTAAATAGATTTGGTAACTGCATCAGTTATAAACGATGCGCAGAGATATATATCCACCATGGCAAATGAAGCTAATGATTCAGATAGAAAAGCAAGGCTATTTCATTCCTGGAAACATTGCAAAAGATATTTTCACCCAGTTTGCCATTGATAATCTTGACTTTCATGAGAACACCGTTGATGGAACAACTACTCATGGAACCACACATATAATCTACCAATATCCCAATGACGCCACCAGAGAAAACCAATCAAACCAAGTGCATTCCGCTACAAAAGAAATCCCGTTCAGTGACCCTTGAAGACACGAGCCTGTTCAACCTAGAAGAAGTGGATCACACTTCCTGATCGACAGAAAAGTCATTCCTTGCCTGGACTCAAACTAGTCCAGATGACACAAACTGATTTAAAATGGAGAGGACTTCAATATTCTGTTCAAACTATGTATGACACTGATTTACTAGATCTCACACATGAAATGCATCCAGTATCCTGGAAAAACTTCAAAGAAAATGCCGATTGAAAATGTGAAAAGGCTACTGTGATTGGTTATGGTCCATTTCTTCCTCTTTCCCCAACCAACCCTGATGTTGTTCAAGGTCAGTAGATTATTGTATGACTGTATCCAAAGATCTGGGCCAAGAATTCTGTGTCTTGACATGCGATCAAGCCATCTATTGAAATTGTTATGGCATTACAGAAGAAACATCCCACAAAGTACGACCACCTTATTCTTCAAATGAGTGGATTTCACATCGCAATGAATTTTCAAGGCAATGGCAAACTATGAAAGGAACTGGACTAGAAGACCTTTTCATTGAATGCGGTGTGTGATTGCAGGCACTGCTAACAAGATAATGTCTGGAAAAGATTATTATCAAATGTTGCGAGCTCACACTCTTGTAGAGAATGCTATATATGCACTTTTCTGGAAGCCTTGGAAGACTGGCTGGTGGAAAAGTCCACTGGCACTGATGAATTATCATCTTTGTCCATCCAATTGTCCATCCACCAAACCACAATATGCAAACGTGCATCACAGCCAGACCAGAGCTTCCTGACCTTGTAAATTGGGAGCTCCAAAAAGAATGGCTGCCTGCTTGCCAACACGAATGACGAAACCCTCAAAACCTGGGATAGTTAAACCCATTGTAACTGCAAGAAAGGTAAATGCAAAGGATGCTGTTTATGTAGAATGGCCGGCTTGAAATGCACCATTGCCTGCAAGTGCTGCGGAGATCCACAGAATTGCGATCTAGCCTCGGAGGATGAGGACCATTTGATATGAATATTTCAATCAGAACTACTATGATGAGCAGATTGGAACTCAGTGTCACTGACATTTGGTCATTGGTTCCTATAGGACCAAGAAATTGAATTGAATGTGAAGTTTGACGACTGAATTACATAACACACTGAACCATTACCAAGCAATAAAAAGGGTTAATTTTAGCCATGAAAGGGTTAAATCGTATATTAAATGCATATAAAGCCTTATTGTACTAATATATGTTATTAAAGATGTTACTTAAAAAAAAAAGCAGTCTCTCGTCTATTTCATAAAATCCACATTTTTAGACATTTTTGCTGATTTTGCACTTTTGTCAGAATGAGTTAATATGAAAACTATTGTACTTATGAACTTTTCTTAATACCAAAAACTTAGTGTATATGTACTCTTATATTAATGTGTTTGTGTTTTTCACTCTCTTTTGTTTGGCTAGAACACACATATTATATCACGATTTCCCATATTTTGACTTCTGGAAAAAAAACGTGACCTTTTGGCCTCCAGTGACATGATTGATGACGTCATCAAAATAAAAAAAATTATCGAAATTTAGCTTGACCCTAGCTCTTTCCAATGATACCTAATATGCATATATTGCAACAACAATAAATGCATAAAAATCTCATTTCAGTTTCCCCTACCCCTAATTATTTGTTCATTTAGGTGATCTCGTATCTTCAAAATTCCACCCACAGAAATTGTTCGCAAGAGTGTCTGATGAGCAGACCTCTGAAACCTTATGAGGAATGGACATACCTACCTAAAAATATATAGAAAAAATATAGCAAGAAATGTGACCTCCAACCCTATTTTGCATGCTATGGCAGTCTGGGTCCCCACTACATACGAGATTATATATTACGATTACCCGATGCAACGTTCAAGTTTAAAATTCAATTGAAGTAAAATAATGATTTTAAAGATCGTTTAAAAAAAATCCATAAGTTTTGCGCTATTGAAGGAGCCTTATACACTATTATATTTCACATGTCCAAATACTGCAAAACTGGAAGTTCTTGGAAGTGGCAAGAAGGAAGTTTGTGTTTGACAGTGTTTAAGTATATAATTCAATTAAAATAAAATAAAGAGTGTAACGACTGTATAAAAAAAGATAATTCCAGAAATTTACCGCCGTTTTACCACCATTGTCGACTCCACCACCCAATCTAACATGTTACATTAGTTCTTCTTGCTTGTTGTTTGTGTCCTTTATAATGTCCTTAAAAACATTAAGTGTCCAGTTTGAAATGATTTTCAATTTTGTTTGTCAGGCAGGCAGGCAGAGTAAAAAAAACCAGAGAGTTGGTGTCAAAGCCACCCAATGCTCGCCTGTTTATACATTTATCGTTTTTAAAAAAGACTAGTCTAATAATATTTTTTATAAAGCATTGCAGTGAAGTCTGATCCAAATAATTTTAAAGCAATATTTGTATTTGCATATTGTAATCAGTAAAAAATAGTGTGGTACATAAAAACATTAGAAAGGAAAAAACTTTAACGTTGATGTGCTACAAAAAGTTAAGTTCAAAACGGGTCAAAAATTTAAAACATTTGAAATTATTTTTTAATTTCAACTTCACTACATCAATATATACCCAAAGGAACTCCATGCCAAATATCAGCATCCTAGTACAATATTAAATGAATGGCAAGCTTCTAAATAACTTGCCACAAAAACTTTAACGTTGATGTGCTACAAAAAAGTTAAGTTCAAAACAGGTCAAAAATTTAAAACATTTGAAATTATTTTTAATTTCAACTTCCACACATCAATAATATCCATCCAAAGGAACCTCCATGCCAAATATCAGCATCCTAGTACACATATTAAATGAATGGCAAGCTTCTAAATAACTTGCACCAAAAACTTTAACACTTTTCATGCTCACGCTGACGCTGACGTTCACGCCGGGGTATCGCTATAGCTCTCTGTTCTTCGAACAGGCGAGCTAAAAACGATCTTACTTCTCTTCTCTCTGCGCAATTTTTTCTCTGTGCGATCGGAACAAATTCAGAGACAAAATACTGTTCAATGGCAGGTTTGCTTTCCGATTCATGTTCCAATTCGTGTTCAAAATAAAACATTCAATTTAAATCAAGTTGTTCCTCGATCATAAGCCGACGTTTGTGGACAGACGGAGAGACGGACAGACATGAACTAATTACTTAACCCTGCTTTTCGCTTTGTGTGCATGGGGAAATTAAAAAAATTCTCATATCCAGATCTGGATCTGGATCATCACCACAATCAAATCAATTCTTCCTTGTCACACACCTAACCTGGCCACCAAATTTTGTCCGAATCCATCCACAACTTTTTGAGATATCATACTATATACCGGTTTTAGCCCGATCCTATCACCCAATGGTGAAGAATCACTGAAATTTTTTTTATCAGATCTGGATTTTCACCAAAATCGAATCGATTATTCCTTGTTACACACCAAACCTGTCCACCATATTTCATCCAAATCCAAGCACAACTTTTTGAGATAACTTGTTCATAGACAAACAAACAAGCAAAGAGACAAACAAGCAGACAAACAGAGAGATGGGTGAAAACATAACCTCCACCCAGCTTCGGTGGTGGAGGTAACTTGAAGGACATCCGGTGGAGCGCATACCTCCGCCAGGCTGAACAGTTTACATTTTGTATCCCACTGATAGGCCAGAACTGGATCCGGACCTACAAAATCCAATTGGCTTGGTCCTGTCACCGAACCAACTAATCCACCAAGTTTTGTCATAAATCGAACAAATTTTTTAAAATATCATGCTGGACAGCATGTCGTTTTGGGCCCATTTCTCAATGTTGATGAATCACTGAGAAAATGTAAAAATTCTCGTCTCCAGATCCGGATTCAGATCTTCACCAAAACGGAATCAATTCTTTCTTGTTACACACCCAACCTGTCCACCAAGTTTTGTCCTCACCCGTCCATAACCTTTTGAGATGTTGTGCTATATATCATTTTTGGCCTCGTCTTTCAATGGTGAAGAATCATCGAAAAAAATTATAGAATCTGGATCCGGATTTGGATCTTCACCAAAATCGAATCTTCGTCTTTGTCACACACTCAATCTCTCCACCAAATTTCGTTTGAATTTGTCCACAATTTTTGTTGACAAATTCTCTTCACAGACAGACAACCAGAAAGACAAACAGACAGGGGTGAAAACATAACCTCCATCCACCTTTGGTGGCAGAGGAAATAAAAGGTTTCATTATGCATGCTCTTGAGGCATAACTATTCAGTTAAGTGCAACATCATCCCATTTTCAGAAATTTTCATATTATGCCATTAACCTGTCCCATCTTAAAACTAAGATTCACAGAAGAGCTCATACAAAGAACTCCTTGGGACTGGCACATGCAGATCTCTTGCTTTCCAAGTACGGTCAGAATCACCCATCAATATCATACTGGAAAAGCTCCCGAGGTCTAATTTGGCTGGAAAGCACGAAACTGGTCCTGATTTAAGTCAAAGACAATTGGAGATTTATAACTATGCACATACACTTCATCGCATAAACAATCCACTCGATTTTTAAAGCCAAAAACAAGCAAAACTAGAGGGGCACTCGGTGGAGCGCATACCTCCGCCACGTAATGCCTGATATGATCCACGAGAACATATCGGGCCCAATACATTTTTGAAATATCATGCTATACAGTACTAAATCGTTTTGGCCCAAGCTCTCAATGGTGAAGAATCACTTTAAAAATTAAATACATCTCAAATCCAGATCCGCATTTGGATCTTCACCAAAACGGAATCAATTCATCCTTGTCACACACCCAACGTGCGCACCAAGTTTTGTCCGAATCCGTCTACAACTTTTTGAGATATCGTGCTATATATCATTTCTGGCCCAATCTCTCAATGGTGAAGAATCACTTTAAAAATTCTAGTAGTCAGGATCCAGATCCGGATCTTCACCAAAATCTAATCAGTTCGTCCTTGTCGCACACTGAACCTGTCCACAAAATTTCATCCGGATCCATACACAAGTTTTTGAGATATCTTGCACACAAACAAACAAGGAGAAAAACAAACAAACAGACAGAAAGGCGTGAAAACATAACCTCCTTCACCTTCGGTGGCGGAGGTTAAAAAACAAAACACTCAATCAGTAAACTGTTTCCACTGGATTGACCTTGGAAGGAGTTTTCTTCCTGCTCTGCACAACGGCCAGGCAGACAACGGTGATGACAATGCAGATCACAAGAACAATGGCAATATTCTTCCACCGGCGGGAAGAATTTGGAGACCTGCATTGAACCCCTGCCACCCAACGACAGCATGGAGAAGGAAATCCATTAACACTATTCAATGCCTTTTTTAAAAAGTACTTCAAAAATAACATCTCCATAAAATGGCAATAAGTAATTACATTGATTGCAAGGTTTTATTCCTTATTATCCATTACCCACAGTAATGTGCAATGCCGAGTAGCATGCAGTGGCGCATGAAACATTATAGCACCGGGTTATATGTTCCCACCATGGTCTTACAAAGGAGTGGGAGGGTGAACGCAACAACCAGCCACTGAATTTCAGAATTCAAAAAGATCTGACGTTGATGATCAAGTCCAGGCAAACATCTGTCTAAATATTGTAAAAACAAAATTTCATTCTTTAAATAAAAATATCTCACACCCCTTTTTTGGCCCAAATATTCCTCTTTCCGACTTCCTTCCCCTTTCTTTCCCAACCTCTTCAACTACTTTGTTGCAGTTTGTAAAAAAAACACAGAACCAACTGCTAAATGTGTTGTCACCTACAGTGGAATCCCCCAAAATCTGGTAAACTATGTGGAATTATATATATATATATTTTTTAAATCACTTCTTCACTGTTGACACATCAGCATTTGCTGCAAAGGTCCCATCACTGTACTTAGTAATGGGTGGCTCTTTCACAGACTGCAATTAAGCCGTAAGTGCAGATATATATATATATGTAGTGTATGTTTGTTTGTCCTCTTATAACTCGAGAACTACGCATCCCAGAGCAAAACTAAAGGCATATTCGGGATCAGCACGTCTAAGAGGTACTACAGCACACCTTAGATGTTTAAAAAAACGAAAAAGATTCGTCGATTTTTTTTTGGCCGTTTCAATTTTTCTGCCGCAATTGATTGATTTTTCCAAGCCGCGACTTTTTTTTATTCACAACCCGATCAAAATAAGACAAAGTTGGACCAGTGGACGGACAGACCAGTGAACGTTTACAAAGTTTCTGATGAAAAATGTGACTTTCTGATTTTAGATT
>CM068953.1:42883109-42899303 GCA_035128595.1 Eptatretus atami | reverse complement strand
TACTTGACAAAATCGAAGATTTCGCCAAGTAACAAACCGGACGATTACAATATCCCGCTCCCTCCCGGAATAACAAGATTTCGGGTTCAAGTCATTTTGAAAAAGCCCCCCAGAATTTCCTTTTAATAGATATCAAGGTTCATGGAAAATCAGAAGAGCAGAACATCTTGAACGGTCTACAAGTAGTGAAGAACATTCAATTTTTACATCGAGTATATTAATGATGTAGAAAAGTGAATCAATAGTGGAGGAGTTCATTGTTGTTGTAAAAAGAAACTTCCCTTTCTTTCAAAAAAAAAAACAGGTTGCTTAATGCGATCAGTTATACCTAAATCCTTTTACAGGTGTCTCCCCGCCGCCAATGATTATAGTAAGACATCCACTGATTGCCTTGCATCTACAGTACTGGCCATGTTATCCTTGAGAGTTTATATGACAGTCGAAGGACCCCCCGCCCCACCTCCACCTCCGTTGTTCTTCTTCTTATTATTTTTGAAATCCTTATCATCTCCAATATGTACACATTTGTGCATGCACACGTGCATAAGTTGTCCTCGAGTTGCTGGGGAGAGTGAAGAACTGAAAGGAGAAGAGAGAGAAGAGGCGAGAGAAGGAGAAGAGGCGATAAGCAGAGAGGTCACAGACCTGCCTGCGATGAGACTGAAGCACAAGATCTGTTGCCGTCACATTGCGGGAGATTCCAATAATGTTAAGAGCTATAGATTCAACAGAATCTGGGATAGGCAGATGTGATGCTGGGGCACCAGCTTGAGTGCTTTACTAAAATACAGAAACGAAACTTCTTTAACTCTCACCCATGAATAACCAGGCAAAGGGGTGGCAGGGTGGCCTGGAGGTATGCACACTCACCTCTCAGCCATCTAACATGGGTTTAAATATGAGCCCAGCTATAACTTGCCACCATGGCATCTCACAGGCAGGTTCATGCATCAATGTGTGTTCCATCCCTCGGATGGACGTTAAACTGGGTGCCCCATCTGTTGTCATCAGTTGGTGTACATTACAGATACCACAGTGTCTTTCGCGAAGAGTAGACGAGCTATCACCGGCACCCTGGCCAAATTCCTACCTTAACCTACAGAGGGCGTTGCATCAGTGTCACAGCCGCCGCACCCTCATCCACAGATGCTACTAGCAAGCATGTGCTGCATACAAAAGAAGAGGAAGAATGCAGACAAACAACATGAAGCACACTCTGGAACCATTCCAAGTGAAGGCTTTACTTTCAGGAAGTGATTATTCCATCAGGAATCATTAAATGTACAACAAATACTTCCATGAATAATATTGTTACGGTTGTGGAAATTCGCATTACACCATAAAGAGTCCTCAGGTGAGATATTATCGGTAAGTCATAGTGTAGTTAGCCCAAACCCGTTGTATAGAGGGAATATGTGTGATTCATCCGGGCTGCGACGCTTTGAGTTAGCCATTTTTCTTTCTCTATTGTTATTTTCGACATTAAGCCGCAACAACAGCAAACAGCCACTACCTTACCTTCACAACTCCATCACGCAAACATCGCTTCACCGCCATTCCCAATGACGCCCGCCAACCACCAACCACCACAGAAAACCCCCCACCACCTCCGCCTATCTCTTCTCCAACCATCGAACCACCCACCAGTCAACACCAAACGTCGTGCTGTCCAGGCCCGTTCGGCGATTGGTGCAAACGACATCGAGCGCGAGCGCGAATGGCGGCTTCCGAGGGAGAAATTCAGATCAGGAAGGCTTCACGCCCCTTTTCTCTCGTCCAATGGGCGAGCGTCGGGCAGTATGGCCCCGCTCCAAGCGCGATGAACGTGGATTCTTTACGAGAGGAATTCGGATCAAAAGAGGTTCACGCTCCCTTTTTGCCGCACCAATGGCTGAACAGAGGGTGGCGTGGCCCCGCCTCCAATCGCGTTTTGATCCTGAAATTTGCATATAGGCTCCTCCTGCGGCTATAAAGACGCGAGCATAAGGCGACTCGAGAAGTTCGCGCGGTTGAGTTGCATGCGGCTTGTCGGGGCAAGTGAAGAGTTCGAGTCAAGTGAAGACGGCGGTCGGCACGAGGTTGCGGTGTGGGGGTCGCTCGTCTCGTCGCGGGGTCAAGCCAGCCAGCCATTCCCTCTCCCTGAGCATCAGCAATTTCCCCCCCCCCCATCCGCGCTGAGATAGTGCGGGGGCGCCCGTTCCTCCCACCACCTAAACGTGGTGCAACAAAACTGCTTGCGCGGAGCACGCCGAGAGGGCTCGCCGACCACGCCAGGGGCACGGAGTCGGGGCGCAGCGGCGCGGACATTGCGGCTTGCCGCCATCGCGTCACGAGGACGCGGGTAAGACTTCTCGTCTCGTGGACCTGGCCGCTCCTCCAGGCTCCACGCACATTTGGTCCACGGACCTGTCTGCTCCTTGCCTGTGAGGGTGGCTTTCTTTCCTTTGCTTTTTGTATGAGTGATGTGGCGCGAGTCCCGACAATTAGAACTGTATAAGTGTTGTAAATAATTGCCCTTTTATTCGGTCGTATGCATTTGCTTTTGTTGCATCTTGTCTTGACTGTAATATACGTGCCTTCCGTGTTTCCGTAATAAATGTGCATTGCTTGTTGAACTGTTTCCCGCTTTGCTTCGTCTCCTTCCTTTTATTGAATCTCCATCTTGCATCACGTAAGGGATTCTAGTGGGTTTCAACATCCCGGTAATTAATCGGAACCGTCAAGGCCGACGATAACTCCGCTCGGTTATCCCTGTAATACGGAATGAACCGCTTAAGCGGTTTCGTGTCGGAGTCGACTGTGGCGTGGTACAACTCCTCGGTACGCTACTCGCGCGAGTACTTAGGTAAATCGACCATTCGGCGATCGGACCCTATTCGCGGGGTAGAATGCGGATGAGTTGTGGTGAGGTTAACCCCACCCGTGACTGGCTCCGGGCGGTAGTTCCGAGGGTCACGACTGAATTGTCCGTTCGCGGTGGCGAGGCGGCGCTTTTGGCAACACGCGGTCGATCGCACGCCGGCGGGCGCGAATTCGCAACAATATTTTATAAAGAATTACAATACTATATCGTTGCCGAGCAACAAATATTTTGTCTGTCATGTATAGCTGCAGAAATTGAAAAAGCATATAAGTTGTTATTCTGCAGTTTCTGTTACAAACATTACAATTCATGTGTAGTGATTAGCGTTTTATGGAATGAAGATATGATTTTAGTCTTGGAAATGTTTCTATTAAAATAACTTAAAAAAAATAAATTACACCACTGTGTCTGCTCAAACTCTCATCAAGATTGTAGATTCAGAATCTCTTTCGTCCGTACACATACACAGGTCTAGCTGGCGAGGCTCTCATCTGGGCTGGTATGCCTCGAGGTATGCACACTCACCTCTGACCTGTCTAGCTGGGGCTTGAAAGTCTACTCGGTTATAAACTTCCACCCTGGTGCTTCGTATGCAGATCGATGCCTCAGTGTTTGAGCTGTTCATCTGATGGACGTTAAACAGGAGGACTTGGTAACAAACACTCGATTCGGAACCGGCTCGGCAGTTTTGATGAAAGACTTACTGGGTCCTGGATCGGTTTGGAAGCAGAATAAGTTTGCATTGCATAAAGCGTTTGTAAATCGATCGCATGACCTCAATCTAGGCTGTGTTGACAGGTACAGCTGGTCACAGCGCTGCTTACATTACAATACAACGATGTCCTACCAAGGTAATGATAGCAATGAATTATGTAGTCGATAGTGCAAAGTTTATTTCCATTCCTTTCATTCTATAATATGTGTGTGTCTGGTGTGTGTGTTGTGTGTGGTTGATAACATATATATTGTTACGGCTGTGGAAATTCCAAATCACCATTCAGGTCCCGTAGGTGAGATATCTCTAAGTACATGTGTAGTTAGCCCCAAACCCGTTGTTTAGAGGGAATTAATGTGATTCATTCGGGCTGCGACGCTTTGAGTCAGTCGTTTTTCTTTTTCTATCTTTTATTTCAACAAAAACCAACAAGGACGCTCGGTGGGCTTTTCCCGCCTGTTTTTCCCCCTTTTTTCCGCGCTTGGTGTGAAGAAGGGGGAAGGGCAGCCCGCGCCGATGTGTGGATGACCAGCGTGAGGCGGTCGGGGTGAGGGAACGCCCCTTCGAGAACCCTCTCGAAGGAGGGTGGAGCCGAAAACGGGGGCGGAGTGGAGGGCGGAGCCCCGCGCTATAAAGACGGACACGGGCGGGCCGCACTTGCTTGCTCTTCCGCCTTTTCCTCTTCGTCTCCTCGTCGTGGTGGCCGCTGGCCTGGTCTGCTGTGGTGTGGTCCCGAGACCCCGCTGGCGGGAAGGAGCGTCTGCCACTCCCCTCTCCCGACCTCGGGCATCCACGTTTCCCCCCCCTCTATCCGCGCGGAGATAGCGCCAGAAACCCCGCCCGTGGCGTCGAGTGGCCAACACGTCCGGCGCGAGGCCGCTGGAGAGGACTCGCCTACCACGCCAGGGCACGGAGTCGGGGCCGGGCGCGACCACGCCGACGGACGTGGGAGAGGGACTCGACGGCCCCAAAGGGAAGTCACCTTTTTTCTTTTCGGGGTTTTTTGTATGGATCTTGTGGCGCCGTGTCTTGTAAAGTAGAACTGTTTAAGTGTTGCCGTGTTGCACGTAGTCGGTTTTTAACTGCTTTTCTTCTTGCATTTGCTTTTTGTGTTTTGGCTGTTATATGTGCATTTTATTGTGACTGTAATATACGTGCCTTCCGTGCTGGTCTGTGTGGGTAATAAATGTGCTTTGTGTTGAACTGTTTTCCCGTTTCGCTTCGTCTTTTCTTTAATTTGAATCTCCATCCTGTTCACATAAAGGGTTCGTAGTGGGCTTAATACGCCCGATAATTAATCGGAACCGTCGAGGCCGACGATAACACCGCTCGGTTATCCGATAGTACGGAACGGGCCGCCCAAGGGGCTCGCGTCCGGAGTCGACCTGCGGCGAGGTGCGATCGCCCGGTTTACCATCCGCGTGGGTACTTAGGTAGGTCGAGTTTGGTGAACAACCTATCCCACGCGGGTGGCCGATTGGCAGCGATCGTGGTGAGGCCAAAAGGCCACCCGTGACTAGCTCCCGGCGTTAGTCCGAGAGGGTCATGACAGAATTGTCCGTCCGGTGGGCGACGTGCCGCGATTCGAGTCACGTGGCCGTGAATTCGCAACACTGGTGTCAGGTGATGGGATACGAACCCATCCCCTCCTCGCAACACTGGCGTCAGGTCGTGGATACGAACCCATCCCCCTCCTCGCAACACTGGTGTCCGGGAGTGGGATTCGAATCCCTCCGCCTCCAAGCTAAATTCAAGGGGAATCGGTTCAGGGGTGAGAGGAGCGACCCCCGATTCCCTCAAATTACGAGCGATCTAAATTAACCCCTTACGAGAAGTAAGATGGAGTCTCAAGGCGAGCGGGTGCCGGGGTAGATATGGATGTAGAATTTTTAGAATCCATGGTCCAGGATGAAATCCCGTGCAGGAAATGCTTATGGTGCAGGATGAATTTCCAACCGAACCCAGAACCCGAAATGGCGCGGGCAGCGGCCAGAGGCCGCGGCGTATGACACCCCCCTCCCCACCTCCGTCAAATCCCTCCCCAGCCCCCGGCGGATCCGCGCCCGATAATGGCGAATCGGCTCCCACGGGGTTAGCTGACGTAAGAGGGATGTTGGAAGCATTGATGGGAGCAATGAGCAAGATGGAAACAAACACAAACGAAATGAAAACGAAAATGGATGGAAATACGCAACAAATGAACGAAATAAACAAAAAATGGAAACAAACACAAACGAAATGAAAACGAATATGGAAACAAATGCGCAAGGAATGAAGGAAGAAATGAAAGAAATGCGGGGTGAGATGCAGCAAGTAGGCCGAAGCCTGCAGGCGGGCATGAAGGCAATAGCGTGCAGTGAGGCGCGGACAACGGAGTGCGTAATGGCGACGCCATGTGTGGGAGCGAACGAGCTGGGAGGGGGTGCAACGGTTGTCAGGCCCGCAATGGAGGCGGGTGAGGACAAAATAATTCGGGAGACGTGTTGGGCGAGGGTCGTGACGGCAACACAGAGGGGAAAATTAATTGGGGTGACGGAGACGTGCACGAGGGAGATAAGACACGAGGTGAAAGGAATTGGGAGGGAGAGAAAAGAACAATTAAGACGGAAAGCAAGGATGAGGTACACGGAGATCGTGAAAGAGCAAGGAGTGAAACAGAGGAGAAGGACGGGAGCGACTTAAGGAGAAAGCAAGGTTGACCTACGTAAAGATAAGGGAAAGACGCCAGAAAGAAGCAGAGACTAATAGACACGAGGAGACAACAGAAACTAATAAATGTACAGAGACACGGGAGATAGAGGGTGAATTGGACGGGGGTAAAGACGAGCACACAACACCAGAGTAGTGGAGGACCATGAGGGGAGCTGGCGGACTGGGTAGAGACCGGTGCGAGCAGCTGGATGGCCTCTCCAGGAACGAGGGGAGGGAGTTTGCCCTTGAAGCTGATCACGACCAGGTGGGTTCGGTCGTGTCGAGCGAGTTGTGAGGGATGAGTGCTGCGAACGGGTGCACGCCGAGCTTGGGGGTATGGAGACCCGGAACCCTTGTGGTGGCGCGAATCCCCGGTGTGATTGTCCCCAGTGTGGTTGTCCGGTGTGTGTGGTGCAAGGTGTGAGTGGCCCGTGTGTGGTGGTTGGTTGCGATGTGCGGAGTCGTGCTTCCCGCACGTGTGTGAAAGGGCACCGCGAGTGGAAGGTGGTACGCCAGAAACGGACGTGTGAGTGAAATGGCACGAGTGAGTGAGCAGCCGAGAGTGAGAGGAACAGCGTGTGTAAGGTCGCTGTGTGTAAGGAGATGACGGTCGGCATGCGGGAGCACACAGCCGCATCTCCGGTGTGAATGTAATGGAATGGAGTATGAGCGTCGTGACACGCAGGTGTGCGTGGGTAGAACGGAGACGACGGCGACAGAGAGACGAAGGCCGAATAGCGGCCGTAGTTGTTTGAGCACCGCGCCGGGTTCACCCAGCAGCGAGCGCGAGGTCCGTGCCGTGCGAGGTCCGTGCGTGCAACGCACGAGGCCGCCACGTGCTCGCTTGCGGGAGTGAAGCCGGTCCGGAAACGCCAGCGGTAGATGTTGCCGATCCCGCGACGGACAAACTTTAGGCAGGATTATGGATTTTGGACCGGACGGGTTCTCCACGCGAGCTTGTTGTTAACTCCAATGGGCAGAGCACATGTGCTGCGTGGGGAGCCCCTCGGAGCGCGAGGTTTGCTTTTGTGGTGTGCACGGTGACGTCATGGCTGCACGTGTGGTTGGGATCCGGCAGGAGGGTGAATCCCTGCCGGATGGTACCGTCCAAGAGGGACGAGGTACACGTGCAGCTGCATGACGTCATGGGCAGGTGCAAAGTGCGCGAGCTGTGAGTTGCCGCGCTGGTGCTGCGCGTAATTGGGAAAAAATAAATAAATAATAATTTAACAAAAGCAAGCCTCGCTTTCGGGTGAACAGGATTCCAGGCAAGGGGTGGAAGACCCCTTACCTGGGCACAGGATACCACTAGCTAGGGGGAAGGGTTAGTGTTAGTTAGACCGACTTCATGGGGCAGGGGTAAGTCCTCATGGGGTCCGTGGAATGGATTAGTTAGAGGATTGTAGTTGAGATTTAGGTTGGGAAATGATTTTTGATTATTTCGAAGACAGACAGACGGTGAATGTGTAGTGGGGACGTAGTGTTAAAAGGAACGTGCTATAGTGTAAGGGACGACGTGGGAGCATGAGTTAGTTAGGGGAGGTAGTAGAAGGATGGCAGAGTTCACGTGTGTGTGTTGAAGAGTTGGTGAGTTTGTGTTGTGACATGATGAGTGAGTGAGGCCAGCGGGTCTGTGTGAGTGGAGCGAATGTGAATGCATGGTGCGATGAGTGATTGGGGGGAGGAGTGACTCCTGCCAAGGGACCCCGGGGCAGTGTAGAGTGAGTTAGTGGGTTAGTTAAATTGACAAAATGGGAGGTCGTTTTGCTGTTGGTGTGAGTGTAGGCTCGAAACCTGTTTTGGAGGGGTGCAGGAGCCCTGTTGACGGGCTGGGAGCGTGGCTGCGAAAGGTGAGTAGCGCTGAGTGGGTACCCCGGGCACCGGGCTAGTCGGCCATGGGGCCAAGGGCCCATGGGGGGCCGGGATAGCGTAGTGGGCACGGGTGCGCCCGCATGATGCGGGGGCCCGGGGCGCCGTTACCGCGTGGGCAGTGTTGTGGGCACGGTGACCCTTGGAAAGGGGCCCGGGAAGCCAGCCTGCCACGTGAGCGTTTCAGGGGAGTCGCCAGGGAGGGCACTCCCCGGTGTTTAGGGAGCTGGTAGGCTCGGAGGCAGTGTAGTGCCCGGGGGTGCCATCGTTGGGGAATCGGCAGAGGGTAGTGCCTGCCAAGGGAGCCACGCGTCCAGCCATGAGACTGTGCAAGGGCACGAAAGAAAATTGGGGGGGGGGGGCGAGGCCCGAAATTTGCGAGGACACCAACACAGGCGACGGGAATCTGGGTTGTTAGAACCAATAGATTAAGCGAGAGGCACTTGTTGAGAGCCCCGGGTAGTTTAAAGGTTAATGGTTAGGGTAGATTAGGAAGTGTACCCCTCCGCACCATCCGTCCCTTCGCTCTCGTTGTGGGCCGCTGGACCCACTTGGGTTAGATCGCTGAAGTCTGGGAGGCCATCCTGAGGCTTGAGTTGGGCCTCGACACGGACGCTAGCTCTCCCTCATTCCCTCCGGGAAGGGAACGTAGGGGTTGGAGTAGGCAGGGGACGATAGGTTAGCCGAACAGAGACAGTAAAGGGGGTTAGGGGACGAATTATAGTGGGGAAGTAAGGATAAACATAAAAACAACAAAAAAATTAGTTGGGCTAAATTGGGTTTTACAAATTAAGGGAGTGGGTATAGACAGTGACAGGCCAAGGCGATAGGTTGGGAGGAGACCGTAGGGTAGGTCCGAGCCCGCCTTCTGAGTGGCCAGCACCACCGCACTCCTCCACCAACTCAACTGCACGGCAATAGGCCGGCCAACTTCATCGGCTGTTGTTTTGCTGCGAGGCCTGTACCGGCCGGATCGTCTGCAGCTGTTTTCTGCAAGGCCTGTGCCGGTCATCATCACTGCCGCCTGTTTTGCTTCAAGGCCTGTGCCGGCCAGTTCATCTGCCGGCTCTGTTTGCTTGCAGCGGCCTTGTTCTGCAGGCTGTGTTTGCCTGCTACCTTTGCCATGCCATGCCGCTGCCCATGTTCACCAGCCCGGTCAATTTTGCTTTGCCCCCCTTGTCATTGCCATGTGCGCCAGGATCAAGGCAACAGTTTGCAAGCTGCAAGAACTGTCCTGTTGGCAGCTACAACATGGGCCTGCAGTGGCGGCCCGTGCGCCGGTTCACCGTTGACTTTTACCTTTTTCCTGCAGAGTCCATTGATCCTGAGCCATGGTTTAGTGTAAATTATAAGGTTAAGATGTACTGTACATATGAGTGCGCCCCCGGCATGTATGTCTTAGCGCCGGAAATTTTATTTAAGTCGTCCGTGTGAGTGGGTTTGTTTAGTTAGTTACTCAGCCCAGGTTATTTATTTTGGGGACACGAATACCATGAATGTCGCACTCAGGGATCCGAAGGTAAAACGTACTCGGGAGAATTACACATGATGGCACACGAAAATTTGACGACTCGGGACGAGTCTGTAAAAAGGGGAGGGGTAGTGTTACGGCTGTGGAAATTCGCAAACCACCATTCAGGTCCCGTAGGTGAGATATCTCTAAGTACATGTGTAGTTAGCCCCAAACCCGTTGTTTAGAGGGAATTAATGTGATTCATTCGGGCTGCGCGACGCTTTGAGTCAGTCGTTTTTCTTTTTCTATCTTTTATTTAAAACAAAAACCAACAAGGACGCTCGGTGGGTTTTCCCGCCATTTTTTCCCGCGCTTGGTGTGAAGGAAGGGGGAAGGGCAGCCCGCCGCCGATTGTGGATGACCAGCGTGAGGCGGTCGGGGTGAGGGAACGCCCTCTTCGAGAACCCTCTCGAAGGAGGGTGGAGCCGAAAACGGGGCGGAGTGGAGGGCGGAGCCCCGCGCTATAAAGACGGACACGGGCGGGCCGCACTTGCTTGCTCTTCCGCCTTTTCCTCTTCGTCTCCTCTCGTGGTGGCCGCTGGCCTGGTCTGCTGTGGTGCGGTCCCGAGACCCCGCTGGCGGGAAGGAGCATCTGCCATTCCCCTCTCCCGACCTCGGGCATCCATGTTTCCCCCCCCCTCTATCCGGCGGAGATAGCGCCGGAAACCCCGCCCGTGGCGTCGAGCGGCCAACACGTGCCGGCGCGAGGCACGCCGGAGAGGACTCGCCTACCACGCCAGGGCAGGAGTCGGGGCCGGGCGCGACCAGCCGACGGACGTGGAGAGGGACTCGACGGCCCCAAAGGAAGTCACCTTTTTCTTTTCGGGGTTTTGTATGGATCTGTGGGCGCGTGTCTTGTAAAGTAGAACTGTTTAAGGTGTTGCCGTGTGTGCGCGTAGCGGTTTTAACTGCTTTTCTTCTTGCATTTGCTTTTTGTGTTTTGGCTGTATATGTGCATTTTTATTGTGACTGTAATAACGTGCCTTCCGTGCTGGTCTGTGTGGGTAATAAATGTGCTTTGTGTTAACTGTTTTCCCGTTCCGCTTCGTCTTTCTTTAATTGAATCTCCATCCTGCTTCATGTAAAGGGTTCTAGTGGGCTTAATACGCCCGATAATTAATCGGAACCGTCGAGGCCGACGATAACACCGCTCGGTTATCCGATAGTACGGAACGGGCCGCCCAAGCGGCTCGCGTCCGAGTCGACCTGCGGCGAGGTGCGATCGCCCGGTTTACCATCTGCGTGGGTACTTAGGTAGGTCGAGTTTGGCGAACAACCCTATCCCACGCGGGTGGCCGATTGGCACGATCGTGGTGAGGCCGAGAGGCCCCCCCGTGACTAGCTCCCGGCGTTAGTCCGAGAGGGTCACGACAGAATTGTCCGTCCGGTGGGACGTGCCGCGATTCGAGTCACGTGGCCGTTCGCACGCCGGCGGGCGCGAATTCGCAACAATATATACAAGCCGGAGGCGACATGGGTGGTGGCTACATAATTGCATACTAGTCATAGTTTTTGACGGATTGGGCTGAAATTTTTTGACAAAGAGGTTGATTATAGTGCGCATAAAAGCGGGAAGCCGATTTTTGATTTTCAAAAAATATTTTTTTTAGGATTTTTCAAAAATTTCAAAGTCCCGTTGCTACGCAACGGTGGTGTCCATAAAACGGTGCTCAAAGCGTAGAACTAGATCCTGGTATGAACCTACCTGTCAAGTTCCATCAAAATCGGTTGACTCCTCTGGCTCCAGAGCTGTCCATTACAAACAAACATACAGATAAGCCGGTAGGCAACATGGGTGGTCGCGACATAATTGCATACTAGTCATACAGTTTTTGACGGATCGGGCTGAAATTTTTTTGAAAAGAGGTTGATTATAGTGCGCATAAAATCCTGGAAGCCATTTTTGATTTTCGAAAAAATAATTTTTTTAGGATTTTTCAAAAATTTCAAAGTCCCGTTGCTAGGCAACGGTGGTGTCCATAGCAACGGTGCTCAAAAGCATAGAACTAGATCCTGGTATGACCTACCTGTCAAGTTTCATCAAAATCGGTTGACTCTGCCTCCAGAGCTGTCCAATACATACAGACATACAACAAAAAAAAACATACAGACAGGCGGAAAAGTGAAAATAAGGGTACTCTAGCACCACCCAACAGAGGAAAAACTGAGAATAAGGGTAGTCGAGCGACCACCCACCATATACACATATATTATATATATAATTATATATATGTTGTTGTTCGTCTTTGGCTGCTCCCGTTAGGGGTCGCCACAGCGGATCATCCGTTATGATCCGCATACTGATTTGGCATAGGTTTTTTTTACCCGGATGCCCTTCCTGACGCAACCCTGGTCGCCTCTTACGACACAGGGAATAAGGATTGGGTTTCGCCATGATTCCGGGCTGCTCTACACCCTCTCATATCACGGCCCAGCGCAGAGCACCGTCCTCAGCGATCCTCCAACCCAAGCGCACGCCGATTTCAGGCGCACGCCACTCGCCCGGTATATATATATATATATATATATATATAGCTAATGCTGTCTGTCCACACTGAAACACAGAAACGCTCCTCGAGAGAAAAAAAATATTCAGTAAAATTTGCTTCAAATTAATCCAAACCGATGGGAAAATTGTAATTTTTTCAATCAGAGAAAAATATTTTTTTTACCCAGGGTGGTGTATCGACAACATACTGCTGCCTCGATGGCTCCCGATAAAAACATTTTCTTGCTCTTAAGAAATCTACAACCTCCCATTTTGAGCTCTTTCAACAAGTGCAAGAATGAAACGCTTCCCTTTTTTATATCATGGTATTTTTACCACGGGCTACTGCTAGTCTATATATAAGAGGAACTGATCTCTGTCGTGCTTCATTCTAAAGGGTTTCTGCTGTCGTAGAATAATAAAAATGGTATTGTTGGAAAGCTAAAAATCGATTTACTTGGAACAAAAAATTGTTCATTTAATCACAAACTTGCCCGTCTTAAAAGTCAATTTCCATGTTTGAAGAAGTGCTAATGGTTTCTTCAAACAGCAGTTTTGAATGGAAACATTTATTATTTTATCAAAGCAGGAACCCTTGAGAAGGACACAGAAGGAGCACACAAAATTATACGTAGTAATATTTCTCAAAGTAATATAAAAGAATATAAAAGTACATGGAGGGACGACGACGTCGACGAAAACAAGAGCCGATCAAAGTTAAGCCAGAGCTAGCCGTGCCTTGAGACCCGTGCTAACAGAGACCCGTGCTCAAGGCTAACAGAGCTAAGGAAACTGTTACAGTGCTTGATTACAGAAACATTTTCCTTCAAAATTCACAAAGAGAAACAACACAATCATTCTACAGCACATCCAATTAATGTACTAACACATTTCTACTGCACACACTTGTAAAATACTGCAATTCACTTGCATTTCAAGTGACAGGGAAATATCCAAATTATTTTCCGAATTGACAGCCAAAGCTGGCTTGACTCAGACTCGACTCGGAAGTTCAACTCACCAAGTTTGAGAGCTCATTTCGGGTACAGCACGAACCCATCTGTCAGAACTGGTCGTTGGTGGATGGTAAGTATCCCTCGGTGTCTTTTACGAAATGTAGGTGAGCTATCGCCGGCACCTTGAACAAATTACTAATTCCTGCCACCATCAGTCGAACGTCAAACCAGGCCAGCCGGTTCATGAAAGACTTCAGTCAAAAAACGTTTTCCGGGCAGACATCCCAAGAAGGTCTGAATAATTAGGGCCGTTAACGTAGTCGTACGAGTCGTCCTTGTAATAGCAAGTTTCTCACGAGTCGTTCCCACACCCCCAAACACATCTTCACCCATAACCCAAGCCCTCTTGCTTGAAGTTTGTGTGTTTTCTCTCATCCTCTCTTTTCTCTTTCCTTGTTTTGACAAACCATAGCTCCACTGCTATCATCGATCTGCCATCAATCCACCACCCCACAAAAAAGTTGTGTGACTTCTGAAAGTTTGCAAATACGGCGGTGAATCATTAAATAAACAACAGCAGGAAAAAAAATAATTAAAGGGTTAAAAAGTAACTAAAAATGCATCGTTGAAAAATGTTTCTTTTGACTTTGACTCGTCATGTCAAAGACCAACACTGATTTCAGGAGCATAACAAGGACGTAGCAAGGCTGAATCGAATCTTGTCATCACAGCTTTGTGGCAAAGTTATCCAATCTTTAAGGTTTATCTTGCTGTAATTAGCCTCCTCATTATTCCTGAAGCCACACGACAAAAGACTGTGATGATAAGGGACGGTACAACGAAAGGAAAGTCATTAGGTGAAAAGTGTCAAATTCACAAGGTTTGAGTTCAGAAAGTTTTCCATTGCAAAATGTTAAATTAAACTGAAATTTTATACTATTAGAGTGAGATTACGGGATGCAGGCATATCGGAATCGTCAAACAAAGGTGAGCAGCGATCAGCAACAAAGAACCATTGATTAAAATTAAACTGCGGTACGCGTGAACCGGATGAGACCGAGGAGAAAAACCATGCAAGCAACGACCAAACAGGACCAGCACATGGAAACAGAACACCATCAGAGTAAAAACGCCGGTCAAAGGTTTAAGACTATTCATCATTATCAGGCTGTTTACCTGAACTACCACCTTCCACGTCCAGATCAACGAATTCCTGCATCTCAAAACCATTGGGATCAGTCTGAACGGCGGACGCTTCTTCCTCGCGCTTTGTCGTGACGACCTTACTCATCTTTGGTGATGAAATTCCATTCGATAAGATCTCCCCCTCTCCGTGAGCACACACAACCAACGGCTAACAACGTTTGACTGGTAAGGGGAGGAAGTGGCAGGCTCATGGTGTGCCGTGCGGAAAGCCCCCACCATGGACCCCGGAGGTCAACCCCTGCCATGTAATCCACGTGATTTGAAACCAAGTACTTCCCCGCGGAATGATGTCACGGCGGTTAGAAGAGAACACAGGGAGGACGTTCTTGAGGTCCGCCTGCAGTGATATAGATGCACTGGCGTGAACTGGGCTTACAGGGAAAGGTAAGCCACAACAACCATACACCAATGTGGATTTACCACCCTGCAATCATCTTCAGTACCAAAAGGCTGTTTCGTACGATGTTATTCATTTTTCCTCTCCATGGCATTCCCAAATAAACACTGCATACACCTATTATTTCATCACGTGGGATTCAGCTAAAAGTTGTCAATCCATGTTAACTTAAACATCAGTATCGCACACAACAGGAGAGCCGGCTCATGTTGTAGCCTATCTTGAGTTTTACTATATACCGCAGAATATATAAAGCCTATAACACAGCGAACATGAGAAGGGCAGTTTTTATTGTTGTTGCGGTGATAGCCCAACTTGTATAGCGTGGTTGGTAATAAGCTGTTTAGTCTGGGTTAAACTGCCTAGTATAATTAGCACGACCAACAACAGTATTTACTAGTACAGTACTCGGATTTAGATACAACACAGGCATGGTGGACCAAGTGGCCTCGTGCCGTGTCGAAGTTTCCTGGTACAGTACTGGATTTCCTTGAATTTGATAGCTATGTGAAAGCATCAACACTGTCTCGATGACAATCAATGTCCTGGCGCTGGTACGCAAGGTGCTGAATTTTGGAGCATGCCCCAAGAGGGCCTTGGCAATTGACATAGTTTAGGATATTTTTGGCACAGTTTGATATTTAGGAGTACAAGGCTGGTTATTGATTTAAATCTAGTCTGACAGGATGGCACAGAGCGCAGTTGCCTTACTGAGTAAATAGTCCAATGTGGGTTCGATTCCAAGCCCCTTTAATCGAATGTTAGGCCTGGTTAGTCGGTTCTTGAAAGACTTGGGGGGGGGGGGGGTGAAAAACCTTTCGACCAACACCACAAGAAGGATTGGAATAATATGGTTCGTTAAATAAGTGGGGTTATCGGTCTTAATGTACAGAGAGCAGACTGATTTTTGAATTCATGCAGCAACAGAAAACCACTGTGAAGCACAGGAACAACGATCGACAGAGTAAGTGCCCTATACAGTTAGGAATTACACATTGGGTACCATTTTCGTTTCACCTCCTGCAAGCTATGTTTACACTATAAACGAGAACAGGTTAGGAGCTGTTTTCACCCCCTTCATCCCCCACACATTCACATTCAGCAGCGTAAAGCATGCCGTACCCGTACGCCTCCACATGTTATGGTTCCATACTTCACGAGAATGTTTTTAATTTTCCAATCTCAGTTTGGAATGGTGGCAGGCTTCCAGCAGTATCATCACTTTACTCTCAGATACTGGACAACATGATGGATACTTTAAAGGTGCTGCCCAGAGAGCCAAGATTTGATTATTTAATTTTACAATGATGTTAGGCTCATAGAGGAGCTTAAATCAACTTTATCTGCCCCAGCTGTGATTTCATTCGAAGGCAGGAGTCAAGAATGAAATAATAATTTTGATACCATTAAACCCCCACCCCAAAATAGCATAAAACAGCCAATTCAAATCCACTGCAGGACAAAGGCAGACCTCAACTTGTATTAAAGGGTGTTTG
>CM068953.1:42860862-42871507 GCA_035128595.1 Eptatretus atami | reverse complement strand
TTATAGTCAAATTTACTAATCAACCCAGTATATACCAAATCATTATGGGAGCACAGCCAGCAGAATCATTCTGCTGGCTGTCCCGCCCATGGGGTGGCCCCTATAAAAATAAAAGTCTGTCCCCTCTTCCAGGGCTCTACAGCCACTACGCTACCATGGCTTGCACACACATTGGCCAAACAGCTTGTGGTGGTGCCACTGAACCCCAAAGCACCTCCATTTGCCGTGAAACATCCAATTCTTCACCTGGCCTAGCCTTACACAAGGTCAGACATTTTACAACCTTACTCCATCGATCTTTAGTTTCACACTCATTGCCTCCTCAGTGCACATTCCACAAAAGGATTTACTCTAACATTTTCTTGTGTTTTTCGCTGCACAGATTTCAAAAGGTGACTAGAGATTTCAGCAGTTCAACGAAGCATACCTGAAGAATCCTCATGGAAGAACTTCCAAGGGAATCGCATTGTTTGACCGTACTGCTCGTGCAGTACGGTTGTAAAGCATGGTTAGTGGAGCATATGTATGTGTATATATGTATGTGTATATATGTATGGGAATATATGTATGTTGTATATATGTAATGTGTATAATGTATGTGTGTATATATGTTATGTGTGATATATGTAGAGCTGTTGAACAGCTCCCAAGATGATAGCAGCCATTTGTTGTAGGATCCTTCTTGAATTGAATGTAGCATTTAAGAAAGAAGCCAAAGCATTTTAAAAGCTGCATCAGTAAGCTACAGGTTTTGATTATTGGTAATCAAAGCCCTCTCTCTCTCTCTCTCTCTCTCTCTCCTCTCTCTCTCTCTCTCTCTCTCTCTCTCTCTCTCTCTCGTCTCTCTCTCTCTCTCTCTCTCTCTCGCAGCCAAACATCTGGTTTTCTTGTTGGCCTTGTAACAACATTCTTTGAGCCTTTAGCTCGGACAACCCGATCATAAATCAACACCGTTTTGGTACAGGTCAAAAAGGGTACATCTTGCAAAATATCTGCCTGACCAATAACAGACACAATGTTTGTGAAAGATCAATGCTTTGCCAGGCCTGGGAGAACCAGTGCTGAGATGTTTGTGTCTTCAAAGTAACACGATGTCTAAGAAAGGAAATATAAACCTGATGAAAGTTGGGGAAATCATGAAAACAGATGAGCAGGAAAAAGTATATAAAGTAAACAAAAACTGCTTGCGAGCCAGAGTTTGACTAGCTGGTATACTGTAGGTATTCTGTGCTTTTCTACTCTCGTGTACACTTTTGGTGCGCATTAAAGCTCTTCTCTATGACGAGTGGTGTAATCATTGCTTGATTTCAGTCAGCTGTGATACCATGAGCCTCTCACATTTTGGCGTAGTTGGCAAGGGGTAAAAACAGAGCAAAGGAGGGGACTTTGCTTGGTGAGACAAAAAGAGGACAGAAGCCGGCCGGCTTAAAGATAAGGTAAGAACTGCCTCTTTTCTCACACCGGGACATACAGGTTCGCTGCTCTTTGTGATCTGTACATATCTTAAAAGAACAGGAAAAAGAGGGAGCTTTATGCACATCAAAAAAAAAAAGAGTGGTACCCCGGGGGTTTTAAGTGTCTCAAGGGGATTGAACTTGACGCTTGCAGGCTCATCTAAGAAATCCCTGGAAGACAGTGTCTAAAGGGGAGGTTGCAAGGTACAAACCCTGGAGGGTATCCTGAGAAACCTCCAAGAGACAAGGTATTTCTGTGGAGATTGAGGACGTGGAAAGTGTGCAAGGGAGTGTGAGGGTTCGTGGAAAGGTGTGAAAGACACTCAACCCAACCCGAGACCACCCCAGGCAAAACACTGACCAGTCCAAGAATACTCTAGAAATAAGACAAAGAAAATGGGAAATAAAACATCAAAACTAAGATTGAATGCCCCACCCACGAATACCGTGGCAGAAATGATGTATGAGAAAATATGGAGTTAAGTCATGTACCCAATTGGCATTATGGCATAAATGGACAAAGGAAGATCAATGCCCATTCCCGAGATGGGGCTCTTAAAAGCAAGAAATTATAAATAACTTGTCATGTCGATTAGAACAACGGACAAGTGATAAGTTGAAACCAGAGCCAGATCTTGAAGCGTGGAAATTGTGGGAAGAGGAGGCCTTACAAATAATGAAGTAGCTAGAAATTTGGTGAAACAAAATTATTAAAATTAGAAACACAAGTAAAAGAAATGCAACAACCAGTGATTGGAATTGCTCCTGCCTCCGTAAAACCCGCTGAGATTGAAGTACAAGACGGGAAGCTCAGGTAAATAATGGAGGTGATTCGCTGCCACATGTTAATAACACACCAAGATTGTATCCGAACCTTGAGAGTATGGGGCTGATGGACCACAGCCTCTGCGTTTCCGGTTCAGAAATAACTCCGGCGGGACCAGGGGTGCAGGCTCAGTCAGTGTACCGACCATTTAAAGAGATTGAGTTACGATCAATGAAGGAAAGAGTATTAGATGTGAAGGGAAATGCAGGAGCAGTAAGGGATTTAATAACGCAGGGTGGCAGCACATCGATGCACCCATAGTGACATTGGAGTACTATGTCAAGCATGTTATCTCCATATGTGTGGAAGAGAGCTCGAGAAAATGTGTGAATGGACAGCGGACGAACCAGCAGTTTGCACCGAAGCAGATCGGCGAGATAAGCGAGGGCGCCTGTATGAGGAGATTGAGAAGGCTTTGGCGACCACAGCATTGGATTGGGATAAAATCTATGAAACAAAGCAACGTCAAGGGGAGCGGGCATTCGAGTTTATGCATAGATAATGGAGACACTCTTACAATTATGGGTTTTCAGGTTGAAGCAGACATACCGGAGCGAACGGTCACTAACTTCGTAATGGAAGGCTCAGGCCTTCAAATTAAAAACAATTGAAGTATGTACTGTTAGGTTGCAGGGCAAGAAAGCAAGTGAGATTTGTATAGCAGCTGATCAATGCATGGACCGAGCGGAAGAACGCGGGAATGCCAAAGGTAAAAATGAAAGACGAATGTTTGCAGATGATTGTTGCTAGAAAAAGTAACAGACCAAAGAAAGAATAAGGATTGGAGAAAGGCTGGACTGGAGGAAGATGATACAGATCGAAGAGAAGAAGCGGCCAGGAGATGGGGACGGCGAATGAGAGGTCCGCAAAGACCCCATCAGCAGCACAGGATGGGCGGCCCAAGAAATGGAGTGGAAAAACAAAGCTGGACGCGAACACCACCACAGACCCGCGCAAGGACGGCAGCAACACAAGAGCAGAACAACAAGTCAATCACAGGATGTTTCCATGCGGACAACTGGGACATTGGAAAAGGAATTGCCCCCAAAGAGGACGATTGGAGTTCCAACAGAGGAGGATCGAGACAACCGCAAAATCGTAAGTCATATTGACAGACTGCGGGTGGATCCGTTTACAGGGCAATGTTGACATTAACACCAAAAGAGGAGCCGGACCTACTCTTTGGATGTTTCAGTAAGACACTATCTTTCTAGTTGACACGGAAGCCACCTACTCTACTATAGCAACCAAACAGCTGCCACATGTTGAAAAATCCAATGCAGAAGTCCAAGTAGTAGGGTTGGGTGGTAGCATACAAACATTAAAGACAACAACGCAATTACCAGTAAGATGTGGACCTTTACAAGAAAAACATGCATTTTTCTCACAACCACCACACCGGTAATTTTGTTAGGTAGAGATTTGTTGTGTAAGTTGGGATGTAAAATAGCATGCACGAACAAAGGGGTTTTTGTGGAATTCCCCAGGATAAAGCACAGTCAGCAATGATGCTATTAATGACATCGCATCCAGTTGTTTATTGGTGGAGGCTACAAAGACAGCCGATAATTAGTGATGCTTTTGATATGTTTAAAGGAAGTCTTAGCCAAAAGTGAGGAAATGCAAATGTGGCTAGACAATGCCCAAGTAATGACCCACATTCTACTACGACCCTCACATTGTACAATCTATTTATGATGCGAATGGGATGATGTGAATTTCGCGAGAAAATGCTCCGTATTTGGGAACATACAATGATCTTTGATTGCCGTTTGATGATTGGTAAGGAAGGTGTTCAATGGAGTAAAGCTCACAGAACAGCAAAGGCATTTGACAAAGTATCGCCGGGAGTAATTTCGCAATGTGACAATAACCACAGCAAAAGATTATCACCCCGAAGAGATTTGGGCTTTATGGTTTATCGCCTAAGGGCAGTAGCGACCTGCACAACAACGATGCTGCATGGCAGGTGCACAAGCTAGCGAACGATGAAGGGTGATTTTGATTTTGAGGAACAGGTGTATTGGGGGATTGATTGAAGAGGTTGATTTTACCACCTAAGCGCTGAGAGGGTGATGGAAACGGTAAATGAAGGAGGAAACGCAGAAGGTTTGATAGAAGAGTCCACAAGAATTGTGGACCCGACATGGACAATGATGTGGGCCGTATCATTGGGAAACTCCCCTATTGGTAAAACTCAAACCGGAATGCCTTGGCCAAATGTCGCCAATACCCCTCGAAAGAGGCGGAGGCCGGAATAGCACCAGTAATTGAATCTTTGAAGGAGCAAGGGATAATTGTCGAAACTTCAAGCCCATGTAACACGCCTATACTGCCAGTGAAAAAACCACAGAAAAAATAAAGTGGAGATTTGTTCAGGATTTACGGGAGTAAATGAGGTGATTCAAGTATCCACCCCGTTGGTACCAAATGCACAGGGGTTGATGACGTCTATACCTGCAAGTTCTACTCATTTTACTGTAATCGATTTATGTTCTGCATATTTTTCCGTACCATGATAAAGAATCCCAGTTTTTATTGCCTTCACGTATAAAGGCCGCCAATTTACATGGACTGTCTTGCCTCAGGGTTCGCGGATAGTCCGACATATTTTCGCGTACTTACATAAGGACTTAGAAGATGTTGTCTTCAAGGGTAAATCAGTTGCTGCTACATATGTGGATGATTTGCAAATTTGCTCCCCAAATAAAGCAGCGTGTGAAACAGATCGCTGCAGCTGGTCCAGGCATTAGCAAAGAAAGGCCACAAGGTGAATAAAGGACAAGTTGCAATTAGTGAAGGAAAGGGTTAAGTATTTGGGACACCACATTTCACACGGAAAGAGGGATTGGATAAGGGGAGGATAACTTCGATTTGTGGAAGTGCCTCGCCCTCGCACAAAGAAAGATATGATGCGATTTCTAGGTATGGCAACCTACTGCAACAGTGGATTGTTTATTATGCAATTTGACGAAGAACTGTATGTTATGGTGGGCAAAAACCAGCCCAATGTAATTGAGTGGACTGAGAAGATGGGATATATTTACCAATTAAAAGCGGCCCTCTCGACGGCATCCAGCGTTGGGCTGCCAGATTATGAGAAACCATTCTTCCTTTATTCTCACGAAACTAGAGGATTTGCGCAGCTGTGCTGAGAACACAATCTCACGGTGACCCCAGCAACCAATTGCATATTTTAGCCGAAGGCTGGACCCGGTCGAACTGGTTTGCCTCTTTGTTTGCAGCATGGCCGCAGCAAGCTACGCGGTTAAGCGCACAAGCAGAGATCGTAATGGCGTCACCCCTCAACGCTAAGGGTACCTCACTGCTCGCGCGCTTTATAATCAAAAGCAAACACACAACATTTAAGCAATTCACGCGCTTGATGCAATATGAGACGACCTCTCCTACACCAGCCGAATTTGCATGATGAGAGGCATAAGTAATGTTTCTTAAATCCCTGCTTCCTTTGTGCTGCCAACGAAAGATATGACGGTTGATGCTCACGACTGCACAGAGCATTACAGAGTATCACCGTGCGTTCCGGATCTAACAAGACCAACCCTTGGACACCCGGACTCACCTTGTTCATGGATAGGTCGGCCTATCGAGGCCGAGACGGCTCAGGGGCATGCAGGCATACGCCGTGTGTACCCATAGTGAAGCTTATTGACGCGAGACGCCTGCCTGCACATTTTTGCCCAGCAGGCGGGAGCTGTTTGCCCTGATAAGGGCATAGTGAACTCATCTGCACATGCTCAGTAAATATTACACTGATTTCTAATTATGCTCTTGGTGTCGTACATGACAAAGGTTCGATATGAAAATGCAAAGGATTTCTCACCTCTGCAGGAAACACCAACATAAGAATGGTATTTAGTTTCTGAGCTGCTTAAAGGTATCTCAGCGCCACGGACGTCGCGTACATTACAAATGCCGCGCACATCAGGAAACTCACTACGGGATAAGACAAGACGGAAATGAACAAGGCGGATAAAAACTGCAAAAGAAGCGGCTAGGTCTTACCTATTCCTTTATAAATCCAGCAGGACTACCGAAGACAAGTTAAGCTGCATCAGTATAGCTTGTCAGAATATTGAACAAGCTGCAGCATCGCTGGCATGATCGGTTGACAAATGAAAGCTGCAGGAGGAACAATGGATGCAGACGGAACTTGGTTAACAGGGAAAGGGTCATAGCCACCTTACTGAATCTTACCCTGGCTTGCACGCATAGCCCATTTAAGATGGCATGTGTGCAAGGCAGGGGACTGTGAGACAGGCTGCAGAATCCTGGTATGCACCAGGTATTGGGAGTGCAGAAGGGGTTGTAAGATGATTGCCAGATATAGTTCAGCAGCACAACCAGCCAGAAAGATGGAAAAACAAGAGTGCTGGAGCTCACCCAGCCCCTTGGGGACCGTTCGCGTATCCTACAAATGACTTTATAAAAATGCCTCCATCATCCCGGTTTCAGCAATGTTTTTGGTAGTGTTAGGACATTTTTACTAGTGGGTAGAGCGGTACCCATGCGCAAAGGCTGATGCCGCTTACCGTGTAAAGCCACCTGTTAAAAAGTTTTTTCTGCCGATTTTATTCTCATAAGTGTCTCACGATAAAGGAGGACATTTTACGGGGAAATAACACGGGCAGCGTGTAAAGCACTGGGAAATCAAACAAACATTTCATTGTGTATCAGCCAAGTCAGAACAGTTTATGTGGAACGGCAAAAACGGAAACTGAGAGAACAAATTGGCTAAAATAACCCACGAGACGCGGGTTAAAATGGCAGATGCATTACCCTTGGCACTAAATTGAGCATGCGATCGACAGTAAACCGGAAAACGGGTTCTCCCCATAAAACTAATGGAAGGCCATTGAGACCTGTAGACCAGCCCCCCACAACAATGAATAAGTTGGATATTACAATGTATGGACGAAATTGCGACATTTTGTTAAACAGCTTTTGCAGGATCGCAAGGACCGATACACACAAGGGTAGAAGCAGCCCTCTACCCGAAACAGTTGGAAAAGCCGTACCACACCGTCCAGCTCCGGAAGACTACGTGCTGGATAAAACACTCACGAGGAAACAGCCTTGGGACCTCGGTGGAAAGACCATTTCAGCGTACGCTGACTACTCCGACTGCAGTAAAGTGCGGAGGGTACGATCGGCTTGGATACAGCCACACACTGTAAACTGGCAATACAGCAGAGACAGGGACAACAGACAACACCTACTTACCATGGACTGTATTTTTTTGCACTTGGATGCACGTGGCATTTTACAATATCCGACTGCATGCGTGATAATGAAGAAAAACGGATTGGATGGGAGACTATGGATAAAAGAAAGAGACGAGATTAATCTACATAAAGATTGATTGATCATCCACTGAAACACTTACCTTGGACATCTCTACAGTACGCTAGGACAATGAACAAAAGGGAATGTGGTGTGTTCCACCTTCCACACTCCTCAAAACACGGATTACCCTTTTTGCATTCCACTCCAAGGGCGAATGTGTGGGTACATAGTCCGTAGACAAGATAGACAGTTTTAACTAAGTAGAAAAGGCATCAGTGGAGAGGGTAGAATAGTAGAAATTAAAATAATTGGGAGAAGGGTTATTAATTGCACGAATTATGAGCATTGTATTACCCTAAGTACAGAACTATTAAAGCAAAAACTGTGGGACGGGACCGGCAGTAACAAAGAAGAACGAATATGATGGATTGAAAAGAGGGAGGGAGATAGAAAGTACCCCCCACATTTCAGCTCATGCACAACAAATTGGATTGATTTGTGCTAGTTAGAGGACAGGGGGGGACCCCACTTAGGAGAATCACACTGCCAGTACTATGCTAGACATGGTGATGAGATGGTGACCATAAAAGGCGAATATATGGAACAACATAGCCGGAAAAACGAAGTAAATAAACCTCCTTGAACCTCAGGCCACCCCTGAATGGTACATATTTGTGTGCGGGTTATAAGGCATACTCATGGCTACCAATGGGATGGAGGGATCATTTTTTGGGATTTCTTACTTACCTCAGGATCGGATCACTGACCAATCACCCTTTATACCACAGCGTCAGATCGAAAAGAGCCTTTCAGAAGTTGAGAGGTTTTCATGATTGCGTTCCCTTTTATGGCGGCAAAAGTGCAAGGGAAATTATCAATTTGGCAGCATCTTTGGAAAGCTTGCTATACCACCAGCGAAGGATTTCACCAAAACGATGCCGAGCTGGTAGCTATACGAACAACCGTTATGCAAAACCGCATCGCTCTGGATATGCTATTAGCAGAAAAAGGAGGGAACTGTGCGGTTATAGGTGTAGGAATGCTGCACATACATTCCAGATAATCAAGAAATTGATAATTTGGCTGAAAAAAATTAAAGCTGAAGGTGCAAAATATCATGATTTTAACAAGGATGGTCGATGGGATCTGGTTGAAGGGAATATTGGGGAGTTGGGAGCCTGGTTAATCCATCTGTTGTTCATAGGGCTCATGATCTTCAAGCAGTGATTGTTGTCATCACTTGTATTAAAAATCTAATCAGGGAGTGCGTGAGACGATGTTCTTCCGCAAGCAAAGAACAACAACGGAGACGGACCTGGAAAAGACCTGCTGTGATTGCTGTGGTCAAACCGCTGCAACACCTCCGCCGTCTCTACCCTCCCCGATAATTCACTCTGCTTTCCTCCCAACCATAGACCCCGAAATGTACTGTGAACTTGATGGAACTGTTAATCCATGCTCAAAACTCACACTGGATGAGTGTCTCGACTTGCTACACGATGACCGAGATGGAAAAAATGTATCTTAAAGATTGCCTTGTTGGAAAATATTGGGATTTTTCTTTAAAATTTTTCTTTCACTCTGGCTTGCAATTATAAAAATATATGTATTTTCGTTGTTCATAAGAACACGAATAGATAGAAAAATATTTAACTTGTTTATAAATTATATTTTTTTTTTCTACTGTTATTCACTTGTATAATTATTTTTTTGTTATAAGAAACAATAATAGAAAAAAAATATTTACTTGTTATAAAAATTATATTCTTGTTCTAATGTCTAGAGAACCATAGTTAGTTGAAAATATATGTATCTTGTTTGTGTGTGAAAAATTTTTGTGTGAGTTGTTTGAAAGGTAATTTTGCTTCCTCATGGACCTATATTCAAGTTATAATTGTTGAAATGTATCCACTATTTAGAGGGGTGGGATATTGGTGGGCCGGTCAGGATGGTGGAGGGGGGCTTTCTATGAGGCTAGAAAGTGCGGCGGAGCTTTCGTGACGTTATGACCCACTTGGAGCTACTCAAAAGTGTACTCACCGGAGACCCCGTCCACCGCCTTGCCGACCCATCAAGAGTTCCATCTCAAAAATATATGATGTTGGTGTTCCTTTTCCACTATGTTTCTAAGTAACAGAGGGCAAAATGTAGAGCTGTTGAACAGCTCCCAAGATGATAGCAGCCATTTGTTGTAGGATTACCTGTTCTTGAATTGAATGTAGCATTTAAGAAAGAAAGCCAAAGCATTTTAAAAGCTGCATCAGTAAGCTACAGGTTTTGATTATTGGTAATCAAAGCAGAAGAGAAGAGTCACCTACATATATATATAGCACGCTAACATATATATATATTTATATACACACAACATATATACAACATATATATATATACACACATTACATAGCACATACATATATACACATACATATATAACACATTACACATATATGTCGAGGCTCATGGTATCAACAGCTGACTGAAATCAAGCAATGATTACACACTCGTCATAGAGAAGAGCTTTAATGCGCACCAAAAGTGTACACGAGAGTAAAAAAAGCACAGAATACCTACAGTATACCAGCTCAGTCAAACTCTGGCTCGCAAGCAGTTTTGTTTACTTTATATACTTTTTCCTGCTCATCTGTTTTCATGATTTCCCAACTTTCATCAGGTTTATATTTCCTTTCTTAGACATCGTGTTACTTTGAAGACAACAACATCTTCAGCACTGGTCTCCCAGGCCTGGCAAAGCATTGATCTTTCACAAACATTGTGATCTGTTATTGGTCAGGCAGATATTTTGCAAGATGTACCCTTTTTGACCTGTACCAAAACAGTGTTGATTTATGATCGGGCTTGTCCGAGCTAAAGGCTCAAAGAATGTTGTTACAAGGCCAACAAGAAGAACCAGATGTTTGGCTGCAGAGAGAGAGAGAAAGAAGAGAGAGAGAGAGAGAGAGAGAGAGAGAGAGGAGAGAGAGAGAGAGAGAGAGAGAGAGAGAGAGAGAGAGAGAGAGCAGAGAGCGAGATGATAAGACGAGAGATGAGAGAGAGAGAG
>CM068953.1:42788079-42812917 GCA_035128595.1 Eptatretus atami | reverse complement strand
GCGACTTCGTCAGCGGAGGCATAAAAAGAATGCTAACTTTGTATCAAAATACATTTGTGAACCTGACGGTGTAGATACCATCTTCCAGTGTTGAGAGTAACCTGTATAAACAAAACAGGAGTGTTATGTCATCATAAAATTTGTTGAAAATCTGGAATTTCCAGTTGCAATGTATGTATGTGAGTCATGTGACAGTGAGTCAAGAGTAAAGAAAGTTCGAAGAAGATTGACAGTTTTGAAAGGTGGTGATGGAGATGAATGTTAAAAAATATCATCGAGTGAAAGAAGAACAACGAAATCAGTGCTGGAAGAAATTAGACCACCATGTACATTAGAAGCACTGAAACTAAACCAGAAACTGGCCTCCAAAGCCAGTCGCTGACTGGGCATCCTCCGTCGTGCAAAGTCCTTCCTTTGGCACACCTGAGCTCCTGACCACATACAACACATCATGTGTGCATAATACGAAAGTCTGGAGAAGTCAACTATGCTGGGTATGACTAAGGGAAGAAGAGGAAGAGGCAGACCGTGCAGGTGCTGGATGGATGGGGGTAAAGGCTTCAACCAAGCCGTCTCTGCCAGAGCTTTGGGAAAACAGTGCAAGATCGGGATGTTCGGAGAGATCCGATCATGGATGTCACCAGAAGTCGGCCACCACTTGACGGAACTAGATAACAATAACAAATCAGCCTGATAAACTCGGGCTACTTTAAGATGATGCAAAAGCTGCCGATCCAATGCTGACGGACCTCCGGTAGCTTGTACATGATGCTGCGTTTGAGCCTGGGGGAGTAACTGCTGAAATCGTATCTGTCCGGGCTCTTGTTTCTTTGTTCCTTTCGCATTTATTTCAGAATTCTCTTGATTCTTTTTCATCTCTTTTACTCTATTTCTCTCTTTCATTATTATCTATCTCTCCCAGGAGAAGTGAATTCTTGCAGAAATTTTTCTGTAAGGCTCACTTGGCTGTGCCTGGATGGGTTTGAGGGTTGTGAGTAGGGTGTTCCACTTTTGCAAAAGTAGTTGCTGGAATGAAGCAATATGTGCCTATCGATTCCACTAGTGAAGTTAGGTGATCGACCAAAGTTTGAAAATTTTCCCGCCTTTTTGACCGCGGGCCGGCATTTTGAAATTTCAGGAAAAATCCATATTTTTGGAAATAATATTGATTTTTGAATATTTTTAAAATATATTTCTCTGTGTTTAGATGCGAATGCACTTCAGTAGGCACCAGTATGATAGTAAGTACCCGTAAATATTATTCACAACTTGTCCCAACATTTTGAGAAGGGGTTGCCATTTTGGAATTCCACTGAAAATCCCATATTTTGACAATTATTGTACGGCACATTGTTGGGGAGTTTTCATAAAGACATTATTAATGACAAATGAGAGCATGATCAATTAATTATGAGAACAACCAAATATGTTTTAAGCGACATGGTTTTCATATATGACAACATAACAATCTAGCAAACAAGCAACCACACAGATACAGTGGGAGAACAAGTATTTGATACACTGCCGATTTTGCAGTTTTGCCACTTACAAAGCACGTAGAGGTCTGTAATTTTATCATAGGTACACTTCAACTGTGAAAGACGGAATCTAAAACAAAAATCCTGAAAATCACATTGTATTATTTTTAAATAATTAATTTGCATTTTATTGCATGAAATAAGTATTTGATACATCAGAAAAACAGAACTTAATATTTGGTACAGAAACCTTTTTGTTGCAATTACAGAGATCGGACGTTCCTGTCGTTCTTAACTAGGTTTGCACAGACTGCAGCAGGGATTTTGGCCACTCCTCCATACAGATCTTCTCCAGATCCTTAAGGTTTCGGGGCTGTCGCTGGGCAACACAGACTTTCAGCTCCCTCCAAAGATTTTATTGTGGTTCAGGTCTGGAGACTGGCTAGGCCACTCCAGGACCTTGAGATGTTTCTTACGGAGCCACTCCTTAGTTGCCCTGGCTGTGTGTTTCGGGTCGTTGTCATGCTGGAAGACCAGCCACGCCCCATCTTCAATGCTCTTGTTGAGGGAAGGAGGTTGTTGGCCAAGATCTCGCGATACATGGCCCCATCCATCCTCCCCTCAATACGGTGCAGTCGTCCTGTCCCCTTTGCAGAAAAGTATCCCAAAGAATGATGTTTCCACCTCCATGCTTCACGGTTGGGATGGTGTTCTTGGGGTTGTACTCATCCTTCTTCTTCTCCAAACACGGCGAGTGGATTTAAACCAAAAGCTCTATTTTGGTCTCATCAGACCACATGACCTTCTCCCATTCCTCCTCTGATCATCCAGATGGTCATTGGCAAACTTCAGACGGGCCTGGACATGCGCTGGCTTGAGCAGAGGGACCTTGCGTGCGTGCAGATTTAATCCATGACGGCGTAGTGTGTTACTTATGGTTTTCTTTGATACTTGGTCCCAGCTCTCTTCAGGTCATTGACCAGGTCCTGCCGTGTAGTTCTGGGCTGATCCCTCACCTTTCTCATGATCATTGAGGCTCACGAGGTGAGATCTTGCATGGAGCCCCAGACCGAGGGAGATTGACTGTTATCTTGAACTTCTTCCATTTTCTAAATATTGCGCCACAGTTGTTGCCTTCTCACCAAGCTGCTTGCCTATTGTCCTGCAGCCCATCCCAGCCTTGTGCAAGTCTACAATTTTGTCCCTGATGTCCTTAGACAGCTCTCTGGTCTTGACCATTGTGGAGAGGTTGGAGTCTGATTGATTGAGTGTGGACAGCTGTCTTTTATGCAGATAACGGAGTTCAAACAGGTGCAGTTAATACAGAGATGAGTGGAGAATGGAAGGGCTTCTTAAAGACAAAACTAACAGGTCTGTGAGAGCCGGAATTCTTACTGGTTGGTAGGTGATCAAATACTTATTTCATGCAATAAAATGCAAATTTATTATTTAAAAATCATACAATGTGATTTTCAGGATTTTTGTTTTAGATTCCGTCTTTCACAGTTGAAGTGTACCTATGATAAAAATTACAGACCTCTACGTGCTTTGTAAGTGGGTAAACCTGCAAAATCGGCAGTGTATCAAATACTTGTTCTCCCCACTGTATCTGATAGAGATCATATCGTTTGTTTTGTATAGTCTGGGTAAAGCTTCCTGTGCTCTTCCACGCACTGTAGCAATGCTTGACGTTGTTTCTCATCATTGTACATATGAATAAAGTCAGACACTAGCTTAATTCCTCTTTCAGCTAGATCATTTACGACACGCAAGAATTAGCACTTTCGCAAAATTTCCTGTAACTAGCGAACTTGTCCCACATAGCCACAGGAGCCCTGACCATTGGTCAGTCAAGGTTTATCTGCAAGTACACAAAGAATAAAAAATATATAATTTCATTAGATATACACAAAATATACGATTTTCACTGAATTTCCAAAATGGCAACCCTTCTCAAAATGTCGGGACAAGTTGTGATAATATTTACGGGTACTTACTACGTACTGGTGCCTACTGAAGTGCATTCGGCCATCTAAACACAGAAGAATATATATTTAAAAATATTCAAAAATCAATATTATTTCCAAAAATATGGATTTTTCCTGAAATTTCAAAATGCCGGCCCACGGTCAAAAAAGGCGGGAAAATTTTCAAACTTTGGTCGATCACCTAACTTCACTAGTGGATCATAGCCACCATAGATGCTATATTCAGCAACTACTTTTGCAAAAGTGGAACACCCTATTGCGGAGTATCGGCTGAAACCCAAATCCTATTCAGGTTCCTCCTGATGTCTCCCATCTTTGCTCTTTACTTCTTCGGGTTCCTTCTTGGTCTTCCGATTCATCGCACACGTCCGATACTTTCTGCATCATGGGTGGTTTATCGGCAACTCAAAGACCGTAAAGGTAATGGTGTCTGATGCTTTGTCTGACAGACCTTTACCTTGTTGTGATAAATAACATTGAGTAGAGAGTGATGATAAACAGGTCTCGATCGGCGAAATACAGCAAAACTACCACGTAGGCTGTAATACACCGTGCCGCATCACGGTGTACAGTGTTTCTGCAAAATTCCACCATCGTGTAAACCTTTACTAAAGTTACGCAGCTTGGACATTTATCAAAATTTGACATTGTAAGTTGTCAGGAATGTAATCAGACTTGTTATGTTATGATTATAGGTCACTGGGTAGTTCAGTTTATTTTGAGCTTATAAGCAAGCAGCCTTTCAAGTTCCATGTTATAAAGCAGGTGCATGGTAATTGTTCTTGAGGTTTTGAAATACCATAACACCGCCGGGAAGGTAAATGGGCTGGTGATGGATGTCCCGATTAGACGGTGGTAGTTGCGAGACGATGGAAGCGGTGCAGGTGGAAGTGGAACGGTGATAATTCAAATTACGATGAAGACAATCAATTCTGTTTCCTCCAAAATGAGGTGATTTATACTTTTTATAACCGATATGTTGCATCCCTTTCCAGCACATCTTACATTTCCTCCGAATGTAGCCGAATTCCCTCCGGCCTGCAGCAAGCAATGCAATTATGGGCAGAGAAAGTTGTGTTGCACAGCATCGCTATCTTCAATAGTTTCTTTACAGGAAATGCCATTCACTATCTAGGTTTCTACAATAATACTGCAACAAAAAGTTCAGGATGTTGTTTCAACAAACCAAAGGATTATTACCATATATGGCTTCAGTTGTATTACAAACACCCCCCCTTTGAATAAATAAGCCGGCTTCGCACCCTCAAGCTTCTTGCGAGAAATACCGATGAAGCTAATGGGATTCCACTGCATTGGGAAAGCTCAGTGACTCTGAGGGTCTCCGGTCCAGAGCGAGGAGACTAATGCAGGGACTACTATAGGTACGACTCCTACTTCAACTGCTTCAGTTTCCCTTACCTTATTATGGGGTCTGCTGGGGATTATTGTTGGCCCAATTATTTCATGAACCGGCTGGCCAGGCCTGATGTTCAGTTCAAGGTGGCAGGAATTTGGAATTTGTTCAGTGCTGGCAATAACTTGTCTCCTCTATCTTTAACATCCACCGACGATCGGTGCTGGCGGACGAGTTCTCTGGGTTAGGATCCTTCGAACAAATGGTGTGGACGTTGTTGCGTTGCCCTGCCTGCAAAAATACCATAGTGACAGTTTATAGCTGGGTTGAGATTCGAAACCAGGTTAGCCAGCTCAAAGGCGAGTACACATACTTCTAACCTATCCTTCCTACCTGACCTCCATAAAAGGGACATCTACTCCATTGAGCTGCCTCGGAGATACTCTTCTTCTTCTTCTTCGTTCATATGCAGCACAAGCCTCCATCATTGGTTGACGACGCGGCTGTGCCGCTGATGCAATGCCCTCTGCTGGTTAGGGCAGGAATTTGGAATTTGGCCATGGTGCCGGTGATAGCTCGCCCACTCTTTGCGAGGCACACCATAGGATCTTTCACGGCCACAAACTAATGCTGGCAGACAAGAGGCCCAGTTTAACATCTAACGGAGGGACAGCACACACATTGATGAATCAGCCTGCCTGTGAAACACCGGGATGACAGTTTATAGCTGGGTCGAGATTCAAACCCGGGCTAGACAGCTTTGACGTGATTGTGCATATGTCTAGGCCACCCTGTCAGCCGGATATACCCTGGCCTTACTTAATAAACGATTTACAGACTCAAGACAAAAGCTATCCAGATAAGATCAGCAGCAAAATATAAATATACCGACATATTTTCATCCATACAGCCGCCATCGAAGACAGTCATTGCTTCAAAAGCTCCTTTCCAAATTATTTCTTCACTATATGCTGACCTCCCAGCAACCTCAATGCAACCTTTCCTTCTTGGCATAAGAACTAGAATCATATTTGACAGTCTCAAAGGCAGCATTAACCTTTCTCCCCAAAATTCCATGGCGAATGCTCAACACACGTCCACAACGAAGGGCTGGTTACGGACAATACACAGAAAAGTTTTGCACATACCGACAACGTCTGGATAATAATGCTCCATTTTCAACAATGAACAACAATGTGCGGTCTACAAAGGCAAAAACTTAGAAGGCAATTTTAACGGAGAGAGTGCAACGTTCATAAAGGCAAACATGACATTTTCGAATGAGCAAGGCAAACAAAATAACAAATATAAGATGACAACATAATCACAAATTAAACTGCCATGAAAATAATGAATTGCCAGAGTAAAGTGAAAGTAAAGCAATTCGATTTTTTTTGGCCATCAATTTAATTTTAAATCAAATGATGAAAGAGTTTGCAAAATGATATTGTGCAAGTAAGTTAACATCAGATTCCAGATAAAAAGGTATCAATCTTTCCTGGCAATCACTGCAGCTAATTGTTAATAGTTTATTAAAAAAAATTCTAATGATATTCTTTTGCATGATTAAAACTGTTGTCATGGAAACAGGATGTTTTACTACCTCCGCCATCGAAGATGGACCGAGGTTATGTATTCAACCCCTGTTTGTCTGTCTGGTTGTGAGCATGGTATCTCAAAAAAGTTGTGGACTGATTCAGACGAAATTTGGTGGGCAGGTTGAGTGTGTGACGACGACAAATTGATTCGATCTTGGTGAAGATCCAGATCCGGGTCCAGATCGGATAATTTTTTTTTAATTTTCAAGTGATTCTTCACCATTGGGAGATAGGGGGCCCAAAATGATATATAGCATAATATCTCAAAACGTTACGGACGGATTCAGACGAAACTTGGTGGATACGTTGGGTGGGTAACAAGAACAAGCTGATGAGATTTTGGCGAAGGTCCATCTGCGGATCCGGCTTATAAGTGGGATACAAAATGTAAAATGCTGAGCCTGGTTGAGGTATGCATTCTATTGAGTGCTGTTCCAGTTACAACTTCAGTCGATGATTACATGTGTATACACCTTTGGGCGGCTATACGACGTTGGCAAAATGCATCAAAATGAGCTTCAAAACAGGCTTTGCCAGTCGTATATTTTTATTTATTTATTTATTTGTATACACTGTCGAGGCTCGTATGAGAGCGAACACACAGAACACACAACGAGGGGAGCGAGAGACAAGAGGGGCGAGAGAGAGAGGAAAGGACAAAACAGCGTGGAACAGAGACATGAGATGTGTAGAAGGGAGAGGGGTGGGGCGGGGTACACAGGGTAAACAAGATGGACACCACAGGGACTTTCAGGTCCTCACACGATGACACTTTGAACACTTTTATTGAATAACACTTTTACATAAACTTGTGAAGATCTTCATTCCACCTCTTTGTTTTGTGACTTTGGAGTAGCGGACAAGACTGCAAACATTTGCCGTTCGACATAACTCGAAAGCCTGTCATATGAAATGTGGTCTCTCTACCTTTTTTTTTTAAACACCCCAGCAAGGCTCAGTTTGCTCAGGCTATCTATGGTGGGAAATGAACACTTATTTTCAAGTTTCCCATTCATCGTTCTAACATCAGCCGTGTATTGTAAAGGATTCACCGCATCGTTAGTTGCAGTGGAGCCTCTTTTTTTTTTCTTTTTCTTTTTTTAAAACCTGTGTGACCTGTGGATAAAATTAACACGAGGTTGAAATTCTCTCATTTGGAGAAAGCGCAACGAGAGGGGTTCCGTGTAACTACCCAAAAATGTAACAACACGTGGGCATGACAGGAGGCCATTTGCACAATATCCACAATTACCCATCACCACAATTACTACTACTGTTACTACTATTATGGGAAATGTTGTACGGCTAACCTCCAAGCCAAAAATGTTGCCAGGGCCTCTTCTTTTTGAAAGATACTCCGCAATCTAAATTCAGACGGGACAACCGGCTTTATGTTTCATCTAAAAGACAGCATGCTTCGAGATGCACTGACCCCTGTTAGCACTGTACCAGAGCAGCAGTTTTTAGTTACACTCAACCCAAGTTGGGGATGAAATCCAGACTAGGCAGCACAAATAGAAAAAAAAACAAAACAAAAATAAAATGCTACCAAATGAGCTATTGCCGCAAGAACTTCTTAGCATAGGAGTTTATGTATCAATTGAAATATAATTTCAAACACACCAGAAACATGCAGCTCAGGTCTTAAGCAACAGTGGGATGATAGGAAACTTTTGTCAACTGCTTTGGTGGCAAGGAGGATGCCTGCAGAGCCTTCTGTCAATATATACAATTACTGACGTGTTATCATGCATCGCCATCTCGGACTCCTTCGCACACCCATCCCACGGAACCCGTGATGAGACGGTGTAGGACTCGTCAACTCAGCATTCTGACGCACAAAGAATGTTGTATGAATGTATGAACGCACACCTGTCAAAGTGCTGCAGGAAACCATCACACCAAGACAGCCATGTTAAGTAAAACACTTGGATAAAACACCAAAAGCCAAAAACATGAAAAGGAAAAAAAAGAAAAAGAAAAGAACAAGCGGCAATGACTTTGTATAACATGACACCTAATCTTGCCTTTCAGCCAGGATCATGAAAAAGTGGTTTTGATGAGATGGCGGTAACTTCAAAAGTAAAAAGATAATTATTCATTAGTTTGGAAAACAAGAGCTGCATGCCATTTACAGGAAAGAATCACCAAACAGCATTCCATGGACGATGAAAGTGGACGTAAGAAGATGAAGAGGATCAGTGTGATATTGGAGGTTGGCAGATGTTTTAAATACCAGCTCACAAATGTAAGATGTCTGTCCAACTAACTCTACTGCATACAGTAAGCTGTACTTCTGGCACATGGAAACTTGTCAGCTTGTAATTTGGAGAAGCTAAATAAAGGTTAAGACGATATACGATAAGTGTGTGTGTGTGTGTGTGTGTGTGTAGCTATTCTATAATTCGGACTGTGAGAGCAACCACACACAGCACTGAACTTACCAATAGATTAAAACAACTAGTCAGTTGTACATGCTAACACAGGGAGCTACAATTAGCAGATTAAAACAAGTTTTCTTTAAGATCATAAAATAATACCAAATAGAATTAGTAAAATACAATACGAATTGTAAAAAATATTATTCATGAGATATTTATATAAATACTTTATTAAAAAAATATACAAGTAAATCATTGAAACTCGTTTCAGTGGTTGCAAGGAGACAAGGGAGCGTGAAAAACAAACCCGTTTATAAATAACCGTTTGAATATTTGAATAACAGTTTGATCCCGAGGTGAAGCCGCTGTCACACCTTGACGTTTTAGCCAGCGTATGCCGACGTATGAAAAATTTGTCTAAAACGCTTGGCACACGTCGAATACGTTATGGGTAAGTTTTGTATACGTTAGAGCACGCTGAACACGCTGGCATACGTCGTAGTACGCCGAGCTTCGTCGACAAATTTTAAGCATGTTTTGTATACGTTAGGGCACGCGAAGCACGCTGGCATACGTCGTAGTACGCCGAGCTCGTCGAAAAATTTAAGCATGTTTTTGTATACGTTAGGAGCACGCTGAAGCACGCTGGCATACGTCGTAGTACGCCGAGCTGTCGACAAATTTTAAGCATGTTAAAATTTGTATTGACACTTCGAGTCTAGTGCGGTTATGATTTGAATCGCGAGCGGCAGCCTTTTAATAGGCTACGCCACGTGATCGTCGGCGATAGCTGCCGCGCGCTATGCATACGTTAGACTATCGTTGGCATAGTTTGTGAACGCCGACAACACGCTAAGCATTCATGTGGTATAAGTTATCTATATGTTATTGAAACGTTCTGTGTACGTTACTAATACGTTATGCATACGTCCAACTCGTTATGAATACGCCAAAAACTGAAAAAAACATCAATAGTTCAGCATACGCCAGCGTTTACATTAATTTTGATACGTTGCCATACGTGGCTAAAACGTCAAGGTGTGACAGCGGCTTGAGTGGGGTGGACGTGCTGGTTGGTGGACGTGTTATATTTAAGGTAAATTGTGCATGATTTCATGTGTTGTCATATAATGGAATGTGTGATGGGAGTTGTAACGATGTGATAATATATTAAATCCTCCAGCGAGAAAAGTTTGATTAGTGATGTTGCATTGATGGTTTGAGCGACTGATTGGACACAACTGAGGTTGTGGATCCACTGATGGAGGGAATCTACTGATGTGGATCCATGACCAAGGTTGTGAATTGAATGTTGGGGCTCTTTCGGCACCATAGGACTGTTAGCCTACCGCTTATTCCTCGGGAAGCGGAAGTAGAGCGATTGGTAGGATAGCGTAGGTGTGGACGATGGTTGCAGTTAACAACTGAGGTAGTCAGATGGGTTGGTTGAGTGGTTGAGTCACGTATGGTGTGATAGGTGGAGGGACATGACGAAATTGTATATAAAGAAAAAAAAATATTAATTGGGGGCTAAATTGTTTTGAAATTAAGGATGGTGGGTATGTTACAGTGACAGGCAAAGGCATAGGTGGAGGATGAGACAGGTAGGTAGTCCGAGCCGGGCTTCTGATTTGCCAGCACGCAGCATCCTCTACTGATGGACAAAGGCCGGCTTACTTTCATCGGCAGCTGTGTGTGTTTTGCTTGAAAGGCCTGTTGTCCGGCCTGGATCGTACCGGGCGTGCTGTGGCTTCAAGTCTGTGCCGGTCGGATCGTCTCGTACTTGTTGGCTGTGTTAACGTTAATGGGCCTGTTGCCGGTGCAGTTCATCTGACGGGTGTTTTGCTACGGTGCGCGAGCTGTTTTGCTTGCCTTGCTGCTGCCTTCAACTTTGCGCATTGTCATGCCTACGGGCCCATGTGTCACACAGCCTCCGTTCTGTTTTGGCTTTGGCCCCCCGCCCCGTTCATTATCCTTGCGGCGAAGGATACGCATATGCTAAGCAGTTTGCAAGGCTTGCGAGAAACTGCCTGTTGGCAGCTACAAGGGCCTGCAAGTGGCGGCCCGTGCTGTGTTTTGCGTCCATATCCATCCATGCCGTTTGTGCCAATGGGTGCGTGTGGCACTTGTGAGCTGGCAAGGGAGATGCGTTTGTGCAGGCCTATGCCCATTGTGTTCAACTGTGGGTCATTTTTTCAAAGGGGATAGCCTAGGACTAGCGGTTGTGAGGTCAGCGCGGCCAAATCGGTCCCGACGGGGGAAGGGCAGCCATTAAACCACAAAATAAGGGGTAGGGGCTTGGGTTGCGAAAGTCTGGCTAAAGACCGGAATTTTGACACCACACAGTAAAAAAACATTCATGTTAGCTGGTGTGAAGGTAGCATAATAACAGGGTTCCTTAGGGAATGTGGCCGACGTTTCGCGACATGCACATGCCGGCGAGGGTGGAGGTTTCACATCGGTACCATGATGAACTGGCACCCGCCAGATCACGCGCATATTTTATGTTCGCTTTCATGTAGTTACTTGCGGGGGAAGTTTGAAAAAGATCGACATTTGTTATGTGGTGGCTGGGGGGGGGGCAGCGATTTGCAAAGCAAGGTCTCACTTGGACGGTCGGAGTTAGACGTGAAATTGTATTCCTGTGCGCAAGCTTGGATGGAGATTGGTCGAGTTGTGTTACTAGGACGAAATGGACAATTTAATTTTGCATGAGTCAGACTGCAGGAACTTGCAGCGAAATATTAATGTACGTCATTTTCGATTCACGGACAGCTGGGTGCATTACCTGGGAAGTGATGTGAACTGTATGACGCGAATGATTGGTGCGTTTATGTTAGAGCTAGGGGCAAATTTGATTTGGGTTGGTCGAGAATTGCAAGGACACCGTGGCTGAGGCCGAGCTTTAGATGTACCAGTGCCTCACAAGGATCTTTCAATTTGCAGTGAGAGGGCAATTTTAGCCCAGCAGTTTTGCGAAGATTTTTATGTGTCTCTCGTTCGCTTTATGAGTGCAGCCTGTTTGCTGCCTTGGTGCAGTCATTTGTTTGAGGACTCGGCTATTGTTCGAGCAGTGTCCGTTGGTAACCAGTACAAGTATTGCATTGCGGCCAGAAGATGAAGGCGAGTCAATCCTCTGGGTATTTAATAGCAGCGATGTGGCTGAATTCAGGACCCAGGACCAAGTCGCACCCTCACGGACAAGCCACACATAAGGCTATAGATTATGAGTGAACACCTATGATGTTTGTGCGGGACCTATTCTTTTGAATGTTGTATCATAACGCTGAACAAAGCATTCCGTTCGAAAGTCCTTTGGTATGTTGCGTCGGGCCATGAGGGTTCAAACGCCAACCTCCCAGATTCAGGAGCCGAGTCTCTATCCATTCCGAGTATTGAAGAACCCAGAAATACGTGCAGATGCCTAGTGCCGATATCTTCTAAAGTATGACCTATTGCAAGCAGGTGATTGCAGAAGTAACTACAGGTTTGCGTGTGGGTGTTTATGTAGGAGATATGTCATGTTTGGACTGAAGCGTTGATGCATATCAAGTGATGGATGTCCTGTCAGGTGGGAGAGACTGTCTGGCACAGAAGGGAGTCAATGAAGTGATTAAAGTTGTTGGTTGCAAATGGATGCGCAGGTCATCAATATAAGACCAGAACAGATATATTCATGCCCTCCTGAAATACAATGTCTAAAGCTAGGAAGGAGGCAGAAATAAAAAATTGAATAAGTTACAAATGAGGTGGGAATCTGCATTGGTTTGGCGAGGCCCGGGTAATAAGGATGAATGGAGTGAAGAATCAGCAGAACAGTAAAATAAAACATTGAAGACAATATCGGCGCGGCTACTCGAGAGAGATGATATGGAGGAGGAAGCACGGTGGAATGCAGAATTTGGCAAAAATTAACATGATACCAAGGTACCAAGCAAGTACCGGTACTGTATCTGGGGCAATTTCACTCCACAAACCCACGTGAACAATTTTTTATAGCTGCCGATATAATAATGGGGTATTATGTGATACCAGGTCGTGTCGTCGGACGTCCGCACTCTCACTCCAAGTTTTTCACTTCCGTTCATATTGGTAAACATAAGGGTACAGACTGTGGAGAGGTGTGGTCGTGACATACGTTGTGCAGCTAAATTGGTTCCATGCAACCAGGATGCTGTGTTACCATGTAGTTCCTACAATTCGGTATATACTTCTTGTATTCATAAATGTGATCGTGTTTGAATATATAATGTTTGTGTGGGTGTTGTGGGGTGTGTGTGTGTGTTTTGTGTACAAGGCGCTTTTTAGGCGTATATGTGCTCACTTGTGCGCTCTTGTTAAAAGAGTTGTGAAATCTATAGGGACAATTCGATGGTGATGAAGATCGTGAGATCAAGTTTATTGAAATTGTGGTGTCGCAGTTTCAGAGAAGGGTTGCAAGTGTTTGGTAGACGAGGATGGGATCGACGATGCGCATTCCAAGTTTCCTGACTACTTGCAAGTGGTTATAGTATATTTTGAATAGAGGTTCTATAGCTCATTAATGGGCTGACACATCACACAACCACACGACACCACCACACGCCAGCCAACACAACTACACACAATCACACAACACAAAACTACTTGACAGTATCTATGTGTGGGAGATGAGGAAAGTTAATCGTTACAGTGACAAGTACCTTCGTCGAATAGAGAAGGAAGGAATAGGGTGTGAAGAGAGAGAGAGAGAGGAGATGAGAGAGATAGAGAAGAGAAGAGAGAGAGAAGAGAGAGAGAGAGAGAGAGTGAGAGAGAGAAGTCGATCCTAAGGACATTTTAGCACCTTGTTAGATGGAAAGACTCACGGCTTCCATGAGGAGATGAGACACGATCTCAAGAAAGGACTGCAGAAGGGTAGATGATGTACTGCAGTGTGCAGTTGAGACTGCATAAGCGATGTCGAATAGTCCAGATAGTGTTCACCAATACAAGGAGTGAAGCTACATTGAAGGTTGTAGGGAAGAATAATTGTGGATATGGGAGCTCTGGAGAGAGTGGAACCTGAGTCTTTCAGCAAGATACACATAATCAGTGGCACTAACTCCAGGGCTGTCGATCATGACTCCTTGTTTTAATGATTAATGCCGGGCGCACACTGTGCTTGAGATGAGAGTGGAATCTGAGAATCAATCTGTGCTGACAGATGAGGATACCTGAACAAGAAGGTTCCAGGCACTTAATGATGTGTCTAAAGTAAGACATTTTGCTACGATAGAGATCTCAGATCGGGCAGTCTTGCGTGGTGTCTCACAGACATGGGTAAGGTGTTATCATGGTGGCTGCAGCTGTAAGTAAGTAGGCAATGAATAGGACATTTCATAGCAATACGCGCCAAGAGATTGGATGAGCACGGAATAAAGGTCCATAAAAATTTGAATTTATTTCAATCAAGACAGGGAGAATATTCCGTTGTATAGGACGGAGTGGAAGCTGACGAGATGGACGAGATCGTGCCTCGCTATGTTTTCTTCTGGCAGATGTGAAGAGGGTCACAGACTTCATGTCCAGTGATTCCAATGGTCTGCCCAAAATCATCACAATGAGAACATTAGAAGAAGAGTCAGGAGAGGTGATAGATGTCTGAAGAGAGGTCATAGATGGTGGTCTTACATTGAGAGATTACATAGCTGAAACAAGTTGTGCGCAGATGGAGGACACCAAGATCAGCCAATGTTGGGAGGGTAAGGGTGATTTAAGAGTTGTGGGGAGGTATATGACAACGAGATTTCTATTTGCATGGATGATACAGGTCGTCTCACGCAGAGACATATACGATACAATCCGTCAACGTCGTCTGTTGTCACTCTTCCCATAAACTTGTCCTAAGTAAAAGAAAAAAAGTATTTTAATAAATCTTTTGTAAAATATGAACAATGTTGTTAGTAACTAAAAGGAAGAAATCAAAAAAAGGTTGTGACATAATTTCTGAAAAAAAGTATGGTATAAATGGTTATTTCCTATTTTTCTTTCACAAACGGCAAGGTTTCCTGGCGTCTGCATAGCTCTGCCAGATTTGGAGGTAAAGGTCGGTTATATCTGACAATGAGATGGCACTAAGAACTCTCCTCGCTGCTACATGTCAGTGGCAGTAATTATCTTCCACTTCTCTGGTCCTGCATCTCTTATGTCATCATAGCAATTTAGTCTCACAGGTACACAAATGCGCACTAACATTCCTCATCAATCTCCACAACAAGCCCTGCTGCCATGCTCAACTTTTACCCATATCTGCCGCCTAGCAGAGTGTCTTAGCTGCATGGCAACATCTTGTACGTTCAGTATTGAAGCATACGTTGTAATAGTTGTGCAATGTCCATGAAACATGAGTGCTTTTTGCTACTCTTAATATAGTTTCTTGATCGGTTTGATATGTTAAGTCGATGACCCATTAGTTTTTGTTGAAGCCGCTATATATCAAATGATAAAGAATATAATAGAAACGGTGCGTTGCGATGTTCGCGAGCACACCACTATTACATAGTGTATCCGGTACTGTAAAACCGAATTTAGTTTAATAGTCTCTATCGTTGTCAATGAACTTATACTGACTGAACTTTGCGTTGACTCCTAACTCACAGTTTTTGGTGTCATCATATGATTCGTATGTCCGATTGACTAGATACCTCGGCGTTTAGTATCTAGCTTACCGCCTGTAAACTATATATGTGTGATGGCAAGAGGACAGTGGAGGCTAACCTGAAAATACATAAGCTCCTGCGAATTCGTCACGAGGCATAAAGAAGCTATTTTGGTATTCAAATAATATGTGACCGGACGGTGGTAGACCATTTCCTAGTGTGAGAGTTACCTGTATAAACAAAACATTGGTGAGTGTATGTCATCATAAAATGTTGTTAAATCGAATTTCTCAGTTGCAATGATGGGTTGATCATGAAGTGACTCTACGGTAAAGAAAGTAAGAAAGTGACAGTTTGAAAGGTGGGATGATGATGAGTAAAAATTCGATGAGTGAAAGAGAGAACTACGAAATCAAGGTGGCTGGAAGAAATTAGACCAGCGCGATGTACATTGAGAAGCACTGAAATAAAACGCAATAAACGGCCTACCAAAGCCAGTCGCTGACCTGGAGTGCCCCGGTCGTGCAAATCCGCTGCTTGACAGCGTGATGCTCTGACACATACACACATCGTGTGCATAAGTCTGAAAAGTCTGGAAAAGAGAACAAGTGATTTTTCACCCAAAAACTTCGTGTGCGCTGGTATTTGAACTAGGGAAGAGAGGGAAGAGTTGCAGACGTAGCAGGTGCTGGGATGGATTGGGGTAGGCTCAACCACCGTCTCTTGACAGAGGCTGTGCGGAATACAGTGCAGATCGGGATGTCGAGAGATCCATCAGTGATGCACCAGAGTCGATCCCAGAACTGGAATAGTACATTATCAAATAGCCGAAAATCTCGGCACTTTAGATGATGGCAACAGTTGGCCAGATTCCAATGCTGACGGACATCCGGGTGCTTGTACATGTATCTGCGTTGAGCTGGGGGAGTCCTGCTGAAATGTTATTTGTCCGGGCTTGTTTCGGGTTGTTCTTCTGCATATTATTCGAATTTCTTCTCTTTGATTCTTTCATCGCTTTTCTACTTCTATTTCTCTTCTTTCATTATGGATCATGCCTCCAGGAGAATGAAACTGCATAAATTTTTCTGTAAGGTCGATGGCGTGCTGGATGGTTTGAGGTTGTGGAGTGGGGTTTCCGTTGTCAAAGAGGTGCTGTGGGGATAGTCATATGTGGCCTATCGATCCACAGTGAAGTTAGGTGATACAGAAGTTTGAAATTTTCGCGTTTTCTTGACTTGGCGGGTCGTCATTTTGCAATTAGGAAAAATCGATATTTTGGAATAATTTGGATTTTTTGAATAATTTTTTTTAATAATACCTGTGTTAGATGCGAATGCGTCCGTAGCACCAGTATGATAGCGAAGTACTCGTATATTATGCACAGTACTGTCCAAAGCATTTGTTGAGGTAAGAGGGTTGATTGTTGGAATTTCCTGAAATCCATATGTTGACGAATTTTGAGCGGAAGTGTTGGGGTTTTCATAAGTATATATGAATGAGAGCATGCACTTATTATGAGAACAAACCATATAATGTTGAAGGGACATGGTGTTTTCATATATGTACAAAGATAGCAAACAAGCAACGCACAAAGAATATCTTATAGAGAACATACGTGTTGTTGTTGTATAGGGTCTGGGTAGGAGCTCTGTGATCTTCCGACGCACTGTGCAAGCTGAAGTGTTATTGTTCTGTCATCATTGTACTATGGAATAATAGTACAGACACTAGCTTAAATGCTTTCAGCAGATAATTTACGACACGGTGAGAATGCACTTTTCGCAAATTCCTGAGCTAGTGAGCGACGAAGTCGGCACAGTGACGCTCTACGCGTATAGCGTGTCGCATTAGTCGAGCCGCGTGCGTAAAACGCCCGCGGCGAAGGGTTCTTACTGTTGTCCGCAAGTAACAGGAATAAAGAGAATAACAATGTCTTCATATACCTGAAGTACGGTTGTAGGTAAAGTCGACCATGTACCGGCAAAATATTGGATCTGATTTCCAGACTGGATATTTTTTCACGCTGGGAACCGCCGCTTTAGTGAGAAAATGCTGGTGACCGGGAGCATTGTGGTGAGGAGTATAGTTGCCCCTATACCTTCTAGACCGGTATTTGCGTCTCCTGGAGACAGGGGATGGTCTCTCACGGAGAGTTCGCGAACTGTACAATCTGTCCGTTCCGAGCTCAGGAATATATTATGTTAAAATTTATGCCAAAAATAATTATTAATTTCCTAAAAATAGAAATTTTCTTGGTAATTTCAGAACGTGCCGCGTCAATAACGAAAATTTAAATTTGGTGGATCACTAATTCACTGAGTGCCGGATTACAACAGGTGCTTTATTCCAGGAACTACTTTTTGGATGGGACCCTTATGCAGTTTCGCTTGAACAAATGCTTAGGTTTCTGATGTGTCCCATCTGCTGTTTACTTTCGGTTCTGTCTGGTCTTCCGGTTATCGGGTGACACTACTCGTAGATCGCATCATTTGATCGTGGGTGCAACGGTAAAGGGACGGAGGGTTATGGGTGTCTGATGCTTTGTCTGGACGGACCTTACATGTTGTGATATAACATTGAGTAGAGAGTGATGATAACAGTGTCGATCGGCGAAATATCAGCAAAACTACCACGGTCTGTAACCGTGGCCGATCCGGTGTAGCTGTTGGCAAATCCACCATCGAAACCTTTACTAAAGTTACGGCAGCTAATTATCAAATTTGACATTGTAAGTTGTCAGGAATGTTATCAGACTTGTATATGATTATATCACGCGGGTAGTTTTTATTGAGTTATAAGCAAGCAGCCTTTCAAGTTCCATGTAAAGCAGGTGCATGGTAATTGTTCTTGAGGTTTTGAAATACCATAGACACCGCCGGAAGGTAATAGGTGGTGATGGATGTCCCGATAGAGGTGGTAGTTGCGTAGACGATGGAAGCGGTGCAGGTGAGTGGAACGGTGTAATTCGAAATTTAGATAGACAATCATTCTGTTCCTCCAAAATGAGGTGATTATACTTTTATACCGATAATGTTGCATCCCTTTCCAGCACATCTTACATTCCTCCGAATGTAGCCGAATTCCCTCCGGCCTGCAGCAGCAATGCAATTAGGGCAGAGGAAAGTTGTGTTGCACAGCATCGCTATCTCAATAGTTTCTTAGCGGATTTCAATACATAGGTTTCTACAATAATACGCAACAAAAAGTTCAGGATTGTTCAACAAACAAAGATTATTACCATATATGGCTTCAGTTGTATAACAAACCCCCCCTTGAATAATAAGGCCGGCTTCGCACCTCAGCCTTGCGAGAAATGAGTGAAGCAATGGGATTCCACTGCATTGGGAAAGCTCAGTGACTCTGAGGTCTCTCGGTCTCAGAGCGAGGAGACTAATGCAGGACTACTATAGGTACGACTCCTACTGGCAACTGCGTCTTTCCTTATCTAATGGGGTCGCTGGGGATATTGTTGGCCCAATTATTCATGAACCGGCTGGCCAGGCCTGATTTCTTGAAGGTGGCAGGAATTTGGAATTTGTTAGTGCGGCAATAACTTGTCTCCTCTATCTATACATCCACGACGATCGGTGCTGGCGGAGAGTGTCTCTGGAGTGGATCCTTCGAACAAATGGTGTGGACGTTGTTGCGGTGCCCTGCCTGCAAATACCATAGTGACAGTTTATAGCTGGGTTGAGATTCGAAACAGGTTAGCCAGCTCAAGAGGCGTACATACTTCTAACCTTCCTTCTACTGACCTCCATAAAAGGGACATCTACCATTGAGCTGCTCGGAGATACTCTTCTTCTTCTTCTTCGTTCATATGCAGCACAAGCCTCCTCATTGGTATGACGACGGCTGTGCGCTGATGCATGCCCTCTTGCGGTTAGGGCAGGAATTTGGAATTTGGCCATGGTGCGGCTGAGCTACTTTGCAGGACAATATATCTTTCACGGCCACAAACTAATAACAAGAGGCCAGTTTAACATCTAAGGAGGGACAGAACACCAATTGATGACAATGCCTGTGAAAACCGGGAGATGACAGTTTATAGCTGTCGAATAATCCAACCGGGCTAGACAGCTTTGACGTGATGTGGCATATGTTAAGGCCACCCTGTCAGCGGATATACCTGGCCTTACTTAATAAACGATTTAGACTCAAGACAAAAGCTATCAGATAAGATCAGCAGCAAAATAAATATAAATAGTATTTTCAAAGATCATCATCGCTTCAAAAAGCTCTTTCCAAATTATTTCTTATAATGACTCTCCAGCAACCTCAATGCAACCTTTCCTTCTGAGATAAGAACTAGAATCATATTTGACAGTCTCAAAGGCAGCATAACTTTCTCCCCAAAATTCCATGGCGATGCTCAACACAAGTCACGAAGGGCTGGTTACGGACAATACACAGAAAGGTTTGCACATACCGACAACGTCTGGATATAATGCTCCATTTTTCAAACATGAACAACAATGTGTGCGTCTACAAGGCAAAAACAGAAGGCAATTTTAACGGAGAAGTGCAAGTCTCTAAGGCAACATGACATCGAATGAGCAAGGCAAACAAAATAACAAATATAGATGACAACATAATCAAAATTAAACTGCATGAAAATAATGAATTGCCAGAGTAGGTGAAAGTAAAGCAATCGATTTTTTTGGCCATCATTTAATATAATCAATGATGAAAGAGTTGCAAAATGATATTGTGCAAGTAAGTTAACATCAGATTCCAGATAAAAGTATCATCTTTCCTGCAATCACTGCAGCTAATTGTAAAGTTTATAAAAAAATTCTAATAAATTCTTTTGCATGATAAACTGTTGTCAGGGACAGGTATTGTACTACCTCCGCTCGAAGATGGACCAGGGTATGTATTAACCCCTGTTTGTCTGTCTGGTTGTGAGCATGGTATCTCAAAAAAGTGTGGACTGATTCAGACGAAATTTGGTGGGCAGGTTGGTGTGTAGACGACGAACATGATTCGATCTTGGTGAAGATCCAGATCGGGTCCAGAGTGTAATTTTTTTTAATTTTCAAGTGATCTTCACCATTGGAGATAGGGGGCCCAAAATGATATATGCATAATATCTCAAAACGTTACAGACGGATTAGACGAAACTTGGTGGATACGTTGGGTGGGTAACAAGAACAAGCTGATGAGATTTGGGCGAGGTCCATCTGCGGATCCGGCTTATAATGTGGATACAAAATGTAAAATGCTGAGCTGGTTGAGGTATGCATTCTATTGAGTGCTGTTCCAGTTACAACTTCAGTTCGATGATTACATGTTATTAAACCTTGGGGCGCTATACGGACGTTGGCAAAATGCAATCAAAATGCTTCAAACAGGCTTTGCCAGTCTGATATTTTTATTTATTTATTTATTTGTATACACTGTCGAGGCTCGTATAAGAGCGAACACACAGAACACACAACGAGGGGAGCGAGAGACAAGAGGGGCGAGAGGAGAGGAAGGACAAAAACAGCGTGGAAGCGAGATGAGATGTGTAGAAGGAGAGGTGGGGCGGGGTACACAGGGTAACAAGATGGACACACAGGGACTTCAGGTTTCACCGATGACACTTTGAACACTTTTATTGAATAACATTTTTACATAAACTTGTGAAAGATCTCTCCACCTCTTTGTTTTGGTGACTTTGGAGTAGCGGACAAGATGCAAACATTTGCGTTGACATAACTCGAAAGCTGTCTATGAGAATGTGGTTCTCTCACTTTTTTTTAAACACCCGCAAGGCTCAGTTTGTCAGGCTATCTATGGTGGGAAATGAACACTTATTTTCAAGTTCCCATTCATCGTTCTAACATCAGCCGTGTTTTGTAAAGGATTCAGCCGCATCGTTAGTTTGCAGTGGCCTCTTTTTTTTTTCTTTTCTTTTTTAAAACCTGTGTACTGTGGATAAAATTACGAGTTGAAATTCTCTCATTTGGAGAAGCGCAACGAAGGGTTCCGTGTAACTACAATTACCACGTGGGCATGACAGGGATTTGCACAATATCCACAATTACCCATCACCACAATTACTACTACTGTACTACTATTATGGGAATGTTGTACGGCTAACCTCCAGCAAAATGTGAGCAGGCCCTTTCTTTTGAAAGATACTCCGCAATCAAATTCAGAACGGGACAACCGGCTATTTAATCTAAAAGCAGATGCTTCGAGATGCACTGACCCTGTTAGCACTGTACCAGAGCAGCAGTTTTTAGTTACACTCAACCCAAGTTGGGGAGAAATCCAGACTGCAGCACAAATAAAAAAAAAAAAACAAAAATAAAATGCTACCAAATGAGCTATTGCGCAAGAACTTCTAGACAGGAGTTTATGTATCAATTGAAATATAATTTCAAACACACCAGAAAACATGCGCTCAGGTCTTAAGACAGTGGGATGATAGGAAATTGTCAACTGCTTTGGTGGCAAGGAGGATGCCTGCAGAGCCTTCTGTCAATATATCAATTACTGACGTGTTATCATGCCGCCATCTCGGACTCCTTCGCCACACATCCACGAGAACCCGTGATGAGACGGTGTAGGACTCGTCAACTCAGCATCTGACGCACAAAGAATGTTGTATGAATGTATGAACGCACACTGTTCAAGTGCTGCAGGAAACCATCACACCAAAGACAGCCATGGTTAATAAAACTTGGATAAAACACCAAAAGCAAAACATGAAAAGGAAAAAAAAGAAAAGAAAAGAACAAGCGCAATGACTTTTGTATAACATGACATAATCTTGCCTTTCAGCCAGGATCATGAAAAAGTGGTTTGGATGAGATGGCGGTAACTTCAAAAGTAAAAAGATAATTATTCATTAGTTTGGAAACAAGAGCTGCTGCCATTTACAGAAAGAATCACCAAACAGCATTCCATGGACGATGAAGTGGACGTAAGAAGAAAGAGGATCAGTGTGATATTGGAGGTTGGCAGATGTTTAAATACCAGCTCAAAATGTAAGATGTCTGTCCAAACTCTACTGCATACAGTAAGCTGTACTTCTGGCACATGGAAACTTTGTCAGCTTGGTAATTTGGAGAAGCTAAATAAGTTAAGACATATCAAGTGTGTGTGTGTGTGTGTGTGTGTAGCTCATAATTTCGGACTGTGAGAGCCACCACACGCAACTGAACTTACCAATAGATTAAAACAACTAGTCAGTTGTCATGCTAACACAGGGAGCTAAATTAGCAGATTAAAACAAGTTTTAAGATCATAAAATATACCAAATAGAATTAGTAAATACAATACGAATTGTAAAAAATTTTACATGAGATTATATAAATCTTTATTAAAAAATATACAAGTAAGTATCATTGAACTCTTCAGTGGTTGCAAGGAGAAAGGGAGCGTGAAAAAACAAACCCTTTATAATAACCGTTTGAATATTTGAATAACATTTGATCCCGAGGTGAGCGCTGTCACATGGTTTTGCCAGCGTATGCGACGTATGAAATTGTTAAAACGCTGGCACACGTGAATACTTATGGTAAGTTTTGATAACGGTAAGAGAGCACGCTGGCATCCGTCGAGTAGCCGAGCTTGCGACAAATTTGGCAGTTAAAATTGTCGAGTATCGGGCGTACTACGAGTATGCCAGCGGCTCGTGCATGCGTTGCGTAACGTGATACAAAACTACGCTGGCATACGTCGTATCGCCGACGTTGTGCAGATGTTATTAGGCAAATTTTTCATACGTCGGTATACGCTGGCTAAAACGTCAAGGTGTAGACAGCGGCTTGACACTTCGATGTCTAGTGCGTCTATGATTTGAATGATGAGCGGCACTGTTTAATAGGCTACGCCATTGTCTGGCGATATCTGCCGCGCTAGCATACGTTAGACATCGTTGGCATAGGTGTGAACGCCGACAAACGCTAAGCATTCTGGGTATAAGTTATCTATATGTTATTGAAACGTTCTGTGTACGTTACTAATACGTTATGCATACGTCCAACTCTTATGATACGCCAAAAACTGAAAAAAAACATAAATAGTTCAGCATACGCCAGCGTTTACATAATTTGATACGTTGCATAGTGCTGGTAAACGATCAAGGTTGTGAGCGGCTTGACAGTGGGGTGGAGTGCTGGTGTGGACGGTATATTTAAGGTAAATGTGCATGATTTCATGTGTTGATATATGTGAATGTGTGATGGAGTGTAACGATGTGATAATATAAATCCTCCAGCGAGAAAGTTTGATTAGTGATGTTGCATTGATGGTTTGAGCACTCGGATTGGACACAACTGAGGTTGTGGGATCACTGATGGAGGGAATCTACTGATGTGATCCATGACCAAGGTTGTTGATCACCGTTTGTGAGGTTCGGGCTGAAAGGATCGAAACCTCGAGAACGGGCCCAGCTGATGATCCGTGCGGTCGGGAAACCATTCATATTCCTACAGGTTAAGTTCTTACTTTCGTAGGAACTATGTTTGAGGTTACATCATTTAGCGATCTATAAATTATAGTATCGAGCAATAAACCTTTGCTTTGGTAATGAATATTAAGGAAAGGGGGGGGGGGTAGCATGGAGGGGAGGTAGTGTTGGGGGAGGGAGGCAGCGTAAGGGAAGGGGGAAGGATTGGGAAGGCAGCGTGAGGGGAGAGAATGCGGAAGGTTGCGTGATGGGGGGTATGTGAAAGGCATCGTGAGGGAGGAATGGGAAGGCAGTGCGGAGAGAGGGTAGCAGTGTGAGGGGGGAAGCAGCACGGGGGGGGGGGGGGAGGCAGCATGAGGGTGTCAGCATGAGGAAAGGGGAAGGAGTGGGATGACGCGTGGGACAGAGCATGCCTCATGAGCATGACATGCAGCGCGTGGGCGATGGGAGGCACGCGAGGGAGGCAGTGCAAAGAGAGAGAGAGAGAGAGAGAGAGAGAGAGAGAGAAGAGAGAGAGAGAGAGAGAGAAAGGGAAGAGACAGAGAGAGAGACAGAGAAGAGACAGAGAGAGACAGAGGGAGACAGAGAGAGAGAGAGAAGACAGAACAGAGAGGAGAGAGACAGAGAGAGACAGGACGACAGAGAGAGAAGAGAGGCTGACGAGAGAGACGAGGAGAGAGCAGAGAGGAGAGACATGAAGAGACGAGAGGCGAGAGAGCTGGAAGAGAGGAACTAGGAGGAGAGCTAGAGACGAGAGAGAGAACAGAGAGAAGCTGAGACGAGAGCAGAGAGAGAGAAGAAGAGAGAGAGAGTAGGAGAAGAAGAGAGAGAGAGAAGAGGGGGATAGTGAACTTATTAGCAGGGAATGGTTCTGCTATTATGAAACAACGCATCATACACACAACACACACAAACACACCAAATCAACACACACACACACACAACACACACCTCACACATTCACAACAGATGGAGGGATAATTGCTTTGTAGAGAATAGATAAAATAGCAAC
>CM068953.1:42776134-42788054 GCA_035128595.1 Eptatretus atami | reverse complement strand
TCGTGTGACAGGTGGAATACAAATTGCCTCTGTAATTGAGAAAATATGTTAAAATGGCAAACAGCTCGGAAATCGGGTGTTATCAAATGTATTTTGCTTTGAAATTCCCAATAAGAAACCATATGTTGATATAACCTTTGTAAAGCACTGCACCGAAGCAGGAGTGTTTGTCCATCCGTCCCCGAACGACTACCCCAGTTTTGGGACTAGCCCCACCAAGCCTCCTGTGGAACGTTACAGGATCCCAGCCGGTGTCCTAAGTTTGGTGGGAGGTTTCATAAATACCTCAATACAATTATGATTTTGTGTTTAAGTCTGTACGAAGCTGCTCCCGATGCAGATGTAACCTCAGAATGGCATTTCTCTTCCTTTACCTCATGAGTGTTTGTAACATTGTATTTTGTTAAATTAATGGCATAGTATGAATTTGTGATTGGAATGATGCTGTTTGGAATGAAAATATCGAGAGATCGAGTTTAAAGCAGAATGAGGAAATTATGTCCGGGGTTCCACCGAATTTCATCATTCGTAGATTCAACATTTGTAATTTTGCTATTTTGACCCAAGTCCTTCACGAATCGGCTGTCCAGTGGCTGTCCAGACCCTCCCGTGCGTAGTACAGGTACCTCGTGAGTATAAAATTACCAATTGCTTAAGAAACAGTCACGAGGCCAAAAGACAATGTGATCGCTTATACACTGCTGAGGTTAAACATTAAAACCTCCAAGATACGGGATTAAAGTTTGCCACCACGGCACCTGTCACTAAGCATACACACACCCATGGAGGGTACTCAAATTACACATCCAACTTGAGGAGCACTCGGTAGAACGCATACCTCCGCCACGCAATGCCTGATCCATGAGAACATATCGGGCCGAACACATTTTTGAAATATCGTGCTATATATCGTTTTTGTCCACATCTCTCAATGGTGAAGAATTACTGAAAAATTATCAGATCTGGATCCGGATTCGGATCTTCACCAAAATCCAATCACTTCGTCCTTGTCACACACCCAACCTGTCCACAAATTCATCCAAATTTGCCCACAACTTTTTGAGATATCCTGCACACAAACAAACAAACAGACACAAAGGGGTGAAAACATAACCTCCTTCACCTTCGGTGGCAGAGGTAGATATACCCATAAATGTACCTCTACCTTGTAGCAACTGCTGACTGCACATCGTGATCTGGACAGGAACTGTACCGCTGTCCACTGTAGGGTGCTCGGCAAGCGGCTTAAGCACTCAAGCACTCCAATTAAACAGTTGGCAAGCGATAACGATGGCCGCATGCCCAAATTAGACAAATAAACTCTTTTTTTAGGAGTCAGAACTGCTGATAATTTCAAATCTGGAGCTTAAATTTTGTAATTCTGCTTAGTTTAAGAGATTATTGAGGTTATTCCGATGTGGAAATGAAATAAAGCCACGACCGCTGGCGTCTCCGGGCGTTTTATAAGCATTGCAAAGTACCCAGCGATTTGTAGCTATGATGAACAGGCATTCGATAATATGAGTGAGGAAAGTGGAAAAAAAAAAAAAAACTTTGTTGTTAAGAAATCGTTGCGGCCTGTTCCAAGTCAAGGCATTGTTGAGCAGACCAAAAAAACATGGCGGCTTCAGACCCCAGCGAGGTTACCCAGGATACGCTTCAGACCCCAGAGAGCGAGGTGGCCGAGGATCGCCTAATGAAGGATATAATTAAATAAGGCTGTTAATTATCTTCAAAAGGGGTGTGTTAATTAACCCAAACCACCAATTTTCACTCTTGCACTTCCTTGGAGTTCCATTAGTTTGCATGCAAAGTTTCATGGTTTTGCAGTTATGAGGAGATACACTGACACACATTGACATTTATAGTATAGATTTTCAGGAATAGCCAATATTGTATGATTGTGTGTGTGTGTGTGTGTGTGTGTGTGTGTGTGAACCATGTTTTTGGTGGAGTTCTACTGGAGCTTCCTGATGTGGAATGTAATACATCAAAGATCATCATGATCTCCTGAGTTTGATTAGGCTAATTAAGTATAAAAGTATCCAGAAGAATTCCCATGTTTTAAACACATGCCAAATTAAGGTGCATGGAGCAGCTTAATAGGTCCTTCCACGGCATGGCGTTCTCTTTACAAAATAAATAACAAAAATAATGATAATATTGTCACAAAACATATATTATTTAATACTAATAACATTAACAAGAAAAATAATAGCAGTAGCATTTGGCAATAAATAATAACAAATGTATAATCCCTGCCCTGGCCCAAACACATCTGGCTTTGGTGAAAGGAAAGATGATGCTCAAGCAGTAGAGCAGGCGGGTATGCAAGAAGATGAAAAGACCAATGAAAATTTGGTCCAATGGACCAAAGAGCCCATTAGTTAGATAAACAAGCTCAAATGAGCTAAGATCCTCGTCCTCTTAATGATGATGTCATAAAAACGAATATGACGTCATTGTGATGTATCAGGTTTGCGATAAATTATCTGCGCTAATGCCCGGCATGATTCCCGCAAACAAAATTCAAACAGCTTGCCTAGTTTCGGAGATAATGGTATAGGCGATTTCCATTAGCGGCGATATTATGACGTCAACTTTTTTTCTAGGAAGAATTTCCAAAATCGGAGATGGTTACTGCCTGCGCGTGGGCTTTCTGCATATACATGGCAAGTTTCATGAAGATCCGATGAGAACTCTGGGTTGTGAAACAAAAAATGTCAAAAAATAGGAATGACGACATAAAAATTGATATGACGTCATAGTGATGGATTGTGATATGACATATATATGTGCAGTAATTCATCTCTGCAAATGCCCTGTTCGATTCCCGCAAACATAATTCAAAAAGCTTGCCTAGTTTCGGAGATAATTTTCTAGGCGATTTCCATTAGCGGAGATATTTTGACGTCATAACTTTTTTTCTCGAAGGAATTTTCAAAATCGGAGATGGTTACTGTCTCCGCAGGGTATTTTAACATATATATGTGCCAAGTTTCAAGAAGTTTCGATGAAAACTGCAGGCTGTGAAACAAAAAAAGTCCACAAGAAGAAGATGAAGAACAACAACGTGAGTAAGACTTGGAGATCCTCCACGAGGATCTAAAAAGAAGAACCTGTTCATGAATGAATAACATTACAGAGTTTCATCTCCAGGGCAACACTCAAAAGGTTAAATGGTGCTTTAAATTCAAACTGCTGATTATGAACGCAGATATGGGGCCATCTCTATATTATGTAAGCTTGGTGGGGGTGAGACATAAGAAAACTAGAGAGTTCATAGAACACCTTACCCCATGCAGTGTTCAGGTATATCATTAAACGACAATAAAATAATAATTGTGAAGGTCGTACAAAAAAAATTCTAGTAGTTTAGCGCAGTTGATGCACCACCGTATACACCACCTTATACTACATGTCCAAGTTCTGCAAAACTGTAGGTTTTGGAAGTAATAAAAAGGGCGATTTGTGTTCTACAGTGTTCTCGTATATGATTAAATCGAAATAAAGTAAAGACTGTAAAGGTCATATAAGTAAATTAATTCTGGAAGTTCGCCAACATTAACGCAGTGGCTATTACACCGCCTTATCGAACACGTCACATTAGTTCTACATGCCTGTTCTTTGTGTCCTTTATAACATCTTTAAAAACAGTAAGTATCCTGTTTGGAACGATTATTATTATTTTTTGACTGCCAGACAGGCAGACTTAAAATAATTCTCTCACTCCTCTCTGTGCCGTGCATGATCGGGACAAATTCCGAGCCAAAGTACTACGAAACTGCAGGTTTGATCGTTTTCTGATCCATGTCCCTATTTGTGTTGAAAATATAACAATCAATAGAAATGAAGTTGTTCCTCAATCATAAACTGACATTTGTGGATGGATGGACAGACAGACAGACAGAAGTGAACCAATTGCTTAACCTCACTTGGATAAACTCAAGCATGGTAAGGCTCCATGCCCAGACAACATTCATGTTGAACAGCTCATCCACGCACACTCTCATCTTCTCGACCGGTTGAGGACCTTCATGTCACACTGCCTTGCAATATCTCGAGTCACGCTGGTCTGGAAGAGAGCTAATGTTGGAGCTATCCCCAAGCCCAACAAGCTGAAAAACGACCCAAAGAGCTACCGCCTGATCTCGCTCCTGTCGGTTCCCTTCAAATTGTTTGAAAGGGTCATCCTGAACAGGATAGAGTCATTGCTTGAGCAAGTTCTCCTTAATGAACGAGCAGGTTTCAGGAAACACAGGAGTACAGAAGATCAGACTGCTGGGTGTCACAGAACATATTAAGGATGTTTTAGGGGCCAACAAAAAATGTGGTGCACTCATGATTGATCTCTCATCTGCCTCTGACACGGTATGGCACCACAGCCTGCTCCTCAAGCTACATAATGCTCTTCAAGACAGATGTATGGCACAAGTGATCAATGAGATAATCTCCAACCGCTGTTTTCGGGTGCTGATAAACGAACTACCCAGCCGGACCAGGACCCTTAAGAATGGTGTACCCTAAGGGTCTGTTGTTGCTTCAGCACTTTTCAACCTCGATACAGCTGACTTGCCACACACTTCTAGTATGAAAATGGCCTATGCAGATGACTTAGCCATCCTAAAGACCTGTGACACCTTTTAGGCTATACAGCAGGCCTTGTCGTGTGATATTTATACAATGCACAACTATTACCATCAATGTCAACTCCGTCTTAATGTGCAGAAGACCACCTGCTCAGCTTTTCACCTGAACAATAAGGACGCCAATAGACAACTACAAGTTTGATTGAATGGTACTCTAATTATTTTTACCAAAACACTGACTTACCTTGGTGTTAAGTTGGACAGAGCCCTCACTTTCCGCAAGCATTCTAAGGATGAGGCTGGAAAAATGGCAGCAAGGGTCAACCTGCTAAGGAAACTAGCAGGTCATGACTGAGGATCAGATTTCATAACCCTACGTTCCACCAAACTGGCATTGGTGCATGCTCCAGCAGAGTACTGTGTTGCTGCTTGGGGTAGAAGCATGCACACAAGGAAAGTGGATGTCCAGCTCAATTCTGCCCAAAGAGTCATCAATGGCTGCCTCAGACCGACACCCACCCATCACCTACCTCTGCTCGGTGGCATCCCGCCTCACCACCCAAGGCGAGAAGCAGCAACTAGACATGCTGCACTTAAAGCTTTTGACTCTGAAGTTCATCCTCTCGACACCAAGACGCACGAACCACTGCAAACTTAACAACCCAAGAGTGGGAAACCTTTCAGCTGGGCAGCCCAGTCTTACATCGGGGCTGACAACTCAGAGAGCAGACAACAGTGGCTCCTCTCACAGTAGAAAAGGAGGCGATCTGAAGGCAGGACCGCAGCATCTATCACCCATTTCCATCTCTCCAGCTGGCTGCAGACTTCCAAGAAAGGAGTGGTGCCGCCTGAACAGACTGCGTGTACAGGCATCGGACACTTTAAGGCTTGCATGTATTCCTGGAATCTGGCTGACACAGCAAGCTGTGATTGTGGAGAGATCCAGACTGCAGAACACTCGGTGGAAGAGCGTCCCATCCACGAGTTGGTAGGAGGTTGGAATGCTTTTGCACAGCTCGATCGGCAGACCCGAGAATGGTTGAGATCTGCTGGGTTTATATCTTCAATAACTGACAATGGGACCACACGAATGAAGAAGAAACCCCGCTTTTCGCTTCGTGTGGGGCAATCAAAATCGAGAAAAACACAGTAAAGGGGATGAGAAGGGAGAAATGAGGGGTACGAGAGTCAGGGAGAGAAGAAAAAACAAGTTTTCAGAGATAGCAGTAATGGGAGGAACGGGAGTAGGCATAAATGAGCCGTATGTTGGGCAATCAAAATGAAAAACGAGAATTAATGGATGGTGCTGATGATGTGATCAATTATTGTGCATCGGATGATCATTTTGCAGAGAAAGCAATTTTCTTGCCAAGACGTGCACCGCCATCAGAATGTACACTACGACAAGCTGCTCTTTCTCATCCCACCACCATCAATCAAACGACTGACAGCTCCGTCTGTCCATAACGACTGACAGCTCCGTCAGTCCATAACGACTGACAGCTCCGTCAGTCCATAACGACTGACAGCGCATGTCCATAAAGCCGCCCCCGTAATGGCTCGTTTCTCCCCTGCATCCTGGCCAACCTCCGTGCACAAGCTTCGCCTGCATTCTTGGAGAAAATATTGTTCGGTGTATGGTTAGCAAAATGGGTTTGAAGATTCACAATGGAAATAAAAAAAAGCCTTGTTTAGCGGGACAAGCTCCATCCTCAATTGAATGGTTACCCAGTCAGCTGATCGTGCTAATAGCAATTAGGCATATGTACTATACGAACGATGCTGCAACATCATTTGTCAGCAGTGATTAATTATTCAATTAAATCAAGCAATGAAGTCCCCTTAACCAAATCTGAGCCAATATGTGGGAAAACCCCATTTATTATGAGCAATAAGGGATCCAATCAGCTGATGGCATCTTTCATTGCAAACAGCGTTTGCAATGTTTTTTTGTTGGTTTTTTTTGGGGGGGTGGGCAAGGGTGGTGGTGGAATGGGACAGGGAGATATAAAATCTGGGCTCACGGAAGAATGAGGGAAAAACAGCGTAAAGTGGCAACATACTGGCAATGGACTCACGGTTGAACTGATTGACTGAAGAAGGAATGGTGGAAACGTCCTGATGCTTGCAGCTGCTATAAAGCAGTCGAGTCCGAGTCCGTACTTGCTACGACCGTCGTTCTTGTCAAGAATGTATCTCATGCCAGGAAAGTAAAACAAGTCGGCGAAGACAATGCAGTGCAAATGTTTGATGTGTTGGCTGTTGTACATGCTTACGTGAATAGTGAGATGGTGGACCCACCATTTGGAGAGGTTCTGGGCAAAAGTGGTCAAAACCTCGAGGAAGAACAGAGCCCGGCTGATTATTCAGGCAGTCACATAAATGAAAATGCATTCCACACATGTGTGTGCACATAAAGGTGGGCATACGTTTACAACACGTAGTGGCCAAAAAGGGCACAGACGTGTCAGCTTTGTCCCACATGACACAAAAACAAAAGTTTCAGAAACAGACGAGACAAAGACGGTGGATACTCATTACTCACATAAAGTTAAACAAAAAAAAAATGAACAGTTTTACATACTTATGACATTTCGTTTATCTGTACGGACCCAAAAAAAATGAGAAGAATCATAAAATGTCAGCAAATAAAGACCAGCACTGTTAATGAGCGTTTGATGAAAATGTCAACAATCGATAGAGAATTTAATTATCTCGACGCTTCCACTGGAGCTGCAGCTCACATGTTGTTACATTAATAGCTCAATATCTGTTGATGGCAGATCAAGGTCGAGCAGCTCTCCGTAAGCACCTTCAGAGTTGACTCGTATTGGCAAAATGGCTGTTATTACATTAACCCTGGGGGTAAAAGGTTCCACCTCTCATGTCAGAGCCTTGACGATTACATTTCAACAATGTAGGATCACAAATTCTGAACTGGCCTGTTTACCACTCCCATCTGAAACAATTGCCTCATATGCTGGGGAATTCAGGTACAAATGCTCTATATTATGACGATTTGTCCATTCGAGTGGTAGGTCGACTGATTGTACTTGAGGTCCATTAAGAAACTAAAACGGCATGAGGTAGGATGCATACCTCCGACAGGCTGAAACAGTTTACGTTTTGTATCCCAATGATAGGCCGGATCTGGATTTGAACCCGACCCAAAATCGAATCATCTTGTTCTTGTCACCTCAACAACTCATCCACCAAGTTTTGTCAGAATCTGTTCACAACTTTTTGAAATATCATGCTATATATATATCGATTTGGCTCCATCTCTCAATTATGAAGAATCACGAAAAAATAAAATAATTCTAGTGTCTGGATGTTCACCAAAATCTAAGCAATTTGTTCTTGGCAGAATCACGAAAAAAAAACATTTCAAATCCAACCTGTATACCAAGTTTCATCCAAATCTGTCCATAACTTTTTGAGATATCCTGCTCACAGACAAACATACAAGCAAACAATGAAATAAAAAGACAGGAGTAAAAAATCATAATCTCCATCCTCCTTTGGTGGCAGAGGAAAAATGAAGGCACCACAAATTCCTGGAGCTACCCACAGCAGGCGAGGCTCAGGCCTGATGTTAGGACCATTGAGCAGTCTTTGTTGGGGACTATATCATGCTATATATCACCTTAAGTTAAACTATTCTTGCAGTCTAATTGAAACGTTCTTATGCTGAAGCCTGCAGCTTTTACCCCAACCCTAACCCTAACCCAAACCCTAACCCTAACCCTAACAAGCATTTTTTATTTGTTTTAATCCTGACAAATGTCACACTCTCATTATCTCTCTCTCTGAAAGGACCATCTGGCAAACCCTCATATCTACTTTCTTAGCAATCCTCTTGAAGAAGTTCAGTCACTCAAACTCCTGGGTCTCACTAGTCAACCATGATCTTTCTTGGGAAAACCACATTTCAAAGTTGGCCTCCAAAGCCAGCTGTCGACTGGGCACGCTCTGTCATACCAAGTCCTTCCTTGGCACACCTGAACTTATCCACCTACAAGGCCTTTATCCACAGTGGCTTGATGAAGTTCTGCTCTCTACTGACTGCTTGTGGAAGCTGGTTCCACTGCCTCACATCTTGATCAGCATGACGCCATGGAAATCAAGGCCTTTACGATTATTGGAATCGCCCGCAATGAATCTGAGTCAATGAGCCAATCACATTACCATTGAAGACAGGTCGGTGGTCTCTCTGTCTTCCACCGCCTCCTTTCTGATATTGCACCCTCTGCTCTTTCCTTGCTTTTTCTCCCCTCCCAGGTTTTTGCAGGGCACATACGGTCCACCATCAACACCCTTCTGGTTAAACTACGTAAATACTGGATCACTGCTCACCTCCTCATTTGTTTCACTTTTTTTACCCACCCGTGGAACCAACTTCCACATTCTCTGCAACATCAGTCTTCCCTCCAGGTTTTCAAGACAGCTGTTCACCACCATCTCAGATCGTCCCCAATCCAAAACCATGATCTTTCTACTCTCGTTAACCCAACCCTAATTCCTCCTCTTTCCAAATTTCCAGTTTTCCCTCCTGAGAGTTTCCTTCTGTATATCCATCTTGTCCACCCCATGCATCCTCTCCTGTCCTCCATTCCACCACACACCCGTTGTTTGTCCAAGTCTGCCTCCATCTTGACCTTCAACTCAGCTGTTGGCGTTTCTCCCATTTCTTTCTTTCTCTTCTGTTCCTTTTGTCCTGTTGCATTCTGATCCGTTCAGCGTATGAGTACTATCTCTTCCATGAGCCTCAACTATGTATGGAAAAAAAAAGACTGTCTACAAAAAAGTCTAGTCTCATGGAGGAGCTGAACAAAAAGGATAGCAGATCATAAGCTACCAAATGGTATGTGGGGAGTGGTGGGGTGGGGCGGACATCCGTGTGTTACGCTTCACTCTCAAGGGAACCTACTGTCGGAGAAAAATAAGAGTGTTACCGTTGGGAAACAAATAACACATTTACTTGGAAGAAAAATTTGTGTCCGTTTAATCTTAAAGATGCCGGTAATAAAAGCCCGTATTTCCAGGATTGACAAATAAGATGCAGGACCTCAAGCTTTAATGTAACAAGTTCCTGGTGTCATAGAATAATAATAATAATTAAAAAAATGGTGGCATTGGAAAACTAGTAATCGATTTACTTGTTTTGAAGGCTAATAATTGATAAACATGGGACAAAAATTTGTATCCGTTTAATTATAAAGATGCCCCTTATAAAAGCCCTCTCTCCAAGATTGAAGAAGATGCGGGAACGGGAGCGTAATGCAGCGGTTACAAAGATAACATTTATTATTCTACCACTCTTTAGAACGACGAGGATGAAGCACACACAATTATATAGACTGTTGTAATATTTCACGAAGCAATCGCAAAAAATATATAAAGGTCCACGGAAAGAGCACACAAACAACCACGTCCACGACAGTAGCGGCAGCAGTCAACGTGTTATGAAATAATAAACTAGACCGAAGTCGATGGCGCACCATCGCAGATCCACACAGTTCCCACCGAAAGCAAAGTTGAAAGATGGCAAAAAGTTCCACTGAGATTGACCCAATGTCAAATTTTGAGTTTAAATTATTTTTCCTGTTTTTGTTCTTTTTTTCCCTGTGACCCTAAGTCACCAACCCCTGGGGAATGAACCGGAAATCATATCCAAAAAAAATTTGTCACACATTTAATGTGTCCTCCAATGCTGATTGCTTAGACAAAATTTCATTTTTTTTAATTTTCTTTATTTTTTTGTTATTTTTTTTGTAGTTTTTAAAAAAGCAATTATTTTCTTCCCCTCCGGGGAGGGGGCATGGGCTTGGTTAAAAACACACATCAACCACACAACCCCCCTTGACAAGACCCCCACCAACAGCACTCCGTACACAATCACCCATCAATACTCAAACTACCTAAAAGTCTTATCAACATCCCCATACCCCTCTATCTCCATAACTTCCAGGTACCTATCTAATTCTAATTTAAACTTATCTACTTTTTTCTGCTGCCACGACCTTTCCAGGGAGACCATTCCATGCATTAACTACTCTCCGCGTGAAAATCCCCTGCCTTACTACCATCTTAACTCTCCTCTTCTGCACTCTCAGGCTATGGCCCCTGGTCCTATTGTTGCGGGGCCGGGTATCGGCTGCGAGCACGACCGCTAGATGGAGCAGTAGAGTCGGCTCGACCGATCGCCTGGAATTTAGATCGTACCTTTTCGGAAAACTCCGAAAAAGTACGGATCCCTTATCGGACCGTGAAGCATCAATATTTCTGCCACGTGGTACAGGGTTATTCGCCAATTTTCAAAATACCTAAAGACCACGCGGCGATTTACCGAGTCTCCACACCCTCGACGGCACCTGTACGGAACAAGCCGCTTAGCGTACTCGAACCGTGTGCGATCCGAGCGGTTTGATCGCCGAGGTCCGTCGGTCCCAAATATCCCGTTACAACAGGCAACAGCCTGGCTAATTTCCCAACACGCAGCAGCAGCTAAGCCAATGGAGGAAAGGAACACGAACGAGCTGAACATTTAACAATCGGGGTATTTATTCACAATGGGGAATGGTGCTAACACATAAGGGCAGAGTTAACCCGATTAAAAGAAATGCACATATGTACAAGCAAAAAGCACTTATACCATTCACTACTTAGAGACTGGTGCAACAAACACACAACACCCAAAGAATCGGACCAATGGTCTTTATGAGGCCTGTCTCGACCTGTCCGCTGTCGTGCGGTCTTCAAGGACCAGGTCCTCAGGGCAGAACTGGACCCCGCAGCACGATCCAGACGCCCTCGACGACGGCTCCAGGCGAACGGAAGTCGGCAGGGCGAAAGCTCGCAGGAGAAGACCCTCCGTTCCCCGACGCATCCGTGCAGACGCTTTTTCACTCCACCCCCCTTGCGCGCAGATGTTTCACTTCCTTGCCAGAACTCTAGAACCCGCAGAACGCGCAGACCGCGCCTATCATTATACCCCCTCTTCAGAGAGGGGGGGGAGCCTCTCGCGACCCTCCTCTCTCACTGGCTGGTTTTGGCAGCGCAAATTCGCTCTTCGTCTCTCCACTGGCCAAAACGGCGGCAAGCTCCTTGATTGGCCCGGGGGCGTGTGCCATATACGCGAGCCTTTCCTCCTGTCGCGGGAATCTGATTGGCCGGCGACGGTCACCTTACTCAGTTGCACGCTGATGGTCGAGGCCGCCGCTGCGGCTCCTCCTTGAACCCGCCCACCATGACGTCGGCCAGAGCAGGTGAAGAAGTGAAGGTGAGGGTGAGGGTGATGCGCGTGTCGTCGGTCATTGATGTTGGTGTTA
>CM068953.1:42751069-42761578 GCA_035128595.1 Eptatretus atami | reverse complement strand
AAAAAAAAACCAACACACGAGTTTTGCCTGACAAACAACGACACCAAACATATACAGCGCCCAAATGATGGCGGCAAACTTGAAGCACTCGCTGGATATTAAAAAAAAGCGAAGATATCATCACGAGATAAGAGAAACGTGAAGGTACGGAGTGAATACCTGAGAAGAAAAGAATGAAGTGAGGTGTAAAATTTTGGCGGGAGCGAGAAAAGCCGTCCATTCACCTCCTCTCGAGTTGCGGCGGCGCCGCCATAACTTTTCAGCTTCGGATCACTGATTTCGTTTCCTCGGTGGAGAAAACTCGACGCATCAATTCACCGACCGAATTCACTGATGGTGAGTTTGCTTAACTCTCCAGATAGATTTCCTTAAACCCCAAAATAACTTTGTGAGAACGAAATGAGGAATTGGGCAGGAAATCCCGGCAGGTCATTGTGTGAACCAGGAAGTAGAGATGTGAAGGGGGAGGGGAGGGTGGAGTTTAAATTAAAATCATAATAAAACCTAATGGAACCCTCATGATGATTATTTAAATAATCTCCTATATGACTTAGCGAGAGCCTGTCCACGTGTGAGGTAGCGTGGCCGAGCGGTCTAAGGCGCTGGATTAAGGCTCCAGTCTCTTCGGAGGCGTGGGTTCGAATCCCACCGCTGCCACTACTTTTTTAACTGAACTATTTTATTTAAATTTTGTTTGAAAGGGGAAAAAAATTATTTCGTTTAAAAAACAAGAAAAATCAAATATTCCACTCCTGGTTATTCATTAAAAAAAAAAACTTGCTTTTTAATCCAGATGCGCAATTAACTTTTATGTTTTACATTGATCCATCGGCTCGAGAGCGTATTGATACTGACTGCTATATTAATGACCAATTCAAGACATCCCCTTGGTTACTTCTTCAGACATTTGGCTGGTATTGGAGTGCTTCATCGACGATCGACAAATTACATGCAGGCCTTGAATCTGAAACTTGATAGTCAGTGAGATGCATGTAGCCTTTTGGTTCCATTTCATCCAGGAACACTCAAAACGTTTTTTCTTCTTCTTCTCTTTCTTCTTCTTCTTCTTCTTTCTTCGTCTTCTTCTTCTTCTTTCTCTTCGTCTTCTTCTTCTACTCCTTATTCTGGCCCTTCTTATTCTTTCTCTTCTTCTCTTCTTTTCTGTATGCTTCTTCTTCCTTCTCTATTTCCTTATTCTGCTTCTTCTTCTTTTCTTCTTCTTATTTTCCTTATTCTGCTTCTTCTTCTTTTCCTTCTTCTTCTTCTTCCTCTTTCTCTTCTTCTTCTTCTCCTTTTTCTTTTCTTCTGCTTCTTCTTCTTATCCTTCTGCTTCTCCTTCTTCTTCTTCTTCTTCTCCTTCTTCTTCTTCCTCTCCTTCTTCTTCTTCTTATACTGTTGTGTATTCTCTTTTATTACCACTCTCTCCACCCCTAAATCTTAACACCCTTTTACGTTTTTATTACACCACCCCCCCATTCTTAACGCGGGTCATTTACACACCCTACTTAACAATTTGTCCCTTATTACACCCAACGACTTCTACTACTGGATCTGTCTACGGTCCCCCACAAAATCGTACATTTGTATTACGAGGAAGGAGATGTTACCGCGGAACTTTAGTTTCACTTTTCCCTCCCATCTCTTGAGCTTCCCAAAAACATCACTTTGTTTTGCATCCCAAGCGATTTCACAAAACACGTCAGCCAGACGCCCAGATAATTGATAATCTCCAAATACTACAAGCATACATTAAACTTTGCATGTGTAAACCATCGCCAAAATTTATATTCGTTGTTAATTGAACTTGTGAATAAAATCACGACCTCATTGTGACTCCTTGAGATTGAGAATGTCCACTCTTGCGTTTTGTTTTTAATCACCTTTTACGTCTGTTTTTTCATATCCTTGCGCCACAGGAATCTTGACATTTCACCATTTTCATTGTAAGTTGTATTTTTTTGATTTCAGTACACACGCGTTGATAGATATAAAAATAAAAAAAACAATTAAAATAATAACGCCACTTTTATTTTGTGGGATTCCTTTCGGCCATTCATAACTCTCACCACATCAACACCAATAGAAAATTCCAACTTTTTTTTTTCCAACTTCCAGTAGTGGGCAGCACGTTCTTGGGAAAAAAGAAAATAAAAAATTATAAAACATCAACCACACAACACTCCCATTTACAAGACCCACCCCCATCAACAACATCTCCTTGCAGACATGCCACACAATCATCCATCAATTGTCAAACTTGCAAAAACCCTGGCAACATTCCCTCTACCCCTCTTCTTCTCTACGAGTGTGCTACCTTGGCTGCTTGGTTGCATCAATTGGTTGGATCTGCGGCTGTGCCTGATCATTAGTTGCCCCCTTACTATTAGTACTACTTGTACTATTTGCCGACCCGGTACAAGGATACAGCTGAGCAACCTCTGTTGTTATATAATTCAGCGGCCAACGGTACTTGAACTCAGACCCTTGTGGCCCAAAGCCGCCACTACCGAACCTACTAAGCCAACACCAGGCTTTTCCTCTTACCCCTCAATCTCCATTAATCTCCAGGTTCCCTATCTAATTCCAATTTAAACCAAATCTACTGTTTCTGGTCACCAATTCCTTTCAGAGACCTTCCATGCATTAACTACTTTTGAGTGAAAAGACCCCTATCCTTACTACCTTTCTTAACTCGACTCTCTTACTCTCAACAATGCCCCCTGTCATCCCCCCCCCCCAAAAAACGTGTCTACTCTGCTGAAATAATCTCGACTTATTGTCGATGCCCTTCAATTACCTTAAACACTCAATCAATCGCCTCTATCCTCTTCTCTTTTCTATTGCATGAAGCCCGTCTCCTTCAAACCGCTCCTACAGCTGAGCTCGAGTAGGCCCGGAATAAATCTTGTTCCCCTGCGTTGAACCTTCGACATGGCACATGTCCTTCCTGAGTTTGTGACCCAAAAAACTGCACACTATTCTAGATGTGCAATTCACTAAATTATCTGGGCGATGTTAACAACTCTTTATATATTAATATCCCGCCCCCAAATACAACTGTAAACCAGATTTGCTCACATTTTGCTCCTACACTTTATCTGCTGCCTGCTTTAACCTCCCATATCTCTTTACCACCTTCCCTTCCCCCATGTGTGACCACACTCAAACATTACCCCTTGTACCTTAATCTCTATTTATATGTTCTTCCCCAATCCCAAACACCTTACACTGCTTCATGTAAAATTAATCTCCAATCTTTTTTGCCCATCTACAGGAGTATCAACACTTTCCTAATCTATCACCACCCCCTCTGCATCCACCTCCCTCCAACTTTTGTGTCATCTGTATAATTTGAAACCTCTCACCCCTCTCTCCAATCATTTGTAAATAAGAATAGGTAATGTCCGAGTCTATCCCTGAATCATATATAAGTTGACAACATTAGAAAAAAGAGAGTGGATGGAAGATCCATGGTTAAGGAGGAAGTACTGAGGGGTAAAGAGGGGAGAGTCTGATTGGGGGGGTCCTCCCCTCACCCTCCAAATTAGAAATGTTATTTAACCTGAATTTTACATTCTAAAACATTCTTTGAGCAAAATGAAAGCAGAATTCATTCTTCTTCCATTTTATTTGATTTAATTTTGGCATTTTGAAACACAACCCTGAATTTATCGTGGAACTTCTGTCTTTTTTTGTTGTCCGTTTTTTTATTTTTTTTTTTTTCTTTTTTTTTACATTGATAACACACAAGTGTTGAGAGGGGGATGAGGGTTACCCCACCTGCCTGTGAGAAAAGTACACAGCTACATGATATTATATTTATAAGGTTTCAGATGTGTGACTGCTGGACATTGAAATCTATTGTATGATCATTCCTCTCTATGTAATCTTTTGCCTGTGAACTCTGGTCACAAAACTCCCTCAAGCCAAACATCTCGTTAGCCTACAACCTTGCCCCAAAAACGATGAAGAAATGTAGAAATAAATAAAATAGCCTAAAAATAACAAAACATATTTTAAAAACATAAAAAAACATGACTTAGGTTTTGTTTTGTTATTGATGAATGACTACCTCATGTTAATCTTGGATTTAGGCCCTATGTTCGTTTTCCATTCCAACCCTGTGTCGGGCCTCATAATATTGCATTGATCGTCCCCTTATCAATCCAAGACTCCAAAGAATCCGAATTCGATTGAGTTATAGAACCAGATTAATTTTACTGCAAAACTCTATTAATATATTAGACAGAAGTTATAATAATTGGAAGAAATATAATTTTTAGATTCTCGCCCGCCGGTCGTTTATGTGACACCCGTTTAACCAATAGCGGTCCGCTTCACCCAACGACGACAATCCAGTCCGTCCTTTCCGTATCCAACGCCGAAAACAGCCACGGTGTGTTTTTGTGCACACACAGCGTATGTCAATACACCTACCGCGCTACAGGGTCATTCAATCGCCGAATTGTCGATATACCTAATTAATCGCTGCGGAGATACCAGGGACTCTTACCTCAACGTCGGCCGCTTTGAAACGACCGCCTTAAGCATTCATGCTCGCTCGTTTGGATAACGAGCGTTCAGTATTATCGCGGCAGCCCCTGGACCCGATTCACTTTATCGGCCTATTTAAAAACCAACTATTATTCCAGTCAATGGCAGTTCAATTAGGGAAAGGACACTAACAACGTGCGTGTAACATTTGGAACAAGCAACATTATTTTACAAAGGCACACGAAACATGATTGCAGTCATTGCATTTATGCAAATTATGCATAGCTAACACGCACCTAAGTTACAACCAACAAAAGCAATTTGTGCAAAAAGAGCTTGTTTATTTTTTTATTTTACTACCTCTATCTATTAGTACACACTAACAGTTCTACTTACGGACATGGCGCCACAAGTCATTCAAAACAACAAAAGAAAACCCCAGGAAAATAGGGGTAAGGACCTCTTGGTCTTTATTTCACGAGCTGTTGATGACCGCAGAAGCCTCCGCGGAGGCCATGCTACCTTCACCTCAAGTGCCCGTTGGGCGACCCGTGACTCCCTCCCCATCTGGCAGCTGTCGTGACCGCGGTTCCGGCCCAGCCCCGTCCGACGCCTATGATCGGCCAGCTGGCAACTCCTCAGAGGAACAAACGCTCTTATGCTCTTTCCAGAGTTTGATGCTCTCTTTAAGATGCCCGCCGTCCTCTCATCCTGCCGATGTCCCGAAGCCCATCACCTCGTGACCTTCGATCTGTTGCTGGCACCTCTCTCCGTCTCCCCACGTCCCACACTTACGAACGCTGCAGTTCTCGCACGGCTGGCCTCTTGCTCCCAGCTCCGGCTCCTCGTTGCCGAAACCCGACTTCCACTGCCCTCCACTGACTCGAACCCTCTCTTCACACCACACCAAACCCTACCGACTGCAACTCGACTGCGAGCTGGCGCTCTGCGCGCCTTTTTATAGGTTCGTGCAGTCAGGTTTGAATCTCCCTCTTTCTCTGGCCCCCCACTGCTCCCCCCTCTTGATCTCCTGTATCGAATTCCCAAGCGAAGCTTGACTATCTGAACTGAATATCATCGTACGCTAGAATGGATCGTTTGTAGAACTATCACCGTCCTGGCAACAAGGAAAACCACCGCGCTTGTTTGCAGTATCTTGCCCTTGCCGGGCAAAGATGCGCGGCCCCCTGGAGTTAAGGAACGATGTTGTTTCATTTTGATTGGAGTCGTTTAGAATGTGGTGTTTGGGAGAAGTGGTTGTGGTTGGCTGCGTGCAGAAGTGTTGTCCTGACATTGGAGATGGTGTGGGGGTGTTTGGTTGAAATGCGGGCATTGTGGAGAATGTTATGTGGATAGCGTTGTCAGACGATGTTGTGTGGGGTTGTTGTGAACGTTGGTCAGACCATTGTGGTGGAGTGTTGTTGTGAAGCGGTTGCGTCCAAAACAAGATAGCAAAAAGAAATAACGGCAACTCTATAGATCACAAAGCCCGTTACACATATATAATTCCCTTTTAATCATCGTGGGAAATCTGATCTAACACAGACTTATCGACTAACTGATTCTAAGACCTATATTGCTCTGCAATTATCCACAGCCGTATCTCTACCCCCTCCCTTTAACATGACTTACCGAGTCGTCGAATTTCGTGTGCCTTCAGTGTAAGATTCCCCTAGTACATTTTATCTTCGGATCCCTGAGTGTGACATTATGTATCGTGTCCAAAATAATAAATAACCTATGGCTGGCTACTAACTAAAAACAAACCCACCTCATGCAAGACGACTTAACTAAAATCGGCTGCTAAGACACAACATGCAGGGACAAAACCATGTTCAATCTTACCTTTAACCTTATAATTTACAGAAATCCATGGCTCAGACTCATAACTCTGCGAAAAAGGACATACAATTTCAGCTATTCTGCAGGGTAGCGCCCCCCAGCTGAAGTCATTCTCTGGCCTGTTCAAAGCCCCGTTGTCTGTCACTGACACCTTTTATTTGTCTCAGCTCTGAACAATCTCACCCCAACCCGCCTATGCGCTTCATCCCCACAGGCCATTCTTGAACAGGGTAACCAGGCTGCTCAAATGCAGTCTCTTAGGCTCATGAAACAAATGCAGTGTGTGTACAGGTATTATGGCCGTGCCCAATCAGTCTTAGCGCCTTCCCTCCTTAAATGAGCGCATGAACACAAACTGTCACGCCCACCAATGCATCCCCGTGTTCGCTGCCTCAAGGCGATCCCTGCAGAACACTGTGATGCACTGACGCAAACAAACACCTGAAATATGGATGGATCTGGAGAAAATGAACACCACTCATAGAAAAACAATTGGTCCGGCTGCCTGCAGTGCCATCCCGCATACTGCCCGATACGGTGCACATTGTAATGATTCATGATCGGCAAATGCATTACAAGGCTAGCAGGCTCATTGTCAAGCAATAGCAGGCAGACAAATGCATTGCCTAAGGCCGTCACAGGCCACTGTATTAAAAACAGGCCGGCAGCTGAAGCTGGGCCGGCACAGCCTTGCTAGCAAAACAGGCTGCAGTGAAGCTGCCGCACACAGACCTTGTACAAAATCAGGCCGGCAGGTAAAGCTGCCTGCACAGGCCTTGCAGCAAAAACAGCGGCAGGTGAACTGGCGGCACAGCCTTGTAGCAAAAACAACGCAGGTGAGCTGCCGGCACAGGCCTTTACAAAAACACCCAGGTAAGCTGCTGCACAGCTCTGTTAGCAAAAATCAGCCGGCCTTTATCCCTTCTGCGAGTTCGTAGGGAGCGTGTGCTGCCCACTCGGAAGTGGCGACCTACCCCTACTGTCTCCCCCCAACCTAGCGCCTTGCCTCTCTGTCCATACCCACCCCTCTATTTGCAAAACAATTTCAGCCCCGAACTTTTTTTTCCCCCCCTATAAATTTGGTCTGCCTAACCCCCCTTTATAGTTCTCTGGTCCGGCTAAAAACTATCCTTCCTAGCCTACTCTCAACCCCTACGTTCCCTTCCTGTGAGGGAATAAGGAAGCTAGTTGTCCGTGTCGAGGCCCAATAAGCCCAGAATGTCCTCCTCATATTTCAGCGATCTACTTCACCACGTGATCTAGCGCAGCTCCACAACAGGAGCGAAGGATGGATGGGCGGAGGTGTCATATCCTAAAACTACCCCTAACATTATTAACCTTAAACTACCCGGCTTTCCAAAAGGCCTCTCCTAATCTATGTTCTACCAACCAATTTCCCTCGCCTGTTTGTTCCTCACAATTTTGCCTTGCCCTCCAAATTTCCCCTCCCCTCGCACGTTTCGTGCTGGGACGCGTTGCTCCTTCTTGCAAACTACCTCTGCCATTCTCAAACTATGCACCCCCGGGCCCGCATACTGCTCTCCGAGCCTACCAGTTCCCTTAAAAACTGGATGCCCTCCCGGTCTATCTCCCCGTCAACTCATCCTGTCAGGCTGGCCCCCGTGGCCCCTTCCCTGTCCCTCCCATACACTGCCCATGTGCCCAATGGCGCCCCGGCCCCGCATCATTGGCGGCCCACCCGTGCCCACTACGCTCTATCCGCTCTTCCCTATTACGCCCCTTGGCCTTCCCGGCTGACACCTCGTGTCCCGTTACCCATAAGCATACTCACCGTTCCACCACCGCTCCCATCCCGTCAACACGCTCCTGCACCCCTCCAAACGGTTTCGAGCCTACTTCCACCACAGCAAAACGACCTCCCATTTTCAATTCTGATCTAACCCCACTTAACTCACTTTACACTACCCAGGTCCCTTGGGGGAATCACTCCTCCCCCCAATCATCATTCGCACCATGCATTCCACTTCACTCCATCACAACAGAGGCTCGCTGGCCTCACTCACTCAAATCATGTTTGTTTTCATTTTCATTCCATCCTGAACTCTGCCATTTTCTCACTAAATCCCAAACGACCTTGTCTCCCTCGTCTCCCTACATTAGCACATCCTTTTAACACTACGTTAGCTAACTTACTTCCCGCTTACACACTCAAAGTTTCTTCCGCCCAAAATTTCCAAAAACTCTATTCCCATTGCGTAAATCTAAACTGAGCCCTCTACCTAAATCTCCATTCCACGGCGTCCATGAACGTATTCCCTGCCCCATGACCGTGCGAACGAAAACTAATCCCACCCCCGAACGATGGGTTGTCCTCGGCCCTAGCCAGGGGGCTTCCACCCCGGCCCAAGGCGAATGTCTTATCCCAAAACGGGGAGCTTGCGGCGCGCCGGGGGGGACATCGGGCACTCGCCGTAACGCTCAAGCGTCGCTGTCCTCGCGGGAACTGGTTGCCCAGGCAAAAAATCGTTAAACGGTCAACCTTCCGTTCCTCTATGTGCACTGAGAGCCATACATACGGAAGCTCCCCGTCCCACTCGCCTGGTAAGATCAACCGCACCACACTAGCGTGTCAGCGCCCTCGACGCAAGGTCTCAACCCGGCGCGCTGGTCAGATTAAGTCCCCACCGCTCGGAAGCGCAGCAGGTTCGCATCCCACCGCTCGCCCCAGAACTCACTTCCTATCTATTCAACGCCTGAACTATTTATAAATTAATGCTCTCCTGAACACGGTCGAGAGAGGACATTGAACACCAAGCACTAGTCTGTCGCTTTAAAAACAAGAAAAAATCAAATTATTCCACTCCTGGTTATTCATTAAAAAAAAAAAACTTGCTTTCACCAAGATGCAATAACTTTTATGTTTTACATTGATCTCGGCTCGAGAAGGCAGAAGGAGAATACTGACTGTATATTAATGACAATGCAAGACATCCCCATTGGTGTACTTCTTCAAGACATTTGTGGTATTGCCAATCCGTCCTTTCATCGACGATAGACAAATACATTTGCAGTGCCGTAATTTGAACCTTGAATTCTGAGACATCGGCTCAAGTTCCATCGTGGACGCGCTTTTGCTGTTCAGTTCGCCCTCCGATGGGTCAACACCAAACACCGTGTTTTTCTTCTTCCCTGTCTTCCTATCCTTCTTTCTCTTCTTCTTTCTCATGCATCTCTCTCATCTCCTGGCACATCTCCCTCCTGATAACTTCTGCTCTTGACTCCTCGTCTTCCTCAACCTCCTTACCGCCCAAAACATCCTACTTCTTCTTTCTCTCTCGACTTCAGTTCCTTGTGATTCTGTCTCCTTTCCTTCCTTTTCTTCTTCTTCCTTTCAGCTCTCTGCCTTCTTCTCATGCTCTCTATTACATGCACTCCGTCCTCTTTTCCTTTCTTCTCCTACTTCCCTCTCACGCATTCCACACCATCCTCTTTCTTCTTCTCCTTTTCTTTTCTTCTGCCTTCTTCGTCTTACCTTCTTGCTTCTCCTTCTTCTTTTCTTCTTCTCCTTCTCTTCTTCCTCTCCTTCTTCTGCTTCTTCTCTGCTTCTTCCTCTTCTTCTTCCTCTTCCTCTCCTTGTTCTTTTCTTCTGGCTTCTTCTTCTTATCCTTCTGCTTCTCCTTCTTCTTCCTCTCCCTCTTCGTTTCTTCTCTTCCTCTCTTCTTCTTCTTCTCCTTTCTTTTCTTCTGCTTCTTCTTCTTATCCTTCTGCTTCTTCTTTCTTCTTCATCTTTCTTCTTCTTCTCCCTTTTCTCCTCTTCTTCCTTCCTTCTTCTACTTCTCCTTTTCTTTCTTTGCTTCTTCTCTCTCTTCTTCTTCTTCTCTTACTCTTCTCTCTTCTCTTCCCTTCTTCTCTTCTTCTCTGTTTCTTCTTTCTTCTGCTTCTTCTTCTTCCTCTCTTCTTCTTCTTCTTCTTCTTCTCTCCTTCTTCTTACTTCTCCTTTTTCTTTTCTTCTGTGCTTCTATCTTTTCTTTCTCTTCTGTGCTTCCTTCTCTCTCTTCTTCCTTCCTTCTTCTTCTCTTCTTCTTCCTTCTCTCTGCCTTCTTCTTCGTTATTCTGCTCCCTCCTATCCTCTCCTTCTTCTTTCTTCTTCTTCTTCTTCCTTTCCTCCCCCTCTTCCTCTGCTTCTCCCTCTCTTCTTCTTCTGCTTTTAAA
>CM068953.1:42734851-42751044 GCA_035128595.1 Eptatretus atami | reverse complement strand
AAAAAAATCAAAGTGACACGATGATTGGATGGAAAATGTGGCCGGCGTTCCAAAAAGTCTCTTATGTCGGCATGTGGGTTGCAAGGTGTTTCAAACATCAGGAATAAACAGTCTCAACCTCCCTGTGTTCGGCCTCGGCCGAACTAAAGAGTTCCTAGAACATCTCACCCCGCGCAGTCTTGAGAAAAAAAAGGACACGGGGCGACGTCTGCGAGCAGCAAATTTGATTGGTCAGGATGATGTAAAATTCCGTAATCTTTTGTCCAAGTACTGCGAAGCGGAAGGCTTTTGAAAGTGACAAAAAGGCGATTTGTGTTCTCCAGTGTTCAAGTATATAATTCAATTGAAATAAAATAAAGATTTTAAAAGTCGTAGAATTTTTTTTTCCGGAAGTTTACCATCGTTGATGCACCGTCTTTTACACCACCTCATTTAACACATGACATCCGTCCTTTGTGCCTGTTAGTACAGCGGATAAGCTCTCATATTTTAACAAATTGTGCATTTTATAAGAAAAGCATGAAATTTCTCGCATAGTTAGGTCATACCATAATGTTTATTGTCGGATGTGGAGGGAAGTCAGATTTGACCTCTGAGGGGACAGTGAGAGGTCAAATCCAAGATGGCCGCTAGTCCAAGATGGCCGCTAGTCACCCTTACCAAAAAATAAATCCTGGATATTGACATGTATCTAAGAAGATAGCCGAGATGTAAAATGTGGTATGGAAGTTGGTGCTTTCATTGTGTTTTTGTCTTTCAGAATCTTCTCTCCTGCCGTGGTGATTTCGTCGCAACCATGCCGAAACGTCACTCCTGATGGAACCTACCCAACCCTCTAAATCCAAGCAATCCAAGCCACCCCCCAGCACTAACTGGACATTTGTGTCCTCTGCCAAGTAGTAACACATGATCTTTGCAGCGCTCCTCTCAGATCAACGAACAGCCCGTTGATAGTGGCTATGCATCCCTGGCAGAAGACCTTCTCCCGTTCCACACCCTTCAGCACATGCCAATGGACCTCCACCTGGAGCGATTGGATGATGGAAATGCATAGAATCCGCTCTGAGGCACACGGGGCTGAGTGGCACAAGAAATGCCGGATAAAATTCAACAAAAAGGCGGTTTGACGAGCAAAGTCGGGGGAAATCGACTACAGGACAACGAAAGTACCTCTTCTGTGCACACTCGATCTGCTCACAGCCATCCACAGTCCACAGAGCCTACTTGTTTCTTCTGCAATGAGCCTGCTGGTCTGTAGATTTACATAATGCATCAACCTACAACATCGACACAATGTGCGAGGAGTGTGCCCTTGAACTTGAGGACACTGTTCTTTTGGCCAAGCTATGCAGCAGCATGATGCCATGGGCGCAAGTACCATCACCACTGTCTGCGTTCACTGTACAACAGAGCCAGGCAGGCTGCCACCCAAAGGCAATGGTGGAGATGATTCTTGCCTGCATGGCATAGCCTTTGCTGAGCTAGTGGCATATTGGAAGACATGAACATTGATGAAGCAGTGCCTCGTGTTCAGACTGACAGACATCGCTCAGCTGTACAAGGTCAGACTGGAGCAGCTTGGTCTGACTGTAGCAAAACGATTCACACCACCAGACTGAAACACCGACTGCTTACTGCGCTTCCTGATCCGAGGGCACATTCACAGGGAAGAGACACAATTCTGAGTTTTGAGAAGGACATTGGACCAGCCCTCATGATGGCTGTCATCATGCATGATGCCATGCACTTAATGCAGCAGCACGGGTGGTGCGCAAAGAGATCTGACTCAAGTTTCTCCTTTGATGGGTCGTTCCAGGCAAATGCCAGCAGGAGGCGTGTGCCACCAGCCCTCTTGGCTCTAGTCAACATGATACTCGATGGACAAAACATCGAGCATCAGACTCAGCTGGTACACACAACCACCACAAAACCTGCCCTAGCAATCTCCCAATTAATGGTGTTCAACAGCGTAAAGCATGCACGGAATGTGGATTCACCAAGCTCAGAACGTCATAGCCAAGCTCAGAACGTGGATTCACCAAGCTCAGAACCAAGCTCAGAACACAATGAATCCAACACAGTGTCTGACTCTCGCAGTCTTCACGCTTTCACCGGTGTGACACTGTATCTGCATTCGCTGGAAGAGGAAAGAAGACTGCCTGGGAAACTTGGAAGTCTTTCCCAGAGGTGAATGATGCTTTCAATGAACTCCTATGCATGCCAGTGAGTCAGTGAAGGATCAATGTTACTGCTCGAGCGATTTGTGGTGCTAATGTAGACCGAACCAGTGAGAGCACGAAGTGAATCATGCCAGGAAACAGCTCTTCACACAGAAGTCTAAACTAGAGAACATTCCTCCAACCCAGGCAGCACATCAAGCGCACTTGCTACCAGGCCAACTGTTGGAACCAGGCATTGGTCCTGGATCCAGAGATGCCAGAGCCATCTGACTGGGCTGGACAAAGGAAACAACTGGGTGGCGCCGTTTTGGACCACTCTCCCCGAAGCATCAAAATCGTGCCATGAATTGATCCGCTGTCGCTGTGAAAAGGATGCACTGGACGGTGCAAGTGTGCCAAAGCTGTGCTCAAGTGCACTGCACTGTGCTTCTGTTCTGGAGGCTGTTAGATTTTGATCACTACCATTACCACTCATCATCATTGCTATTAATAAAGTATTAAATAGACTAGCAGCATGGGGCTATTCTGTTAATTTTTTTGTATTATTATCCCTATATTGTCAAAATGGAAGTGAAGTTTCACTATATTGCATAGGTCCAATCCATTTCTTTACCAAAAGAATGTCCAAAAGTTTTTAACGTAATTTGACCTTGACCTTGATCGAATGCATTTCCTTGGCTCCCGGCGATCTCAAAAGTATCACCAAACGAATGGCCATTCCAAACTTAGTTGGAAATGACACCTTAAATGTTTTTTTTACACTGTTTAGTACCAAAATTAAACGCGTTTGAACATTAGACCCGGTGGACTGGCGGCCATCTTGGATTTGACCTCTTCACGGTCCTCAGAGGTAAAATCGACTTCCCCTCCACATCTGAAAATAAACCTTATGGTATTCACTAACGATGTCAGAAAATTCATGCTTTTCTCATCAAACGCACAATTATTGTGCTTATCCGCTGTACTATGTTGTTTGTGTCCTTTATGACGTCGGTAAAAACAGCAAGTTTCCTGTATGGAATGATTTTCAATTTTGTTTGACTGCCAGAAAGTGAACTACTTGCTTAACCGCATTTTCTGCTTCGTGTGTGTGGGTATTACGTAAAGATATTAGGTGCAGAGGAGATTTGAATGAATTTCATTGGTGAACTAGAATGGCACTCGGTGGTGCGTGTACCTCGCTCGGTCAGCCTGAAGAGTTTGCTCTTGTGTCCCACTGATGGACGGGATCTGCATCCGGACCTGAACCGAAATCAAATCGGCTTGTTCTTGTCACCTACTCAACTCATCCACCTCGTTTTTGTCTTAAAAAAAAGAATCACTTAAAATTTTAAATTAATTCTCATATCCAGATCCAGATTCAACAAAATCGAATGTTCACAGACAAAAAAACATCGGCGAATACATAATCTCCGTCCACCTTTGGTGGCAGAAGTAATTCATGAAAGCTCACCATTGCTCTGCACTCTGAGCTGGATAATTTAGATAAAGGACTATATATCTGTACAAGTCAGAAAAAAACATTTAAAACAACAAAAAGAGCAATCAGAGATTGCATACCCTTACCAGGACTTCTTTTGAGTGGTGTATTTTTTATAGGTTTAAGGGTATATCCAATATGGCTGCCACACCACGTGACCTATGACGTCATAATTATCATTAAAACATTCAACATTAGTAGTCACACCAATGGTGAAATTTTCGTCTCAATCCAACAAGCGCTTGCAGAGAAAAACAGGAAAGTTCTGTGCGGACAAACAAACAAAAAAACACACACAGACGTACAGACAAACAAACAAAAAAACACACACAGACGTACAGACAAACAAACGTACAAACAAGCCGGTAGGCGACATGGGTGGTCACTACATAATTGCATACTAGTCATACAGTTTTTGACGGATCGGGCTGAAAATTTTTGACAAAGAGGTTGATTATAGTGCGCATAAAAGCGCGGAAGCCGATTCTTGATTTTCGAATTTTTTTTTATTTAGGATTTTTCAAAAAATTCAAAGTCCCGTTGCTAGGCAACGGTGGTGTCCATAGCAACGGTGCTCAAAAGCATACAACTAGATCCTGGTATGAACCTACCAGTCAAGTTTCATCAAAATTGGATGACTCCTCTGGCTTCCAGAGCTGTCCATTACATACAAACGGACAGACGGAAAACCTGAGAATAACGGTAGTCTAGCGACCACCCAACAAACAAACAAACGGATCCAAATGCAACACCCTCTCCGAATCCTTCGGCGAGGGTAAAAATGAAAAGAACATGTATGGATGGAATCCCCAAACAACAACCAAACAAAGTAGGAAGGAATGACAAGGTAGGAATGACGCCGCAATACAACACCACCATCTTTTTAAGGATTGCCATCACGACATCGTTTGACATTTTTGTCACAAGTGGCAATAGTAACAATTGAATGAAGATGTCTACGTTAGAGGTCGTTGTAGACTTGTCGTGTGCAGCATTAGTGCAATTGTGTATTTTATCTGTAATATGGGATTGAGATTTAAAAATGTGAAAAGATGTCGTGATGTTAATTTGTAAAAGGATTGTGGTGTTGTAATTGTGGTGGCAATCCTACATTGTCATTCCTTGTCATTCCTTCCTGCCTTTTTTGGTTGTTTTTTTGGAACCCTCCATGTTTCTTCATTTTTACCAGCAATGTGTCGCAGGTCTTCAAGAGCTCCGCATGGTTGTTGTTTTGCTGTTGTCCTTGTGGTTCTTGTTGGCCGTTGGGGGTCATTTTTTTGAAATGTGCACCCATTGGTCGGACAGCTACCGGAGCCCTCCCACATTTATCGCTTGACTCCACTCACCGTGGCACCCAGACCAAATAATATGGCCGCCCTCTTGGTTTGCTGGTGAGCTGAAGACACCTCCATTGGTATATTGAAGCCTCCATTGATTGTATACCGCCCGGGTCTGTTGCATCAGATTTCCAATGGCTTTGCTTGGGTCGAGTGTTACTCACGATGAGGGACCCTAATCATATGTCGAATACAAATTATTAGTGAGGTTGAATAAAGCCTGTCTGCATGCACGGTACGTGCCTCCCTTTAAAAAAAATAGCATGGCTAAAGACATCAGGCCTGTAGGCCTCTGCCGATTATACGCTGCCTGGGTTTGTCGCATCGGATTTCCATTGGCTTTGTTTTGGGTTGGGTGTTACTCACGATGAGGGTCCTCAAAATATCTAATCATTGTCGAGTAAAAAGTATTAGTAAGGTTTACTCAAGCTCCTCGTCACGCACGCGACGCTCCTTCCGAAAAAAAACAACATAGCATTACCTAACTTTTGAACGGCCCCATATTGGTGTTAAACAATCGGTGGCCCTGTAATGAATCAGCTCATTCTGATATTTCCATGGCAGAGGCTGACGTGGATGAGAGGTCGATATGTGTGTCATTAATCTTTTTAATAGAGCGTTAAATGTGTTTCCCAATCGGCCCGTTACCAGATTTTGTCACAGGTTGTGACCACAGTACGGTCATTCTTGTTATAAAATGTTTTTTTTTCTGACTTGTTCAACTCTATTATTCCTGATCTGGTGTCAATGACGTCATCATCCAGTATATTATTTTGAGGTGTGTTCACATGGGGAACCTCCCAACCCCCATCCCCCTCAACGATATATCTCATACGAGTCCCTTCCCTAGTTCCTTTAATATCCCATCCAATATTTCCGTCCATTCTGTCTTCACTCAGACATTCTGCTATGCTACCCTGTTGACCTTCACTTTTGGAATCATCCATTTATTTTGTATGCCAACATGTCTGAAATTTTTCTTTACCCTCTCTCCTTTCTCTGCTCCTTCCTTCTATTCGAACACCAGACTCCGATATCCCCCCAATCTTCCTCCCCTTCTCTCCTAAACTCTGCTCACCCACTTTCCTTCTCCTGCCGTCCTACATTCTCTTCTTTTCCTCAATTTACTCTGTACCTATACATACATAACAAAGAGATATTGCCATTCCTACCCTCTTCCCTTCTGTACTTTACTCAATGTTAGCATTTCAAATTCCCCCCTCCCTACCCTCCCTACCCCTCCTTCCCCTCCCTACCCCTCCCTTCCTCCCTACCCTCCCTACCCCTCCCTTCCCCTTCCTACCCGGTGTTATGTGTAATAAATAGCTAGATTCCTTCAAAGGGGTCACATGATAACATATATTTACATAAGGAGGAAGTACTGCACACTTTGTTCGAATCGTAGCACGCTATGTACGGCACCGTATATGAAAGGTGAATTAGAATGCTCTTTTTCAATAACCGATAAGACCCCCATGTGAACCTCGATGGAATTAGCATCAACGAACCGTTCTGGGCCCTTTCCTTTGTAAAGTAAATTTTGTCGGACCTTACAATCCACGACAGAGACTTTATGGTGGACAGTTAGTTTATGAGAAAGAGTGAGTTCTACAGCAGTTTCTCACTCCGCCCATGCGTAAATGGCGTTCAACAGGTGGTGGTGTACTGTGGTTGCATTTTTTTTAAAAAAATCTAATTAAAAAAATATTGATATGGTACAGGTGCAACAATATCACTTCAATAACAATATCACCCAACAAACAATATCACTTCCCTCCATTGGAATCATTGTAATTGCTGCAGCCATTATTGTGCTCGGCTAGATGATGTTTATGAGCAATTCGGCGATTTTGCGATATTTCTCGATTTGGTACTTTAGTGATGTATTCTGGCATTTTTCATTCTTGTTATCTCCGCCACCGAAGGTGGAAGGTGGTTATGTTTTCACCCCTTTCTTGTCTGTTTGTTTGTGTCTGTCTGTCCGTTTGTGTGCAGGATATCTCAAAAAATTGTAGACGGATTCGGATGAAATTTTGTGGACAGGTTGGGTGTGTGTGTGACAAGGACGAACTGATTCGATTTTGGTGAAGATCCAAAATCCGGATCCGGATACGAGAATTATTTAATTTTAAAAGTGATTCTTCACCATTGAGAGATATGGCCAAAAACGATATATAGCATGATATTTCAAAATTTTTATTGCACCTGATATGTTCTCGTGGATCAGGCATTGCGTGGCAGAGGGATGCGCTCTACAGAGTGTCCTTCTCGTTCGTTATGAAAACGTTCGTGAAAAAAAGCTTTTGCTTTGAAAGGCTTTTCAGCATATCATTTTGTACACATTCGATGGGGCGGCCATTTTTTGTCCTGTCCCATCCCAACATATGGAGTACCGTTGTACTACATGATAATAGCAAACTGTAGCATCGACCTTTTATTATTCCCAATCTACTCATGTTGTTACCAACAATGTTGTTACCCAATCTGCTCACATGAAGCAAAAAACAGGGTTAAGCAATTGGTTCACTTTGTCTGTCTGTCTGTCTGTCTGTCTACAGACGTCAGTTTATGATCGAGGAACTATTTAACTTAAATTGAAGGTTATATTTTGAACACTGCATAACACAAATTATATCATGATTCGGAACACGAACCTGCAGTTCAGCAGTACTTTGCCTCTGAATTTGTCTCAATCAGGTTTTTTGCAGTCATGAGATAATTTTTTTTCACTCTGTCTGCCTTTCTGGCATTTAAAGAACATTGGAACTCAGTCCAAATAGGAAACTTACTGTTTTTAGAGAAGCCATAAAGGACACAAACAACAGGCACGAAGAACTAATGTAACATGTTAAACAAAGTGGTGTTAAAATAAGCTTCATCAATGGCGGTACATTTCCAATTTATTTTTCTTCCTACGGAATCATTTCAATTGAAATTATATACTCGAACACCGTAGAACACAAATTGCCTTTTCAAAAACATTACATTTAGCGGTACTTTACTCAGACAAAATATTGTGGCATTTCACGTCATCACAACCAGTCAAATTTGCCGCTCGCAGACCCTACCCATGTCCTCGTTTTTCCAGACAGTGTGGGTGATGTGTTCTGTGAACTCTGTAGTTATTATAGTGGGGCAACTTAGCATAACAATTGTGCATTTTGTGAGGAAAGCACCAAATTTGGCACACTAGTAGCTTATCATATTATGAACAGATTTTGGATATTGGGCCATCTCAAAATTTTTGATGGCAGTGGAAAATGGCTGCCACAGCCATCAGCGGCTGAATTTGAGATGGCCCAATATCCAAATCTGTTCATAATATGTTAGGCTACTAGTGTGCCAAATTTGGTGCTTTCCTCACAAAATACACAATTGTTATGCTATATTTAGCTAAGTTGCCCCACTATTAATGTAATGGTGCGGTGTGTATGTTTCTTTTTCCTGCATGTGATAGATGTGCAAGTTCCTCGATAAGTTTTCGATCATTAAAACGTTTTTTTTAAAGTTCCATTTCATCACCAGCTCATCATTATCGAATTGACCTCATAAAGGATTAAATTGTCCCAGCTCCACCGAGCAGCAGTAAATAGACGGTATGACTAAAGAGCTTGTAAGTGCCAGATAATATCAGATCATCCAAGTCTGATGTCATTTTATGGTGGGCTTACACTGTCCAACGTCCACCTAACATGTTGTATGCAACACCTATCTTTTGTATCAAGTGATAAAATTGTCCGGCGGATGCTGCCCTCGAAGAACTCATGTGTAAGTCATGTGTCAAAAAGTTGAACTTGCAGAACTTCATCTCTCCCATGACCTGAGAACAACTTCTCTATCCAATAGTGAAACACCTATCCACTGATGTACGAAAGGCATGGGTTTATCTTCGAAAGAAAAAAAAAATGGAAGAGACAACATCGCTGTTGCTGAAAAGGTCAACAATATCCAAAAAGCAGAGCCCAGCTTGTTGAGAGTTCAAGGGCAGAATCATTTTTTTGTAAAGTTTTCCAAAGTATGTAATGCTGCGTTGGATATCACGTAAATTATAAATAATATAACGTACAACCCCCAGATATATTATTTCCATGTTGGCCAGTGTTAAGGTATACCTTTAGAGCCTCCAATACAATTATTGGACAAACGACTTCGGAGATGAACAATAGATGTGGACATTGCTTTCATTTTGAGGGAATTCCAAATTGTATTCTTACTTTTACATATCTCCTCAATCCTTCGTCACAGAGATGATCGGGCAAAGAGCAGACAAGAAAAGGGAAGCCTTTGGAGGCTAGAAAAGATACAAAGTGTGAACGTGGAATAACCAAAGCTGCAGGGCGTTCACCCAAAACAGAGTCAAGGCCATGACCATGATGAACCAGTGTCTGCATCTGGAAATCCAGATTTTCAAACAGACCCTTTAGGAGCCATTTTCATCTTCACAGTGCATATGCGGGTGTATTTTCACAATGCTAGGTCAGTTCTGGAATGCGAAGATAAGCGTGTGTTGTGTCGATAACGCTTTGCTCATCTGAAGCTGCGAAACTCACGCGACGTGCTCTGAATGGTTGGGGAAAGGCTCAAAACCTCGACTGAAAAGTGGAAACGACAGAGTGAAAGCAGAAATGCACAGAAAGTTCCCTATTTTGCTTCACTTACTGGATTTTTCAATTTGAAATGAATGAAAAATCTTAAGGAAATGGATAAAATAACCGGAACGGGTCTAGACACAACATCAAATGGGACGCAAATACAGACAGTGATAATAATAAATAATGATGAGGCAATTTGGCATTATACTCCATCGCAGATATCCCACATAATGCTGGATGTGTCCAAAAAAAGGAGACATTGAATAGGAAAGAAAGCCTCACGTGCGTAGACAACAAACAGGACAATGTGGAAACAGTTTAAGACTAGAAGGGCACTCGGTAGAGCACATCCCTCCACCACGTAATGCCTGAGCCACAACAACATATCGGGCCCAATTCATTTTTTTGAAATATCATGCTATATATCGTTTTTCGCCCTATCTCTCAACGGTGAAGAATCACTTTAAAAATTCTAGTAGCTGGATCTGGATCTGGTTCTTCACCAAAATCGAATCAGCTCATTCTTGTCACACACTCAACCTGCCCACCAAATTTCATCCGATCCACCCACAACTTTTTGATATATCCTGCACACAAACAGACACTGTGGGATCTTTAACTTCCAACAAGTTGTTATAACATCCATCAGATGGACGGCACTCGCATTTGTGTATCCTCCTGCATGTGAAACACCAGGGTGACAGTTTATAGCCGGGTCAATATTTGAACTCAGGCTAGACAGCTCACCTTTTAGATATCCTGCGAGCTCTACATCGCCAAGTTTTCATTCTGAATGTTTCCTGGCAGGCTGTTCAACATTTTTCTGGTTCCCTGAATATTGTGTAATAATTGTGACATCTTGATGAACACTGCCATTTGGTTGTCCCTTCTATGACATTTGGTTCATAGGAAACAGCCAATAGCAGTTATTAATTCATTTCAGTATTCATTTCAGGAATAACCAAGCAATATGCATTCATTATTCAATTTAGCCAATATCTTTCTTCCAGCATTGATCGCCAAAATCCAGCCTTTCTGGTTGTAGCATCGATCGCCAGCATGTATGGTTGAGTATTATGTTGTCATGCAACCATCTCCTTTAACCTTGCGGGAATGGATGCTGTGGTGCAATTTAATGGTTAAACCATTTTTGCTCACCGGTCACTGTGTAGCTTCAGCAGCTCGACGTCATCAATCACCATGGGCTTGGAGGTTCACAACTTAATGAAGATAACACTGTGCAATTCCAGTGCTGTGACTTTTTTTTCCTTATTCACAGCATTTTGAAAGTCATAAGTTGTGAGCTGTTGTTGCAGCAGTTCCTTCCCTGCATAATGAGCGGTAATGCAAGATCTATGCGTCTGCCCATTTGGAATGTGGCAATTATTATTATTATTATTATTATTTTTGTACGTATTCAGAAATCTAGGTTTATAGGAGCTAAGAAGCCGATCTGAGCATAAAGATTGAATCACAGTTCTTGAGGAGTAGAGTGCAAAGGCCTTCCGAACAGCTGCAGAAGAGGCGTCAAGATTGAATAGGAACTTCTCGATCTTTGTGGGAGAGAGAAGTCCATGTGCTGCAGAGAGTAGTTGTGGTGGAAATGGTTTGTTCAGGAACAGAGGGATTGTGGCTCTTGGCCTTTTCAGTGAAGATAGTGTTAAGATATCCACCTTTTTGCTGGACAGTATCCAGCATCATTCCATCCTTTAAGTGTGGAGGTAATGTAAGGGGAATGTGTACCAGAGGTAGATGTGACCATTTGTTTGACCTTAAGTGACCTTGATGTCAGGCTCTGTTTAGTCATATACACATTGGGTGCAGGCTATGTAGAAGGAATTTTGGTTCCCTTCAGCTATGTTTTGCTTCCAGTTTGAGAACACAAGCTACTTTTTTTTGTGATTGCCTCACCAAGTTCCTCTGCAGTGTATCAGGGTCAGGATGTTGAATAGAACGCTCAGTATACCAGGGTAAGGATGTTTAACAGGACAATTGGAGGCAGATGGAAGGATGAACGGGAGAAAGAAAGAAAGGAAGTGGTCCATTGAATAAGGAATTCCAGGAACCGTTCATGTCAGGAGCCGCTGAGATAATGGATCAGTCTGTAAGCGAGATGGCGGACTGCAGACTGCTCTGCCATGTTTTTTCGGCACCTTGGTGGCTCTCTATAGATTGCAAGTCTGTAAAAGACCACCAGGGTGCTCTCACACTTCCACAAGGTCATGAGAAGAAGAGCAGGGGGAGCAGAAGAGGACCAAGACAGGCTGAAGGGGAAGTTTGATGTGACAAAACCGAACAAAGAATGACTTCCATCTTGAGAGACGTGAGTTGGAAACGAGACAGACTCAGAAAGGACAACTGTATCACAAAAGGCTTTGGCTGCAATGGACTGGACTATAGTTTCAGGATTGATGCACTACCAAGTGGTATTGTCGTAACTGAAGTCTCTACAGATATTAAAATCAGTGAACCGAGGTAGGAGGTAGGAGGACAGCTGAGAATCCATGTCTAAAGAAAATCTCAAAGATGGTATTATTGAAACTGGGTGGAGGGGGACGGGTGGTGGTTGCACAGTAGACCATTCCAAAGCATCATGCATGCACAAAACACTCCGTGATGTTGGGGGGGGGGGGTAGAGGCTGTGGCGAGAGGATCTATGAACACGTACCAGAACACAACACACCATCGGCACATGAGTTGGCTCTGTCAAAAATTTAGGAAGTAGGAGCCATGGAGAGAGATTGATGGGTTGGGAGCATCCTGTGTTGAAAAGGTTTCTGTCAGACAAATAATGTCAGAAGTTGCAGAGGCGACCTGGACTAGGAGATCTAAGAGATTTGTTTAAGCTATGGGGACTGCAGGAAATGTGGGAAGATTGGAGGGGAGGGGGGCAGGAGGTGGGGATTCAGCTAGACAAAAGCATTTATAAGCTGCTCTGCACATTTGCATTCCAAATTCCAACACATCATAGCAAACATCGCGGCCAAAATGGATGAATGGAATTTTAGATTCACATAAGAAAACAATGTTGTCATGTTTTTTGAAATTGTGCACAAAATACGTGTTTCGGTGCTAGCAGAGGAAGGCAAAAGGAGCATTCTCTACCTCATTTCATTGTGCAAGTTTCCAGTGCCAGCAGTGTGACCACTCCTCATTTTCATAAATGCCAAGGTGAGCCAATGAAAAAAGCCAAGAATTCACAAGGTTTCGGAAAAGTGATAATAATAGAAAACCTATAGAAAACCAAGACGCAAAGGTGAACAAAGAATAGCCAAGATCTTGTGAAAAAAGCCAAGGAGTGGTCACACTGAGTGCCAGCCCATAAGAATTTCAATTTGTTTCACGCCTCGAGTTATTTTGTCAACCGACAAGAGGCATTCATGATGCTGGAGATTCTTTCTCAACTAGTGCATCCCGGATATGTTCAAAACGATTTATTTACCTAAGGCTTCTTTTATTATAATCAACAGATTCATTTTCCTTGGTGGCAATCTGTTCGTCAGCTGTCGAGCCAGTGACAGCTTGCATATTTACAAACGCATTCGATAGCTCGAATAAGGGTGTGTTATTGGGTTCATGTTTTCGAGAAAGGCTTACCTAGACAGTAAACTCTTCAGAAATCTCATTGAAACAACCTCCGATTCCTTCCTTTCAGTCGTAAAGTTTGGATTATTAAATGGTGCCTCTGACGTACAAACAGCGAGTTGAAACAGAACAGTTGTTGAGATCTTATTGAGATCTACGGACATCCTTATGTTTCTTGAAAGCTTTCCATCAAGAACCACTTGAAAGGCGACAGACATAAAGAATACTGTAGATTAGTTTCTCGCTGTATGACGTCTTTTGATTTCCTCTCTAAAACACAAACTTAGTTTGCCAGTTGTGAATTTCCATCAACTTTGCTTCTCCTTGCCTTCCCGAACAATGTTTTTATGACACAAGACTCTTGCCGATGAGCTGCTTTCAAGGTTAATGGTGTGTTTATGGAGGGTTGGAAGACTTGCTGCTTAGCTCCTTCTTTCAAGGTTAATGGTGTGTTTATGGAGGGCTCGCCAGACAGCTTACAAGTATCCACATTCGCCTTCGAGCTGTCTTGCGTGGGTTTTAATATTGAGCCAGCTATAAACTGTAACCCTGGTGTTTTGCATGCAGAGTGATGCATCGATATGTGCACCATCTTTCGGAAGGACATTAAGCTAGCACTAGAGGATCCGTCTTCAAAATCATTCGTAAAGAACAAGCGACTTATAATTAACGGCACCATCAACAAATTCCAAATTTCTGCCACTTTTAATCAAGTATGTTCGTGCTTAGCCAGCAAGTTTGTGAAAGACTTTGGCTAAAGATGTTCCCCAGCCAATCTCGCCATGTGGAAATAAGGGGCTGTTAAAGAAGTCGAAGAATGGCAGGATGGCCTATACTATAGACTGTCGAGGTACGCACACTCTACTCGAAGCTGTTTAGCCTGGGTTCGAACCTCAACCCTTGGATGGATGTGAAACTGGACGTCCTGTCTGCTGGCAGTGGTTCCTGGATGTTAGTGATCCCAAGGTGTCCTTTGCAAAGAGTATGGTCAAATTGCAAATTCCTGCCCTAACTACTCCTGGGAAGGCAATGGCAAACCACCCAGTAGAACGCTTTCCAAACCAGAGTTGGTGTCAAAGCCACCCAATGCTCGCCTGTTTAAACATTTATCGTTTTTAAAAGACTCGTCTAATAATTAATATTTTATATAAAGCATTGCAGTGAAGTCTGATCCAAATAATTTTAAAGCAATATATGTATTTGTATATTGTAAACAGTAACAAGAGCGCAAGTGAGCACAATATACGCCCGAACAAGAAGGTATATACAGAATTGTGCTACTACATGGAAAACAGCATCCTGGTTGCCATGGCAACCACTTTAGATGACGAACGTATGTCGCGGCATACCGTCTCCACAGTCTGTACCTATGTACCAAATATGAAACGTGAAAGTTGAAAACTTTGGGAGTTAGAGTGCGGACAGGAACGGACGGACAGACGGACCGACGGACAGAAAGACAGACAGACGGACAGACGGACGGACGACCGGTATCACATAATACGCCCCGATAATATATCGGGCGTATAAAAAATAGTGTGGTAGATAAAAACATTAGAAAGGAAAAAATAACTTGCACCAAAAACTTTAACATTTTCACGTTCACGCCGGGGGTATCGCTCTTGCTCTCTGTTCTTCGAACAGGCGAGCTAAAAACTGCTTCGGCAGCACCAACGCTCTGTCCCAGAGTATGGCACATCAGAATTAGACAAAGAAGCCAGTAGTCATCGTAATAGCAGTAGTAATAGTAATGGTTTATTTATATTGCTTTGAAAGTTAAAAGAAGCAACAAATTTGCTCATCAAATGGAATTTTATTAATTAAGCAGCATTATGATACACAATTTTGTGGAAGAAAGTAAAAGTTTATGCACATTACAAGGTCTAGAGCCAAATCATTAGTGTTGTATAAGACAAACAACGAATCATGCCAATACACAAAACGCATTTAAGAAACGAGTAAAATGCAAGTCGACATTGTGTGATTAGTAATTACTATACAAAACCAACACAAGAAAACAGAGCTGAATTAGTAGCGAGCAGGCACACTGATAGCAACACATGCCTTTTTAGTAAGTGGCGAGTCCTGAGTTTCATAAACATTCCTGGATGTACATAGACAGAACACTTTTCACTCATTTGAGCGATTCAGAGAATAAAATAACTCACATTCCAACAAAATTTGAGGGGGAAAAAAAAACCCATTACAGTCTTTTATTAAAAATGATGATCCTTTATGCAAACACCATGGATTTTGTAAGAAATCTTCCTGAACACTGTATCAAGTCATAGCTTGTGTGTGTTTTTGGCAATGGTTCGTTAGCCAGTTGCTTTTACATGAAATTATATTCAGACCTTTGCGTAGCAGAAATATAACGTCGACCTTATTAAACGAAGGATTACTTTTTTTTTTTTTTCCCAAGATATGGAACCAAATTGTGGCCAAAACATTACACAGCCTTGCTGTTGCAGTTAGGGGCTAGCCGGAGAGCCTGAAGGTATGCACACTCGCTTTTGAGCTGTCGAGGCTGGGTTCGAATCTGGGCCCAGCTATAGACTGCCACCTGGTGTTTCGCAAACAGGGCGATACATCGATGTTGTTCCTTGGGTGAACGTTATGCTGGAAGACCCATATGCCAGCACTGGGAGCGTTAAATATCTCACAACTGATTTAGCGAAGAATGGGCGAGTTATTTCCGGCATCTTGAACAAATCACAATATTCCTGCCCAAATAACCTTCAAACGAATGGCAGGCCTGGCCTGCCGGTTTGTTAAAGACTTGGGCCAAAAACTTTCCTGGGCCGACCCCACAAGCAGGAAGAAATCATTATGGCCATTCAACTTGTAATTGTAATAGTAGTTGCAGTCACAATTAGTTATAACAATTAAAAAAAAAATAAAATCTCTTCCCCATCCGCTCAAATGACGCAATTTAGCAAAACTCGTCATCTATTAGAATATAAGCAGTGCACTAAATAAAGGCTCTAAAGGCATTATGACCATTTCCTGTACTTTACAC